>OY804592.1:47523364-47845076 GCA_963680895.1 Fragum sueziense
TTCTTCATTACTACTGGAAACTGCAAAAGGGTTTTAATGGATCTTGACCAGGCTGAAGAAAAAGCAAGCATTATTTGTCTTGAACTATTTTGGTTTGAAATTCCAAAAGGCCTCTAATTCCAGATTGTGACTCAAATTATTGAAGACCTCGCTCAACAATGTTTTCTCACCGAGAAAATGTCTTAAAGCCCCCTAGCACACAATCAGACGGTATTAACAAGTTTTATGTAAACTCGCTCTTAACCACATTTAGAAATGTCAGACGTTTCAGTCATTTGTAGGTCCATCTTAGCCCATTTACCAAACTGCAAAAGATTGACTGTTCCAAATACAAAGATATTGCAGACTAAAGTTCGAAGTAAAAGGAATTTTATGTTTTTGTCTTTATTGGCAGAAAACATTGTCACAAGCAATTTCTTCATTGTCCACAATGTTTTCCAAAGCCATTATTTTGCAGGCAATTAAAACGTAATTGTGAGGGAAATGATAAAAGCAACTCAATGTTAAACATTCTCAATTCTTCAGATGATATATTATGAACAATACTCATTAAAGTGACATTTCACATTTATTTCATTTTATAAAAGTATGTGTTGATGCAAAGATTGTTTATTCTAATGCGTAGAAATGCAATCTGTTTTTTAAAGTTGTTGTTTATAAGCGAAAAATACGCCTTCAAAGTTGAGAAAGATATGACAAATCATATATAAATCTGAACTGTTGTCCACAACAATTTGTTCAATTTTAGCACAACAATAATTTCTCGTAAACGGTTCAATATTTTGGCTCGAAATTTTCATAATTTTCATAAGAAAACATGCTCTTTCAGATAGAATAAAAGTAAAATTTATGTAAAAATAATTTTGAAAAGTCACTTTAAGGAACTAAAGATCATTCTTTCTTCCAGCGAAAAACGATTCCATAGTATTCGACCTATTTTGTTGGTATATAAAAAAAACACTATGAAGCTTTTGAAATGGAGAATTGCCAAACAAATGTCAAAAATGAAGCTTTTTTTAAATAGGTTATCCGAGTTTAATATGATCAAAAGTTCAATTCAATTGCAGACAGCAGCGATATTCTATTGTTAGAATAAAGTTTCTAGTTCTAAGTGGTAAGTTGATAATTCAATATTTGTTTTGTTTCAGTTTTGTTTCTGAATAATTGAGTTAAAACGGAACATCGGAGATCCGATTATCTCTTGCGAGATGCTAATGGCAATTATTATATTAAGTTGGTAAATATTGAATTATTTTCGCGTGAACATATCCCAGAGACCGACATTACATAGCGCAAAAGATTTGCTTTTCTTTTCTCTATGATGGGCTTGGCGTGATTCTCTGCACATGTCCATGTCTAAATTATTTATATGCGAAGAGACTGAGTCAATGGAAAATCGACTCTAAATTTTGCGAAATACGAGGGTCATCCAATAAAAAGTGAGACTGTTGTCATATCTCAAAAACTATCATACAGAATTTAACGAAACTTGGCACTTCCACCGCTCAACATATTAGCTTTTGAAAAATTGCGCCAAACTGTGTTACGTTATGATGTTATAGTTATGACGTCACTTCCTGTGACACAAACAATTGTAACGTGGACGTGTCTATTTCAGCTTGGCGATAGACAAAAAATGCGTTTATAAAAATACGTAATTTTATGACAAAACTGGGACGGAGATGATTCAAATCTTACTGAAAAGTTTTTAGACATAGCTTTGTCATGAACAGCTGTTTTCTGGTGCGCTGCAAAGTTTAAGGATGTAAGGATTAGTGTGCAGAAGTAACCCTGCTTTGAAATAGTCGGTAAATAGAAGCGAAAGCTGAAGAAAAATATCCAAAAATGATGATTTTTGTCTATATAAATCAGCACAAATATCTGCAAATGGGTTCTATCTGGAAAAACGGCCAATGTGGAGTATCTTTGTATATTTCTTATGGTTGTCTTGCGGGATGCCTTTTACAAGAAGCGACCAAAGCTGTATAAATGTGCGCGGCATCTATTGTGCATGACCACGTCGTCTGTCACAAAGCAGGTAGGGTGACGTCACTTTTGACGCTCTACAATTGGAAAATTGTACCGCAACCTCAAAATTTTCTGCACATACGTCCTCCAGACTTTGACCATTGTTCTAAGTGAAAATAATAATTATGATGTGTGCGTTTTGAGGATTTAAATGCTTTGAAAGTGGACGTGGCCAGTCAAATGTGACGCATTAACACTGGTTGCCTAGCAACCGAAATGAGAAGACTTTCCCACTGATTGAATTATGTCATTAAAAAGGGAAGATCCTATTTTGTAGGAATAAAAGAATTTTGAAAGAATATAAGTCAATAATATATTTCAATTATAGGAACAGTCTCACTATTTATTGGATGACCCACGTATATTAATTAGGCAATTACTGCTAACTAGTATGTTTCACATGTTGACCAGCGTTAGCTTTCCCTATATTTTGACATGGGGACAAAAAATAATAATAATGGAATTTTGAGAAATTTGGAGCCTCATAATCGAACTGTAATCTGGATTTGGAGATTTTTTTAACAAGGGCGCCTATCGTAGCGATACGACAAGCAAAAGGACAGCTATATGAACAACTCATACTCGAGTATAATTAATATATTTCGCAAAATTTAGAGTCGATTTTCCATTGACTCAGTCTCTAAATTTCCTCTCCCAAAGTCAAATTAGGACATCACAAGTTACGTAGGCTGTACACCGGGATCGTGCTCTTACACGGTTTCATTATTTCTAAAAGTAATCGCCTTCGTGGAAATACTATCGATACTTTTCAATAAAAAATCTAGTAACTGCATATTGTTTTAAGCTGCAATTACGAAGTTTTTGTTGAAAAGCGACGACATGCTTATTTGGCGACAAAAAACGTTCTATCGCAAACCCGCTAGCGTGGTATTTACAGTTTTATTGAATTTCCAACGTGCATCTGATTATGAGGAAATGTTGCAGTTGCAGGTCTAATTTAATCCTATAATTACATAAGGACTAATCTAATTTGTAAAGTAATTTGTCAACTTGCTTGTTACGCAGCCTTCAAATACAAATTAAAGTACATTCGCTACGGGATCTGCAAAAAGCCACAAAAAAGACATGATTACTTTTGAGACCAACATGGATCAAGATCAGAATGCCGCAGGCGCAGTCTGATCAAGATCCATGTTGTTCACTTATAGCCTTTTCGTTACCTGCAGCTTTGACTCTGATCATACAATTATGCTAACCGAGATGGTGTTCTCAAAGTCCAATAAGGGACTTTTTCACATTAATGGCTAATTCAGCGAATGCGGGTACCAGTTCCATTGCTAACCTTTTTTTAAAACTTATTTCTTGGCTCTTTCTCATACAACATATTCATTTTGATATTGCAAAGGATGTGCAGACGGTAAAGATTTGATCGAAACAGTGAAATGTTGACTCAATGGATCTTGACAACGTGTGGAAATGAAATATATCGGCAATCAGAATTTTCTTCATTTTCCTCAATTTGAAAACAAAAAAATATCATCGACACCAGGTGTCATTTGGGAGAGGGAAAAATATGAATCATGTTTTAGTAAAGCACTATTGATTTTTTAATTGTTTCTATAAATCTTAGAATGACACCTTTCAGTTATCATCATAATGTTTGGTTATTTCCACTAAGGACCCCCCCCACACACACACACACATACTCAAAAGCCACCGGAAGTCGTCCTTGGAGTCTTAAAAGGTGTGTTTTAGGTTATTTATCCTCGGTTGCCGGACATTCCCATATGACCGAGTAGTAGACTAGGCGTGCCCAGGAAGGAACTCCCTTCTTTTGACCTTTTTCCAGATTTGAATGGTGGAGGAAGACCCCAAGTTGGCACCTGGGTAGAACCACCGACATTCCGCAAGCCAGCTGGATAGCTTCCTCACATGAGAGTCTTAAAACGACGCTCAAACGTTTATTATTTGTTACTTTTAGTAACTATAATCTCGAACCCAGAGCAATACTCTCAATCACAAAGCGTTTTGGTAACAATATTCCCGAACCCAAAGCGTTTTAGTAACAATACTCCCGAACCCAAAGAATGGCCGTGCATACGAAATCAAAACATTTCAATGTTATTTTCCCATAAACCCATTGTTTGACACCGGAAGTGTTCTGTGGGTACGGACTAAAACGATAATTTAAAGGACTCAATTTAGTACTACATGTAGTTAAATTTCTGCACTCAGCTAACGTACAACATCTTTAAAATTCAAGAAAACAAGTTTCGAGGAAATTGGTTCAAATGATGTCATTTTGATACCAATTGGTGGTGATGGGTTTCGATTTGAGCTTTTCAATGACCATAAAATTGTACTATTGTAATTCATATTAAATTTTGATACTTTTTGATACTAAATATTTAATGTGCAACTCAGGATCAGTTGTAACCTGGTGCAGCTTCATTAGTTTTATTTTTCATTGAAATTTTCTTTCAATGAGATCAATCTGAGTTTACACGGTTCAGTGTAAATGTTACCTTCAAATCTCAATGCCTTCTACAAATTCCAGAATGTCCATTCCCACTTATAATGTCGTCGCTTTTCATAAAAAAACACGTAACTGCAGCTTAAAACAAGCTGCAGTTACGAGGCTTTTGTTGACAAGCAGCGATATTTGATATTTGGGAGGTTTGCAAATCGGCAAAGGATCATGCAGTTACGTAAAGTTTACCGTAGACAGGTTTAATTTCTCAAGGAAATTGCTTCAAATGACTCGATAATGATACTAATTGGTACAAATTGGTCTCCATATTCCATTAGGTTCGGTAATGAATTATCAATTTGTCGAAGTACTCGCTGTATCGTGTTATTTAGTGCTTTTTACGATAAATGCTAGGCGATAAGTTCTCGAGAATCTAGTATTCTAGGGCATGTCGATGTTTTTCGTCCAGATAAGTTGTAACGTGTTCCGAATTGTAGCTACTGTAGTCTACGCACGTGAATTATGACAAATGTTTGCAACATTTACCAATGTAAATAACAGAATATCGAACTGCAACCCACTGTAATTTTGGATGCAAAGGATTGAATCTTGCATTTTTCTTACACTTGAGCCAACGCATACAAAATTTATGATTAATAACGCATTTTGAAATGTGTTTACAAGGGCAAAATTAGTTCACATGTCCTACAATATCCCGACTGAACTATAATAGGTATAAAGTACTCTAAAGGTGGACTTGTTAGATACACGGTCCTTGTTACAGAATCAAGAACATTCTCAATAAATCATGACACAATGTCGGCATTAATGGTCATATCGTCGATATTCTCCAGACGCACGTATGATGTATGAATGTAAGAGATATTCCAGATAATATTTACTCTTGTATTTATCCTTTCAAAATCACGCTATTGGGTAACAAGAGTTGTCCGCGGACACAGTAGCTCGCATATACGAGGGACGTTCAATTAATTTTGGAACTGAGGTTCTATAAGACATATTTATGTCGCAATTCAATTTTAAGATTCTTCAATTCTTCGAGGTAATCCTCTTTGACACCCACATACTTATGAAGTTTTGAGATCCATTACTTATATGCCAATAATGGGCTTCTTTTGGAACACCCCGCAGACACTGGTAAATTGCACTGCTTATGGAACATGAAAGCCTATACCGACGACCAGAGGCTTTTTTCGTCATCATGGGGAACACAAAAAAAAAAAAAAAACACACGGGCTTAAGCCCGGCTATAAGGGTGGATGAAGACGCTGTA
The DNA here is from genome assembly GCA_963680895.1 of Fragum sueziense. NCBI lineage: Eukaryota > Metazoa > Mollusca > Bivalvia > Cardiida > Cardiidae > Fragum > Fragum sueziense. The sequence goes on from OY804592.1 coordinate 47,529,118, forward strand.
CAGCATGTGTTTCTTTCAGGAGGTCTTGGACAAGAGGGCACCCGTGGACAGCTCCGTTGTCGTGGATTTGGTACATGCCTCTTTAGCCGGTCCTAGACCTGCCTTTTTCGTGATATTTCTTAAGTTTCGCCGACATATATTTCTTGTATGAATGACCGGCGATAGTGGAACTATTTGAAACAGTAATTTGAACAATACACCCGTTACATTTGAAAATTACCGCATACAAAACTTTTGCCGCGCTTTTAATTTTTTGGCTATTACGGACCTTGCCTGATCTTTTCGCGCCCAATGCTTGCTAATGACACGCCATTTGTGCTCATAATAGTAGATTATTGTTCAATCATATGTGTGAAGCTCAGAAAGCCCACATTTGTTGCCTTTATTGCATTATTTCAAAATATATTTTGCACGGTGGCCCTGTCCTTTAGGCAGCAGGTGGGGGACCCAATGGGCATAAACCTTTCAGTGTTTCAACCCTTTCGTCAAAATCGTATAGCATGTCCCCGATGAAAAACCAACTGTATCTGCTATTTCTTGCACATTGAACCATGCGTCTTGTTCGGTCATGTCGGAATCTACAGCAACATTTGCTTTGGTACTAGCTCTACCCGGGTTGACTGAGAGGGGGCATCATTCAGGCCAGTTTTACCAATTCTAATTTTTATTATATTCCTGAAAACTGACGTATATTCAACGTTGAAATGTCCACGAACCTGATATAGTTCATTATATACACGTCATGCAGATATGTCAAAGCCTATGCGACCTTCAATGTAGACCCGTACATCCTACTTTGAGTTCCTTTTCTATTTTGCGCACAGCGAAATAGCCAGTGTATATGACTGAACCAACTTAAAAGTTCAATAACTTTTGAAAGAGTCGACGAATTTGTCTCAAATTTTGACCAAGTATAGACAGTAATTTTCCCGTCAAATAGCCGTAAGCACCACTAGTTCTATAGAACTGTGAGGTATGGTGGACCATTAGTACCACTTTTAATTGAACGCCCCTCGTATTGGGCTTGTTCTACACGGTGTTTGTTATAAAAGCAAGAACGTTCTCAATAAATCATGACACAATGTTGGCATTGATGGTCATATCGTCGATATTCCTCAGACGAGCGTATGATCTATGAATGTAAGAGATATTCCAGATAATATTTACTGTTGTATTTACCCTTTACAAATCATAATTATTTGACGAACAGGAAAGTAGTTCACCAACAAGAATAAAGCATTCTATCGAGGGGGTACTGCAATACTACACGGTGTTTGCTATAAAAGCAAGAACGTTCTCAATAAATCATGACATAATGTTGGCATTAATGGTCAAAGTGTCGATATTCTACAGACGGACGTATGATCTATGAATGTAAGAGATATTCCAGATAATATTTAATGTTCTATGTACGCTTTCCAAATCAAAGTGTCTGATAAGGAGAATGATATCGTGCGTTGACTTAAAGTATAAAGTACTCAATGTAGTAACTACATGTAGTTATACACGGTGTTTGTTATAAAAGCAAGAACATTCTCAATAAATCATGACACAATGTTGGCATTAATGGCCAAATTGTCGATATTCTCCAGACGCACGTATGATCTATGAATGTAAGAGATATTCCAGATAATATTTACTGTTGTATTTATCCTTTACAAATAATAATTATTTAATGAATAGAAACGTAGCGCACCAATAAGAATATTTAGTACTCAATAGAGTGACTAGTTATACACGGCGTTGTTATAAAAGCAAGAAGCTTCTCAATAAATCAGGACACAATGTCGGCATTAATGGTCAAATTGTCGATATTCTACAGACGAGCGTATGATCTATGAATGTAACAGATATTCCAGATAATATTTACTGTTGTATTTGCCCCTATTTCTCATTCACGGTATTGGATAAAAAGTAATCTCTGAAATACGTTGGGAGACAAGCCACTCTCAGTCACCTTTTGTCACCTTTTTGGGAAAACACGGAGGATGAGCAAGAAGAGAACGCCTTTACCCTAAAGGTTTTTTGTATCAATATTGTACTGTACGGGTTCTATATATATTATATTGTCGTCTGTAACGTTTTTAAATCGCACGAGTACAAAACTAAGTCGTCTGGGAATATTGTTGAAATTGTTAAAATTTCCATGACCTTCAGACATACCCATTATCATTAACAGTAATTCAATTTCATGCTGCAGGATCTCATACCAGAATATCTTAATTGTTTTCCATATAAGACATGCCTTTTTACTCTTCTAGCAGAAAGTATTTGGGAACACATTGAGACTAAAGACGAACTTGCTGGAAACCAGCATGCTCTCCTTTTTGTCTCAAAACTTCCACGGGTTTCTTTTTAAAGAAAGGCGATGATCTACTTATAGTTATTCTGCATTTCGATAGTCAGAGAACTTTCCTGATTGATTTGCATATCGCCTCTGTCAATAGATCAGAGGAAATGATAATTCTTAGACAGGGTAAACAGACGAAAACAAAATTATTGTGACAGGGTCGAAGAAAAGGGAACGTCAAAGCATTTGAGATCAGACTTGTGTTCGAAATAATCACTTGTCAAGGTTGAATTCATATGTACGTTAATATTAACACGTACGTTACGTCGTAGATTTCACCATTTTCTTGCAAAGATGATGGTTAAAATGCAGTCTAAAAGGGATATAGTCGTAATTCTATAGCTTACCTTTTCTAGAGGCACACTAAGCTATTAGGAAACTACACATTGATACTTTATTATCAAAAGTATTAGAAAACTAATAGTCATAACAGATTTCAATATTATACAATTCAAGGAATTCCTAACTCAAATAAGACGATTTCAGAATGACAGAGTGGCACATGTTGACATTTAAGATTGAATTTACTAAGTAAAAATTGCATTCTTAAAGGGCAAACATGAAGACAGGAATATATCTTTACATTGTGGTATGCTTTCCTGTAACAACATAAGTTATTACAATCCAATGATTTTCTAACACAATAAGAGAAAGACTCAGCGTCCCGTGTTGACATTTACTTAGTAAAATTGCATTCTCAATGGGCAAAAAGAAGATATGAAGGTATTCCTTTTGGTTATACTTTCTTGCTAATAACCCAAATGGTAAAATCGTAGACATATTACTATCCTTAGTTGTGCACTTAAAACCATATACCAAATGAGGCCTGGCGGCAAGCCTCTTGTAGAAACGATTTGAGAAATCATTGAGGCAAAGGAAGAAAATGCTGACAATGAGCTAAAAAATCTGATGCTACACAACAAGTTTTTTTTCCAATTATCAATTTATCCCTTTCCCAAACGACACATTTTTACATGGTCCAATTTGAAAGCTGATGTAGACAAAAAATTGAATGATGAAAAAGTTAAAATTTATGAATGATATAGCAAAGAAAATGGTGATTATTAGCATTTTCTTCTTTTACCTCAATGTTTTCTCAATCCTATTCAAATAGGGACGTCAATAACAAGGTCTTATTTGCCAACGGGTTAAATAGTTGCACAGGACTTTATTCCATGTCCTTTATCTCGTTTCAGTAACTGGTGCAAGACTAGACGAAAAACTACTGAAGTCACTTCAAAACATGCACCAAGTACCAGTGAAGCCTCAAGATACGCAGACACGATTTGGATCTTTACCACAGCATATAAAACTACACGCAAACAACCAACATTACAGCGATGACATACCAGATATTGGTGACGCACCCCTTCTTCAGCCTAACCTTCACGATCCTCGTAACCAGATGCTAAAACCCGAGATCGGACCTCCTGACCTAACCAATCTGGAAAACATTCTTAAACAAGAGGCGCTACTGGGGTTACAGAAACTCCAACTTGATATAAAACCACAGAACGTTGACGAGGAAAAGGCTATTGGGGACATAATCCTACCTGGAAATGCGAAGGTATTTAGCGCGCCACCTGCTCTTGTCCCAATTGACACAGAAGAAGCAAACATAGAACCAAGACTTCAAGATGCCCTGTCCGAGAATGTACCCTTTCCACACATCCTCAACCCTGTAGATGTACGACCAAACGCAATACCTCCACTCGTACCGGACAACAATGAAATACTCGACGACGCAAAACCTAAAGATACACTACCGGACAATATACAAAATGGTGAAAAAGAAACGGATTTACCCCAGCACGAGATAATACACCCAGATATAGGTGAAGTCGAAAATCCAAACCCTATATCAAACCAACATCATATCCCGGCCATCAATACATTACCACACGAAGTAACATTCAACACAATCCCGAACCCGAATACGATACATGATACAATACCAGAAGACCAAGTAAAAGACACCAATGAACAGGCTAACGAAAAGGAACTGGACAATGCGATAACCACACCGAAAGAAGAACCTCAAAAATGTAGTCTACGACAGACGATGGCATGGGCTGTATGTGACAGGAAAATGACATGCAGTTCTGCGTGTAAAACCGGCGATGATTGTACATTCCCTTACTGTAACTCACTTGGTCTCTGTGAATGCAGACAAGGTAGGTCTATAAATATAATTGAGCCGGGATCCCGAAAAACGTCCCTTAAAGCATTTGAGACACGCATGATTCCAGATCAGCATGTGCCCAAGTGGAGCCTGATTGGGGTACACATTGTAATTTCAAGATTGCTACAGGTCATGAAGAAGCTATTGGAGACCAACATGGTTCATGATCAGACTGTGTGTATACGCAGGCTGATCTTGAACTATGCTAGTCTCAAATGCCTAAAGGGACCTATTTCCAGATCCTGGTTCAAATATAAGTATATCTATTTTCTATTAGCATTTTTCTTATCATTCAGAGGTCGTCGCCAAAATAGAATGATAACACAATCGCGCGTAATTAGCCGTGATCAATTTTAGGAAAATAAGTAAAAAGATTGCCATGTCGGCCGAACCTTTGAGAAATATCAGAGAGATAAACAAATGACTAACGATAAGTTAGAACTGCAAGAATGATATCTAAAACTTGTAATTAATTCAATCTCATTTGTCATGATCCAGTATTGGGAATTAATTTTGAAAAAAAGTTTTAGATCTACATATTTTTCACAAATAAATATAAGAAAAAAAAAAAAAAATTTGCCGAGCGAGATATTTTCTTCTTCAAGTAAGCGGAAATGATTAAAAAGTAATAACAAACGTGTCACTCAATTTACTTTCAGTACCTTGACGACATGCAATGAAAATGATTAATTTTCGAGATGTTTAATCTTTGTGCAAATTCAAGTTTCAAATCTTGGAAGCTTGGTTCTATACAGTCACTTTTTGTACGAATGGCAATGAATTTTGTGCTAAAAATAGACATTATTAGACATTATGTATTGAAAAACCGTCGGTGTTGTTATAAAATCTCGTAACTACGGCTTGATTCAAGCCGTAGTTACGAGATGGTGTACCAACACATACAGAAATACTATTGTTTGTCCGAAATACGTCACGGTTAACTGGGTAAAATCGTTCCCTTTTGTAATTTTCATGGTATCATATACTATGGATTGTAGTACTGAATAATTGTTTCCAAGTAGTCTATGGGGTAAGTCGTTTGTCGCCAGCATAGGTACTTCGCCCATTCATTTGTATAAGATTGAAGTAATTTATATGTCATTATCATGTATGTATCCTCCAATAATCATCTAAAAACATTTGGACTAGTCCCTATGGTCGCCAGCAGCTATCAAGAGAGAAATGCTTGACCAAGACTAATAGTAACAGTATACAGTTTTGTCTTAGAGCACAGAGAAGAGATTTACTTCAACAGAGCAAGTATGGTGATTTGCCCAGTTTTCGTTGAGGAGCCCAAATTCGTGGCATTCCGAGTAATCTTACGCCATTCTAAACATGCGACGTCAACACGCTAGAATTTTTTCAACAAATACCCTACTCCAATATTCACTCGCTTCAAATAAAGTAAACAAAGAAAATGTTTATTCAAGGTGCATAACCTATGACTATTCTTGTGAGGGTCGTTCAATACATGTTTACGCAATGAATCAAATAGGCAGCGGTACTTGTGATGTTCCTATTATTTCATCTGCCAGTGTATTTTTTTTAAAAACAACTTTTAATTATTCATAAGGAATGCTAGATTGGTGAAGTGCCCAGTTATGGGAGGAAAATTTGGAAACAAAGAATTTGTCACTGATTTATTTAACGACCCACGAATTCTGGAGCCTCAATTCCGAAGACATCAGAGGTGAACAGCTTATCAAAATGGCTTCCATTGTAAACAATAACACACAACTGACATAAATGTAGGGAATTTATATGATTACAAATATATTTATTTTCAAATGTTATTTAATAACTGTTGTAGCACTGACGTGTTCTTGTCTTCCGGGAGTTTCCTTTGAATTATAAATACCACGAAAACTGGACCAACTATCATATTAATGATTCAGTGTAGGTTATTAATGCCAACGGAACTCCATAAATGTGGATCGAGAGGTAATGCAGATTCATATCTAGAGATCAGGGCAATATTAATGTGTTACATAGCAATTGATTAATGGAAATTCTTTCAGATCTTGGTTTGGCTACCAGGCATTATAAATCGCTTTGAAATAGGTCTATGTAGCTGAGAATTAATCGGCTTCCATATTCGAACCAACATTACACTGTCTAGCTTTCAACTAAGCACAATTTTAGATGTTTTATATTTGTAAAAATTCGGAATTTAACTCTTTGAAGCTTGATTCTATACAGTCATTTTTGAAACAAATTGTATAATTTTCATTGCCACACAGAGCTACATATATGAGAGATATTTGGGTTTTCAAAATGAAATATTTGATTAATAGTATCCCGGACCTTATGTTGTCGGTACATATGAGACGATTCCAATGAGTACTCACAACATAGGGTTTGGATCTGAAATAGTAATTTCTCTTCTCATATGGACCAATACTGGATTGTTATACTTAAAAATATTTCCTTATAGGAAGGTATTATTTGTAACCACCAGCTATCACGAAAGCAATTGCCTGATCAAGACAAACAAAAACGGTTTGGCCACTATAATGTACACGCTGCATTTTGTCTTCAAGCACAGAAAAGATATTTATTTCCACAGAACAAGGATTAATGATTCTGTGTAGGTTATTAATGCCGACGGAACTCCATAAATGTGGATCGAGAGGTAATGCAGATTCATATCTAGAGATCAGGGCAATATCAATGTGTTACATAGCAATTGATTAATGAAAATTCTCTCAGATCTTGGTTTGGCTGTCAGGGTAATATTAATGCGTTACATACATGTAGCAATTGATTAATGGAAATTCTCTCAGATCTTGGTTTCGCTGTCAGGATATACACAGTGTTTGTTATAAACCAAACCTTATGTTTGGGTACTTATTTGAACCGTATCATCGAGACGATTCAAATGAGTCCACACAATATAGGGCTTGGATTTGAAATTGTATATTCAGAATGCTTAAACTCCCTTTTATCTATTGCTCTTGTCACTGCGGGCCTATCATGGATTGTAGTACTAAATAAATATTTCCCTATATGAAGTGATTACTTTTGTAACCACCAGCTATCATGAAAGCAATGCTTGACCAAGACAAATAGTAACAGTTTGACCATATTGTACACTACATGTTTTGTCTTCACGCACAGAAAAGAGATCCATTTCCACAGACCAAGGATTAATGATTCTGTGTAGGTTATTAATGCCGACGGAACTCCATAAATGTGGGTCGAGAGGTAATGCAGATTCATATCTAGAGACCAGGATAATATTAATGAGTTACATAGCAATTGATTAATGGAAATTCTCACAGATCTTGGTTTCGCTGCCAGGCATTATAAAGCGATCGTAAATACATAACTTGTCTCTAGATAAAAAAATTACCAATGTTTCCTTATATGAAGTAATTATTTTAAACCACCAGCTATCAGGACAACAATGCTTGATCACGACGAATAGTAACAGTTTGACTATAATGTTCACTGCATTTTTGTCTTAAAGCACAAATTAAAATAGCTTTATTTCCACAGACCAAGGATTAATGATTCTGTGTAGGTTATTAATGCCGACGGAACTTCATAAATGTGGGTCGAGAGGTAATGCAGATTCATATCTAGGGACCATGGCAATATTAATGCGTTACATAGCAATTGATTAATGGAAATTCTTTCAGATCTTGGTTTGGCTGCGAGGGCAATATAAATTGCTCTGAAATACGTAGCTTCTCTCTAGATAAAAATGTTTCCTTATATAAAGCAATTATTATTAATCACCAGCTATCACTAATGCAATGCTTGACCGTTACTAATAGTAGCAGTTTGACCATACTGTACAATACATTTTTGTCTTGAAGCACACGTTAAAATAGCTTTATTTCCACAGACCAAGGATTAATGATTCTGTGTAGGTTATTAATGCCAACGGAACTCAATAAATGTGGGTCGAGAGGTAATGCAGATTCATATCTAGGGACCATGGCAATATTAATGCGTTACATAGCAATTGATTAATGGAAATTCTCTCAGATCTTGGTTTCGCTGCCAGGCCTTATAAATCCCTCGGACAAACGTAACTTAGAATTAATCGTCTTCCATATAACAACCTGTCTAGCTTTCCTGTACTATCCTTTTGGCTGTGTTTCTAAGCATACAATAAAGTTCCTGGTTTGTCATTAGTACTTGAAAGGACAAAAAGCATTTAGTAGCTCAGTCAGCAGTGACATGTAAGCCTTTGTTAAAATAACAATGCGTGTAGTTTTTACCAAACATGGCCTGGTTTTGGTGTGCTTGTGAAAAAAGGCTTAGAGAGCATTGAGAAAAAGAAGTTAATGATATTAATCAGCAATTTCTCCTTTTAGTCTCAATATTATATGTGATGTATTGTAGGCTACACAATTCCTATCCCTATTAACAACCATTTTGTCGTCTTTAGCACCTTTCAAATTGGGAGGTATATATCCCGACTTTTTTGCCGCTTGGGAAAGAGTTAATAGAAATTTTTGCAGCTTCTAATGTTGCTCCATTTTATATTTTAGCTGAATGCAGTTCTGATCGGATGTGTTACTTCTGGAGAATCGAGTGCCACGGACAGTTCAAGTGTAGAAACAGCAAGTGTATCTGCGAGTAACCCACCCGTGACGTCAGTATGTCTGTGATTTGAGCCTCTCTTTCGTGCTTTATCCCACGAAATCCTTGTTTTCATTTTGGGTATAGATTTCTGGTAATCCGATTAACGAAACAAAATGATATTTTGACTCAATGAACAATGGACCTCGCGATTCTTTTCTGGCTCATAAGACAGAAAGACAAAACAACAACAACAACAACAAGAAGTCAACAATTATGTCTGTGAGAAGGACTATTTAAGTGATGTCATCAAGTTCGTCAGAATATCTGTGATTCGCACCTTTATCACGTGTTACAACTAACCCTGTGTATTTTTTGTTTGTGAGTAAGCTACATATAAGAGGGGGTGAAGACATTCTAACTTTGTTATTTCAATTCCAAACCCTATGTTGTGGGTACTCACTACAATCGTCTCTATGAGACGATTTTAATGAGTACCCATAACAGGCCCGTAGGAAGCAATTTCATATTGGGGGGGGGGGGGGGGGGGGGGGGGCTAAAGCCTTTGCCCTAAATATGGGGGGGGGTGGGGCTAATTTGGATTTTCCCAAAATTTTCAGTGTAAAATTAAGAAAATTCGGCATTTTTGGCGAACATTGGGGGGGGGGGGGGGCTGAGCCCCCTTAGCCCCCCCCCCCCCTGTTCCTACGGGCCTGCATAACATAGGATTTGATGACCAATTAATGAAATATTGCATTTTGAAAGACCTTCACTCCCTCTTATTTGTAGCTCTGTACATAGTCTGTACACGTTGCACTCGCAGAGGTGCAGGAAAACAAAACTTAATGATTTTAGACTCCATTGTTTACATACGAAGGAAACTATACATGTTATGCATTTAAGGTATTTGATCCATCATTAGATACCAAACAATTCGTGCAACCTCGAGTGTCATCTGTAGGAATGGAAATTGACTATGTATACCATGGTCCATTTCCGGTGTCATGGATGACACACGCAGTTGCACTAAATGGTTGGTACAGGTCTAATGATGGGAGGAATACCTTAACCCTTTCCCAAACAAGACCTGGTTTTGACGTCCCCAATGGAATTTGTATGGGAAAACATTGGGACAAAAAGAAAATTGCTGATCATCAGCAATTTCTCCTTTTGTCTCAATGTTTTCTCTGCTATATTACAGTCAATTCTTGTCTTTATCAACATCCATTTTGTCGTCTGCAGCAGCTTTGAAATTGGAACACCCAAAAATATTGCCGTTTGGTAATGGGTTAATAAATTGACAAGAGAGCAAGCTTGAGTACCTACGATTAACAAGTGATTCCATTCGATCATTTCTCCAGAGAGTCTGCGATGCGAGTGACTAAAATCCGAAACCCAACCCTTACTTTTTCTTGAAGGTTAATTGTCTTTTTTGGTGTGGTATATTTGGGATTATTACTTTTACATCCAGGGTTACTTCCGAAGACATGTTATGCTGTTATTTGCAGATTTACATTTGATTCCTTTTATTGTCTGGAATAATTTTGTATTTTTCAACACAGACAATATGAAAAAGAGAAATAATGGATAATTACAATTTTTCTCTCAATGTTTTCCCAAACCATTTCTCTTGGGAAAATCAAAACTATGTCTTGTCTGGGAAATGATTTGTGATAGGGTATACATTTATGTCCGTGTCAGTTTGGTGATTTAGCACCTGAAATATATGAATTGATTAGTTATGATACTATTAACCCTTTCCCAAACAAGACCTGGTTTTGACGTCCCTAATAGAAAAGGCTTGGGAAAACATTGAAACAAAAGAAGAAACTGGTGATAACCAGCAGTTTCTCCTTTTGTCTCAATATTTTCTGTGCATATCTTACACAAATCTTATCTTTAATAACTTTCATTTTGTCATTTGTGGCAGTTTTTGAAGTGGATCACCCTAAACTTTTGTTGTTTGGGAAAGGGTTAAATGGGCCCATGCTAGGTCTTTCGGGGATTAGAACAACATAGGCCAGAGTTTGCATTGTTGAGTTGTCCATTGTATTATCTATGGCCAAAAAGAAAGGAGTTTTAGCCATTTTGCAAACATTTTCCCTATCTATCAATGTCCAGTTTGCCATTAATTTTACTATAAATGCAAATGGCGGGTATGTCAATTATATACAGATTTGATCCAGAAGGGCTAAATGAACTTCATCTAAAATTTCCTTGGACAGAAATAGATCTAATCTAGCTATGCAGGATAACCATTCCATACAATATTTCTTGATTAGATTTTTACCTCCGACAACCTAGCATTGGTCCCTTTAATCCTTTTCCCAGACGACACAATTTCAGACTCGTCCAAATTCATATATGTTGCTCACGACAAATTAGATTTTCAAAAAACTGACAGAAAACTAGACAATGTACGTAGTGTAGCCTGGGCCCCACCAAAATTGACTCGGGTACCTACGCGCAGTCTTTAAGATCCGCACTGTTCTTAGAACTTCTCCATTATCTGTAGCAAATGTAATGAGTATAATGGGTCATGATCAGGCTTCACTCAGGCGCAGGCTGATCTGGACCCATGTTTTTGCCACAAGCGATTTTTTTCCAGATCCAAGCCCATACAGAACCCTGCTTTTCTGAAACATCAGTGCTAACATTTGAATAAGAATACCATATTTTTAATTGTTATTGTTTTGTAATAAATCGTTCATCCACCTAAAATGTTGTTGTTTTGAATGCCCTTGTTTTACAATAGTCCACCCTTCATGATATTCGCGCGACTTCGAGATTAACCCTCTCCCAAACGCCAAAATTTTAGGGTGATCTACTTCAGAAACTACCACAAATGACAAAATAGACATTATTAACGATATAATTTGTGTAAAATAGGGCATAGAAAATATTGAGACAAAAGGAGAAACTGCTGGTCATCAGCAGTTTCTTCTTTTGTCGCAATGTTTTCACTCGCCTATTCCACCAGTGACGTCAAAGCTAAGTCTTGTTTTGGAAAGGGTTAAATGACATATATTCTGACGACGTCGTAAACATCCGACGGTGGAACATTCGATCGCCGAATGTTTACGACATCGCCCGAATACCCCCAACGTCTCGGGAATCTTTTTAGGGGTAGACAACCTTAAAGTTAGTTTCGTGGTTTGGGACGAGCAGCGCCTTCACTTCTGTTTCTTTTTGTTTGTTTGTTTTTATTTGTAGCTCTCGTTATCACGACGTCTCAAAATAGTGTCACTTTTAAACAAAAACCTCCTACCTATATGTTTAAACAATCAGTAGATACGAGGTTGTTGTTTAAAAAGCAGCGATAAGCAACTGTAGAAGAGAAGCATGGATTTTTGCCAACCGAATTTATGTGTTGTATTCATATTTCCACATTTATATGCCGAAGTTAAGAAATATTCACACGTTCGTCTCTTTCAATCAATTGGCTTGTTTTGTTACTTAGACATTCCTTTATAATACGCCACATCAATTGGTCAAAGGTGTATCAGCATTTACTTATATTTTTCTCAATGTATTCCGAATGTTCTTCTTTTAGTGACTTTTAAAAAAGTGATTGTTTGTGACAAGGTATATGCCATATCGTCCCTTTTCAACAAAAACCTCCTAACTGCTGCATTTACGAGGATTTTGCTAAAAAAACAGCGATATACATTATTTGTTGTAGCAAGCCATATATTTACGTATTTGTAGAACACACGAAGTTTCTCTCGTCATGAACCAGAGGTTTTCATGGGGAAAATTATAAACTTGCAATTTAACGTTGGTGCTTTTATAACTTCGTAACTTCAGCATTAATCAAGTTGGGGTTACGAAGTTTTGCAATGACATCTCCGATGGTAGGAGCTGGTCCCAAATGATATTTTTCTCGGTGTGATAAGTCGTGATTGGTTACCGAACTTAAGGGGGAATGCTCCAGTTTCCTATTTTTTTTCCCAATAATAGAATTAATTCATATTTTGTATGTTGAAATTACATGTTATTACCAATTGAAAAATAAAATAAAAATGGAGGGTCAGCGATCTTGTTTGAATTTTATAGGCATTCGTATCACATACCCATACATCGAAAAAATGCAAAATTTCTTTCACCTCTCCAAGGTCACTAAAATGCTAATAAAATGCTGTATATTCATCGTTTAGTCCCAAAAAACGGATTTAAAGTAACATCTTACATTTAATAAGAACAGACAACCCAAAATATGTGCTATTATAAACCCGTAAATGTATAAAACAGCATGCTCACGTGTTCGGTTTGATCAACGAAGCTGGGGTGTTTTATGTCAAAATTTGCATATTTTTGGAAATATTTCAAGTTCTACATAATAGAATTTGACAAAACTCCCTCATTGTATAAAGCAACATGTCCTGGTAATAATTCAAAAAGAAACTGTATAGGTCAGCGCACTTATTAATGAATTACAGCAATTTTTATCAGCTACACATGAATAAAATGACGCAAAACAGTGGTAACTGCATACACACTTACGACTGTCTTGCTCTAAATAATCGATTTCCATCTTGAGGAAATCAGTTTCGCATAATAAATACACTTTTACCATCGAAAGTGTTAAATTGTAATGTCGTGTTATATTATTGAAATTATGGTAGTGAAACATATTGGTACGAAACATTTAATTCACTACAGTAATGACCGAGTGTTCCGAAAAACTGGAGCATTCCCCCTTAAGCAAGAATGAGGCAGCAAGTATTTGCTTATATTTGTTAAACACATTTCTTATTTTCTCCACGAATGTCATAAATGAAGAATGGCAGCTTTATTGGATTTCTGTCCCAGTTTTGAGTCCCAAGAGCGTACAGCAGAATTGTTAGGACGTATTTAAAGACTTGTTATTGGTGTTATTGTTGTTTGATTAACTGCTGTCTTCCAAAATAATCGTCCTTTTCCGAGGCGTCGCAGTCCAATTAATATTTGGGACAGAATATTACAGGAGAATCTCTACAAAGCTGTTTTCGGTGCACAGAAAGAGACACTCCAAAATGAAAAACAGTTCTGGATCATAGGACTCAAAATGTTCCGATTGAAATAAGTAGTAATTTCGTATCATGTGGTACCGAAAAGAAAAATTCAACGGGAACATATTTTGGGTACTATGGTTCGGATTTACTACTCAAAATGCCTATGTGAACAAAGGAAGTAGTTTAAAGATAAAAATGAGGGAATGTTCTACGGCTGATCAATGATGAACATAATATCAAGGTGCTTAAGCGAACTTCCGGTTCCGGTAGGAAGTAGAATATCTGCAGCACAATCAAGATGTTAAAAGTTCCATCCCAGATAGCGGAAATAGACCTTTTCATTGGCTTACATATTCTGCACAAAAACTGGTCCATCAAGAAATCAGCATGATGGTTTTGAATAGAGATAATTTCCTGAAACCCATGTTTCAATTCCGAACTTCAAAAATTCAAATTTTGACAAACTTGTCAGACCCAGCACAGGTAAACCAGATCCTGTATGCGAAAAATGAACATATAGTAAGATACGGAAAACATTCCAGATTTAGAAAATTACATACAAATGAAAAGTGTCGGCCCTAGTCTGAATGCGCGGACTGCACAGACTAACTAGGGTCGATAGTTTTCACTCTTCCTATAAGGCCCCTTTTAGCTTGATGGGTCACATATTGACAAATTGCTTTTGCTGCTGTCTTCCCTTGATAATCGGTAACAATAGGCCTACATAGGCCTACTTTGGATCTAAGTTTTATCAATCTATATATATTTATAAGTGTGTACGTACCTATTGATTTCGCTTCCTGGGAAGTATATCAGTACTACTCATAACAAGTTATGGCCAACGGAAAGTCACCACTACCACCATAGAAGATGGAACTCAGAGTCTCTTTACGGAAGAAGACAGTCTTGACACCTTTCAACAAAGAACACCACCAGTTGACCGAACGCAAATCGATAGATCGCTGCGCCCAAAGTAGATTCTAAGTCAAACAATGGCGGTATTATAAATAAACCATGACCTCTGGACAGACGAGTCAAACTGAACAGGTAAACCAGGTATGTAAACGCCGTGGTTTTAAGAAGGCGTTTACCATTAGATGTAATCACAACACCCCTCTCACGCAGGACAGTCAATAGTTAAAAGTACACTTGAGTCTCAATGTTGATGGTACCACTATAGTATGTCGATTGTTTTGATTGCCAGTCGATAGATCGATACATCACGTGCAACGAAGAATTTAAGACAAACAATGGGGGTGGCATTTTTCTGATCGTCCATTGGCTTACCGGTGGTTTTGATTGACAGCCGACGTCTGGTCAATTATAAGACGCTGTATATTTGGAAATGTTTGACCCATTCCCAAATAATTAGGCTTTTTTACGCCCTCAATTCCTCCATTTTGTACTATATTTTCTACCAAGAAAGACCTATGAATTTAAAATTTATTCATTTGAAATTATTGTCTACAACATACTAGTATTTCTAAATTGAATTTGGAGTAGTCGAAAATTTTGAATCCGGTAATAGGTTAACAAGAAAGATTTATCTATTTTTATCTACAGGTTGATGCATCAAAATAAAGTAGGCCTACATAGTCGGTGGTAGCTAAAACACTCGTAACTCCAGCTTATAAAAGCTGGAGTTACGAGGTTTGTGCTCCCAGTTACACGATTGTACCAAGAAATGAGACAAACCAAAGTTGCCAGCTTTATTGTGTTTCTCTCCAACATCCGAGTCTCACGAGGTTTGTATGGAGCATCTAACAGGAATATAAAAATCTAGTGTGACTTGTTATTGTTTGGTAATAAAACGTTCATTAACCAAGAATACATCGTTCTACTTTCTTAGGTTTTCTGTACTTACGAAAGAGATGTCACTCTTTTCGAAACAACAGACTGGTTCCGAAACTACGAATTCAAAGGTGCTACCGACAGCATGATGGAAATTGAACCCAATTGTATTAAAACCATTGGTTGGGGAATTTTTTGTCTGAATGTATTATTATACTTAGGAAAAGTTCTGACGCATCACTTTTTAAAATTGCTTAATTTCTTTATTGTCGAAGATTTAGAATTTGGCATATGCACACAAACATTAAACTATTTTAAGTTTTCTCTCTTATGTGACCGCGTCATACAACAAGAGCAACGCTGGGCGTGGCATTATACGCCCGAAGCTCAGAAATAAATGGGTGTGTGATATTTGTTGATGTCCTGTTCTTTTCTAAAAGTCTCTTGCAAGTATCCGATAAAACAAAATTCCCCAAGTACTAAAATATTCACGAAGCGTTGCAAGTACCCGAGTACTACTAAAATATTCACAAATTTAATCAGATTGAGATAATGTAATCAAACACCCTAGCTATGAGTTCTACACACATGTGAAGTTTCAACATCGCAGGCCCTGTATTTTGAAAGTTATGGGCCGGACTCGAATTTGCAAACTGAATCAAACAAAGGGCAATAAGTCAAAAAATATAAATGGTAGAGTTGTGGTTCTTGCGCTCTGCACATCCTAGCTATGAGATCTATACACATGTGAAGTTTCAAGACTATAGGCCTTATAGTTTCAAAGTTATGAACCGGACACGAATTTGCTATCTGAATCAAACAAAATCAAACAAAGGGCAATAACTCAAAAATTACCAATGGTAGAGTTGTGGTTCTTGCGCTCTGCACACCCTACCTATGAGATCTATACACCTGTGAAGTTTCAAGACTATAGGCCTTATAATTTCAAAGTTATGGACCGGACACGAATCTGCTAACTGAATCAAATAAAGGGAAATAACTCAAAAATTACAAATGGTAGAATTGTGGTTCTTGCGCTCTGCACACCCTAGCTATGAGATCTATACACCTGTGAAGTTTCAAGACCATAGGCCTTATAGTTTCAAAGTTATGGACCGGACACGAATCTGCTAACTGAATCAAACAAAAACAAACAAAGGGCAATAACTCAAAAATTACAAATGGTAGAGTTGTGGTTCTTGCGCTCTGCACACCCTACCTATGAGATCTATACACCTGTGAAGTTTCAAGACTATAGGCCTTATAGTTTCAAAGTTATGGACCGGACACGAATTTGCTAACTGAATCAAACAAAGGGCAATAATTCAAAAATTACAAATGGTAGAGTTGTGGTTCTTGCGCTCTGCACACCCTAGCTATGAGATCTATACACCTGTGAAGTTTCAAGACCATAGGTCTTATAGTTTGAAAGTTATGGACCGGACACGAATTTGCTAACGGACAGACGGACAGACGTACAGACAGACGGACAGACAGACGATGCACGCGATAACATAATACGACCCTTCGGGCGTATTAAAAGGGGGCCAAATATACTAATCAAAACAATTGAAGGATATCGAACTTTCTTCGGTCATAACTTTGTCATAGCTTTTGGTCAAGGTAAATAATTATATTCTTGCATTTTTTCTTGCATTTTATAGAACACTCGACCCCTGGCTCATCAGAATGAAAACTGTAAGTTACGGACCACTAATTACAATCACAGTTGTTTGTCAAATGTTATAACCCTATATACCCAAACGTCAGAGACCAAATTTCCCTGTTGATAGATTCTTCTGAAAATATTGTCTTACAATGGCTTCGAAGAAGCTCAATAACAAAGGTTGTAAAGTAATGTGCACACCTGTGGCCCGAAAGTCAGCAATGACTTGGCACGAATTCGTTTCGAAGAAATGACTCCGTTTACCACGTCAGGGCTCTAACGTTTGCAAACTTTTGGCATAGACGGTACTGCCGTTTGGAACTATACTGTACCAACACCACCCAAGCGTGATGTAAACTAAACTTTCAAATTGAAAGTATATATTTTTAAATTTTGAATGCAAGTATTCTATAACAAATGTAAATAACACCGAATGAAAGAAAAATGAAGGAATTAAAATATCCCTCAATTGTTTTGCTTGGAATAGTTTTTCGGCTCTTGTAACTTGTGATCCTTTTTAACAATTTTTGTTTGCATTGATTTTGAAAGCCGATTAATTGTGCCACTGAAGTTTTAAAAAAATGAATTCTTATCTAACGTAACAAGGGCTGTTCGCGGACAACGTAGCCTACCTCGCACAGGCGCGTCTTTTTAAAAGAAAAAGTCAATCTTTCAAGGTCAAGCTCACAAGGTCAAACTTAATGGTATTACATGAAAGGTCTTGGTGGGAACTGTCTATGTGTGAAATACCAAGACTGTATCTCATACAATTCATAAGATATAGACCGATTATTTTTTTGTCTGCGTAACCGACGTCGCCATCTACGTCAACACTCCCACCAACGACACTAGTGATGTAAAATTACCTCTATGGACATAAAGTACGGGCTCTCAAAAGTGTAAAAGCCGTCGGTTTGTTTAAGGAAGGTAACTTTTCTACACAGAAGGAAGTCTTTCGGCTAATACAAAAGGTTTGAAGGTTGTTTGTGAATTTCCCATTTTAACAAAATTTCAGCCTCTAATTGGAATTTTAGGATAAAGGATATCCTTATTGAAATTTCAATATTTAAAACGCAGACTGTAGCATTCACTATGACATTTCAGACTTCTTTTCAAATGGTGGAAGTTTGTATGTGCACATTATGAACGCATTCTGTAGATTCGTTCAAAGAAATATTAACAAAGATCTGAGTGATGCGTTAGCAGTTTTGCGGAGTATATAAGTGTAGTCTAATTGTCATCATCAAACTTGTCTGTCATAGACTTCATTACGCTTTGATCTATTGATCCAACGCAAATTTACAATATTTGTAGTCAATGACAAAAAACAATGTCCATTACCATTCCCAAAGCGTGAATTCTTAGGTCATTAATCGTGGATTTTGTTATCATCATTCATTAACAAATGAAACTTCTCACCACGCCATCGCTTTCGATCAAATGCTCTTTATCATTTTCAAATCGATCTATAGTCAGATAACGATATTATGGCAAAAGTTCAAATAATATTTTTAAAAGTAATATCGAACTCCAAACTACACGTATATGTACTGTAATTTTACGTGTGATGGTCTGAATTTTGCAGGTGTCTTAAACCTGCAAATTTGAACCAACGTATGCAAAATTGGATTTTCAGTAACAATGTTCGTCTTTTCTTGCATTTTTTCTTAAATCCTCCAATGTCGCGTGGTCAAGTTTTATGACTGACAGACACCGGTAAAACACGTCTTAATTTACTACATTTATAGTGTATTTATGAACTTAGAGTTGGATATATGAGCAATATAGCTAAGCAAACAATGAGACAAGAGGAGAAAATGTTGGTCTTCAGCAATTTCTTCTTTTGCCTCAATCAATTCCTTGTTTTTTTTTTCTCTACTAAGAACGTAAGGTCCAATTTTGTTTGGGAGAGGCCTCCTCACGCATTTTAATAATACGGGAATTTTAACAGCATTTTCTTCTTTCTCATCCTAGGTTTTCTAAGCCATAACTTCTAAATTATTTTTACAGAAGGCCTAGAACTTATGCTTTGGTGTCTGCAACAGCGTTCAGTTTGGACCAGTCTTAACCATAAGATTACTCTTTAGATACGTCTCAAAACGATTCTTATAATTAAGTAAACTGACACGATTTAAAAACGCAAAACACGTTTTCATTAACCATTCTTTTCCTGATGCCTTGATCGGCACCATATTTAGGGACATGTATGAGAAAATGTATGCACTTCACGCCCCAGCGATTTTATCGTGTCTTCTATACACTATCCGGACATCTGAACCGCCCATCACTAAATGCTCGAGTGTCTCGTGCATTCAGACCACGTGTTAAATCACTAAGATTTTTTGTGTACAAATTGCCACTTTGATTTACTTATTGAAAACATACGAGAACAACGAAAGAAAATTGTGTTCAAAATGCTGAGGCTTACTTCGCGAAAAAGGAACCAAGTTTTTTGGCTTTTAGTTTGCGGTGTTTCGCAAATGAAGGTAGCTAGACGCTTTAAAATAGCCGAATCGACGGTTCCAAGGTTTATGAGACGTTTAAACGACACGGGAAGATTTACAGACCACCCACGTCCCGGTCAGCTGCGTGTAACAACTGTACGTCAACATAATTGTATACGTTAACGTCACTAACGCAACAGATTTGTGACGGCTCAGTCTAAAGCAAATTCTATGGTTGGTAATCGCGGGCGGCATATACATTGCGACATGGTGATAAATCGTCTAGGAAAACACGGGGTTCGCTGTCTTCGTCCTGTTCGATGCCAGGCTCTTGACTCAACGTGCATTTTGGCATAATCTGACGTCCATTCAGGCATTATTCGCGGTTTAAATTTCATTTTATGCCTTGTTATGTTAACAATTGTAACATTTACATTTTCATATGACTATACATCGGTTTTGTAAGATGTAGGAGATACCATTTGTAAAAGTACTTTTTTTGCGTTTTTAAATCGTGTCAGTTTAGTAGAATATTAATCTTAACCAATTTCCACAGAATGACACCTTTTGATGCCCTATAAGGTAAAGGCTTGGGAAAACATTGTGGAAAACCAAGAAATTGCTTGTGACAAACAATTTCTTTATTTCCCACAATATTTTCTAAGCATAAACTCCAAAATTGTTTAATTTCATTTACTTGAAATTGTCGTCTGCAAAATCTTTGAATTTGGATAAGTCCAAAATTTTGTCGTCTGGTAATGGGTTTATAAGGGGTCGATAATGGTAATAAATTTTGACGGTGGTTACTACTTTTTGCTAGCCATAGCACGTCCGAATTTCTGTTTGAAATATTATTTCACATTTACCCTTTCCAAAACGACAACAATTAAGGAGAAATTGTTGGTTATCAGCATTTTCTTCTTTCGTCACAATGCTTTCTTTTCTATGATTTTTTTTCTATTCGAAGTGTCAAAAGGGGTCACAGTTATCGAAAGGGTTAAACTAAAAGAGAAAAAAACATTCTTTTTAATTATCGGACAATAACTTTATTTTTAAAACAATTCATCAACTTTGAATGAACAATAAATTATAAAGTTTATTCACAACAGCTTAACTGCAACAACATTAACCCTTTCCCAAACAAGACATGATTTTGACGTCCATAATAGAAGAGACTTGGGAAAACACTGTGGCAAAAGAAGAAAACGCTGATAACCAGCATTTCTCCTTTTGCCTCAATATTTTCTATGCTATATTGTACACAAATCCTACATTAATTTTCAAAACAGCCAGCATGTTATCTGCAGCTGCTCTCAAAAGGGACCAGTCTAAATATTTGCAATTTGGGATAAGACATTTTATGACCTAATCTCAGGTAACCCAAAGAGAAAAGAAAAAGCTAATAAGTAATAATCAACATGATTTCATTTTTCAATGTTTCCTGAGCATTTAACATTGTGGAAAATAAATAAATTGCTTGTGACAAGCAATTACATCATTTCCCACAATGTTTTCTACCCAGAAAGATGCAATATATTTAATTTTCCATAAATGACAAAATTTTAGAATGTTCTAAATTCAACGAGTATACAGCTGACTGCTAGAATGACAATATTATTTCAAAGGGAGGTATATTGAGGAAGAGGGAGAAGTCTGGGAAATCAGGATTTTTTCCCTTTGTTCAAAATTTTACACATTTTAATAAACTAGATGTGCGTCAAAACCTATCATTATTTGGAAAAAGATTAGGTTATATTCAATTGGTCATCTACACCATCTTTAAATTTGGAACATTGGTCTATAATGTTGAGGTCTAGAATGTTAATGTATTAATCTTTTCCCAAACAAGACCTGGGGCCTGTTTCATCAAAATATTTAAGACATGTTTTAGACTTACCGATGACTTAAAAATCGCTTAGAACAACAATCGCATAACCCAGCTCTCGATAGATTGGCGATACGTGTTTAATGCCCTACATCTGATCGTAAGACACTGTTAAGTCAAAAATATGTCATAAATATTTTGATGAAACTGGCCCCTGATTTTGACATCCCTAATAGAAAATGCTTAAGAAAACATTGAAGCAAAAGAAGAAAATGCTGATAACCAGCATTTTCTCCTTTTGCCTCAATATTTTATGAGCTATATTGTACACATCTCATCTGTATTACCATCTTGTGGTCTTTGTCAGCTTTCAAATATATCCACCCTTGAAATTTGTCATTTGGGAAAGGGTTAATACTAGTAGTATTTTCAATGAAAATCTATTTGTCTGAACCAGGTTGACCTACAACATTATCTTTGGCTGATTGTAAATGATTTATCATTCTGTCAAGGAAGTTTGTATATTCTTCAGTATTTGATGCATCTTTTATCCCTGACTTTAACATGTTCTCCAGTTGTGCAAGGTCCCTTTTGTCACCTATATCTCCCTCGGTCACATTTATACTGTCAGTGACAGGTATACCTTGCTCAAAATATTGTCCACCAGTTTGTCTGTATGTATGTGAAACATTTTCATAAGTATTTGCATCTACAGTGTACCTATGAGCAGCTGGGTTTGACACTTGTGCGTCTTGAAGAATACTTCTTGTATAATTTGAATTTTGAAAATCAGTTGGTAGTGGTACTTGCGTCTGGTCTAGAATCAACACACTTTCACTAATATCTTCCAATTCTAAAATTTGATTTGGTTCCAGAGCATGATTCTCTTTTGTTACATTACTATCTCCAGAAAAACACTGTATTTGTTGATGAGGTTGGTGCATGTATGAGGTTAGACTAGGCATAGTTGAGGTTGTTGGAAGAATGTTTGGAGTTTCAATTACATCCTCAGACATATTAGACGCTTGTAAAGTTTCATAATGGAATGATGGTTCAAAATTTGAATGCAAAACATTTGTTTTTGGACCTTCAAGTATCTCCTCACATTTTGAGGATTGAAGAACAATTTCACTGCTAGTTATATTTTTCTGAACTATTGTACCACCCTGTTGTGTGGCAAGTGAAATAGCATTAGACATTGATTCAACAGTAGTTTGTATTTTATCATTTTGTAACTTTGTATCAGAGACTACAGCATTATACTGGAGACTAGCAGAACTATCTAAATGTGTAGATAACTGATTATCATGTATATCTTTAGCTTCAACTTTAAGTTCTTTGTTCTGATTCAACGCATCTGGCCCATCAGCAGGCAGTTTATCTGTCTCATTACTCACAACTACACCAGCATCTGTTTGATCAAGTATAGGCTGATTGTTTTCATCCACAATCACCATTGTTGTATATCCTAAACTGTCCAGAGACTTTTCCTCTTGAGCACCAGAATCTTCTTGTTTAATCTCCACCTCTTCAGCTACATATGAATACAATCCAGTGTCTGGATCATACGTAATCTTGATGAGGTCATTAGATCCTGTAGATATTATCTGTTCTCCACCATTCTCATCAATAATGATTATTTTCTGTTCCTGCTCACCCTCACAACCTTCCAGAACTATTTCATCATCCAGAATTTCATTGAGTCCCTCTTTAACCAGATATCCAACTTCTCCAGTACTCAAGTTACCGTCCACTTCCCCTATAACATATTCAACACCTTCCTCATTGTTCACTATATCCTGAATTCCATTTTCATTTACAACTAGTCTAGCATCATTCTCAGCAAGATTACTACCACTTATATCTAATGCAGTTTTTGAGTCTACAGATTTCTCATGTGCTGCAATTCTATTGGTCGCTTGTTCCACAATGTATGTAATGTCAGAAGATGATTCTGTTCCAATTTCACTTGATGGTTTATTAAAAATAATGATCTCTTCACCATTTTCATTGAACAATCTTCCTTCACTGTTAGTTTCTATAGTCAATACATCCTGGTCACCATCAAATATCTGTGCAGTTTTGGCAGCATAGTCTACAATGCTACTGACATTTTTAGAACCATCAGTTATTGTACCATCAATGCCTGGTTTCTTGTTATTTATATGATGAACACTTTGTGCTGCTTTTAGCTGAGAATCATCATTGTTTTCATAGTAATTCTTAATCACTCTTTTATCAGAAGAAACGTCTGTGTATATAATGTTACCGTGAGCATCTAGATAATGAATAGTTCTTCTACCATACTGTCCACCTTGCTCTGGCAGATGAATGACCCCACTAGAGTCAACATCCATTGGTTTTATAACAATGGTTTGACCATCAGAATCTTTCTCAAAACTATCTCTTTTTATTGTCTTTACTTCACGCTCAATGTTTACAAGCTTGATATTTTTAAGATCTTCTTCTGGAACATCATGGATTTTCTGCATATGTGTGTAAAGTTTGTACTTATTATACATGACTTTATTACATATAGTACACAACACTTTCATCAAACTCGGAAACAATTTCGGAGGTTCTCTTTTTGGATCAGGAGGTCTTCGCACCATCTTTTTACCACTATGTTTGGCTATCAAATGCTTTTTTAACCTATATTTGTTTGAAAGCTCTTTACCACAGAAATCACATAAAACGTGTTTGAAGTTTGCTTTATCTTGCATTGCCATTTTAGGTCTTAAAGAATTGCGCATCTCTCTATGCTCACGGAATATGTGTGTATTAAGTGCTCTACGATTGTAAAACTTGCTACCGCAGAATTCACAGTTATATTCTGCAGCATGTGCTTTCACCCTGTGTATTCTCAAACTGTGGGTGTCTGCAAAGTACATTTTACATGGTTCACAGTGGAAGTCTGTTACTGTCAGATGGAAGCCCATGTGCTTTCTCAGCTCCTTTTTATTGTAGTATCTGCAAACAAATACAAGAATCAATTCAATCCATTACCAAACGACAGTATTTTGAATTGGTCCTTTTCAATGATGCTGCAAATGACAATTTTAAAAGAATAAAATATAATATTTTGGGGTCTTTTTGGGAAGAAAACATTGTGGGAAATGAAGAAATTGCTCGGCACTAGCAATTCATTCATTTTCCAAGATGGTTTCCAAAGCTTTCATCTTGTAGTGCGTCAAAAGGCGCCCCTGTGTGATAATGGGTTAACTCTTTCCCAAACAAGACCTGAGCCGCATTCTTTAGAGCGAGATTTCTTGAGATATCTTGAGATTTCTTAAGATGTTTCAGGATAAAGCGCTCTTTTGAGCAAGATTTTTAAGACGATCACTGCGAGCCGCCATTACTCTATACATATTTCGGAACCCCTCAGTAAATTCTGTTGTATCTATATGGGAGAGAATTGACCGAGTTGTTCCGAATGCTCCATGATTAAAAACCGCGGAGTTCCGAATGCTCCATACTTCTTACAAATGACGTCATGATGAAGAACGCGTCTCTGGTTTTGACGTCTTTATCAGATGAGGCTTTGGAAAACATTAAGGTAAAAGAAGAAAGTGCTGATAATCAGCACTTTCTCCTTTTGTCTAAATATTTTCTGAGCTATATTGTACACAAATTCAAGCTTGATTAACATAAATCTGTCCTCTGCAGCAGCTTTCGAATTGAGCTAACAAAAAAACTCTGTTGTTTGAAAAAAGGTTAACATATTCCACCCATCATTGAATACCGAACACTTTGTGCAATTTTGCCTAAAACTTTGTTGTCGTCTGTGAAAAGGGATATTGATGAGAATATCTGGATTAACAAAATCTGGGTGACCCTGTCAATTCCCTTGCCATGGATGGTACGATGCTGCCCGAAGTGTTTGATATTCAATAATGGATACTTTAAGAATCCTTTGTTCCACAAAATACTTTACATAAGTTTAATCATTGATAAATGACATGCAAACAGGACAAAATTATTCCATTTTCCCAAAACACATTTTTTATGACTGGTTCAATGCCATAGCTGATACAGATGATGCAATAAATGTCAGAAATAAATGAGCTGCAGCTAGAGACAGGGGAGGCGGTGTGCTTTAACCCATGACAATGTAATGACATTTTTTGACACCGTAAGATTTTATGTACAATATTTTCCAGAAAATATCCAGTCAGCATTTTCTTCTATTACCCAGGTGTTTCCAAAACATCTTCTATAGGAGATGTCAAAACCAGGGGCTCATATCATCAACAATCTTACAACCTATTATTGTGTAAACAGTATCTAGTACAAACTTGTATGTGATTTTGCTCATTTGTGAGCCAGGTAGCCTTTGTAATGTATTTGGGAGTATTTATGGAGAACAGTACTTGTTCCATAGACTGAAAACTATTCAACAAAACATCTGATTGCCTGAGGAATCAGATTGGGTCAGTCAGATTTGTTGCTACAAGTAATTACGCAAAAAATAATTGAGCGATCGTTGATAATATGGGCCCCAGGTCTTGTTTTGGAAAGGATTAAAGAGACCACTCACCTTCTGTTACATATAGTACAAACAATGTCCTTGATTTTCTCATGCCTCAAGTTGTGGTCCAGATATGATTGTTTGGAATAAAACCCCTTACCACATGTGGTGCATTCATAGGGCTTTTCTTCTGAAAAAAGACAGCAAGTCTTCAAAATGCTACACAAAAATATTTGTACTAAACACAGTCTATCCGTAGTGTGGCTATTTTAGATTCACATGACATCGGATTTTTTCAGGCCATGTTGTTAACATCCTGCAATGGGAATTGCCATTTTTTAAGTTTCTAATGTGTCAGTATACAGAGTGTCCCAAAAAAACGGAACCCTAATTCAAAGTCAAATATTTTAAAGCGTAAGCGAAAAATCTATTTTTTGATTTTGCAGTACTAAAGATACATTATTTTTGCATTTGTGTTCCAAATTTCACTTAAAAATATGCATCGGTTCAAAAGTTATGAGCAAATTAATAATGACACTAAAAAACCAATCTGACATGATATTGATTTTTGCGTCTTGTTTGTTCGAGAAAGCGCACTTACGGTCAGCTGTTGAATTCTGTGTCGTTGTACGTGTATGTACCGATTTTCTCAAAATTAAATGTGTACACGTTCTGTACGTTCAAATTGAGTCCATAGGGTGGTTGTTTGAATTAATTTCAAATTATTATGTGATTCATTTCACATGACGCAGTTTTAACTTTTATTCTAATAAATTACAAGCTTGATATATTTCCTAAAAGTAGTCTTATTTTCTTGCATAGTTTACCTTTCTGTGGACTATGATTTAATTCTTTTTGGTGAATTTTGTGTTATTTGTGTTTTGCATAAAGGTCAGTGTCAGGTCAAATGAAACCCGTAATAATTTTCAATTGAGTGGTGACCGGCATGTTTGTCATAAATAAAATAAGTGCCTATGATTATCATTCATGAGTCTGTGATGCACTTGGATATTTGTTTGTATTCATTTTAGTTACATGAACAGTTTATCTATTAGCAAAAAAGATGAAATGAAAATGCACTATTGTGAATACAATGTTTCAAAATCATTGTATTGTATTGAATATATTAACCAATTGAATAGCGCCAATTTATTCAATGAGTGTAGGCGCGCGGTGCAAAACGAAAAGATCGATATCGTGTTAAAATGGTTTTCCGGGTATATTCATTTGAATGCCAATATTTTCCAAACTAATCATTATTTTTCAACCTAATTTTAACTGCATATAGAAAACTGTCGTTGCTATTGTATATGTAAATTTGGTGGAGAAATACTACTTGATACATGAGAAATGTACTTTCAAAAATGGGTTCCGTTTTTTTTGGGGACACTCTGTAGATGGGATACATTACAAATGTTTATGACATTGCACAAATAGTTTAAAATTGGGTGAATCTCAATGCTATTTTGTTCACGAATTCTATCTTTTATAAACATCCATTTTGTTGTCTGCAGCTGATTTCAAATTGGACCACCCAAAAATTTTGACAAATTGCTTGTCACAAGCAATTTCTTCATTTTCTACGATGTTTTCCAAAGCCTGTATCTCTTGGGAAGTCCAAAAGGGTCAATGTGTGGGAATGGGTTAACTTAATATAAATGGTTACTTTAAATTTTAATTAACATTACCTGAATGAGTCTTGAGATGGCCCGCCAAACTACTCTTGAATCCAAACGACAGTCCACAATGATGACATATAAAGGTTTTTCCCTGTTCATGTACTTTATAATGGTGATTGAGGGAGATCTCTCTCTTGAACTGTTTCATACATACTGGACAGGAGAACGGTTTTCCTTCTGAAAAATATGCCTTGGTTGTGAGACACCAGTGATAAAATAATAACAGATTCTTTTCTTTTGAATTTACATGAGACCATGGTAATGTGACTTGCACCTTAACCCTTTCCCAAACGACAAAATTTTATTATGGTCTAATTTGAAAACTGCTGCAGCCAACAAAATAGATATTACTAGAAACAGGAATTGAGTACAAATAGCTCAGACAATATTGAGGCAAAAGGAGAAAGTGCTAATTATCAGCACTTTCTTCTTTTACCTCACTGTTTTCCCAAGCCTTTTATATTAGGGACATCAAAACCAGGTCTTGTTTGGGAAAGGGTTAGATAATGATTTTGACCATGGTATCCGACAAAAGATCTTATCCTGAAGAAAGAAAGAGAGGCAAAATCATATGGGTTTAGAAAAACTTGCAGGCAAAGAAGGAAATGCTGATATCTGGCATTATTTCCTTCAACATTTTCCATGCTAACATCTATTATATGTACATGGATTTCTACTTCATAAGTTAGTTTTTTTTCTTGTTGTCAACTTCTTTCAAATTGGACTATCCTAAGACATAGCCATAAAAAAAGATTGATTGAATGGGGATTGACGCCTCTTTTAACTGCTACTGTCATAGCACAGCGGCTGGAGAACCTAACCATGGATTCCTGTCATAACTCATACCAGTATTACCGCAACATCCTTACCAAGCCTCCAGTTGCTTGCACACATAGATTACGGATTTTCAAACCATTGATAGAAGACTATTTTGTCTGAAAGGATATTTGCCGCCACAGGGAATCAAACCCAAGAAAATCACCAATAGAACTACAGATAAGAGGATTTAAAGGATTTCTAAATGATTTTTTTTCATCAAACCTTATGTTGTGGGTACTCATTTGAATCGTCTCATTAATCCATTACCACACAATGACTCTTTTTGACTCCCTATAAGATAATGGCTTTTGAAAACATTGTGCAAAATAAAGAAATTGCTTGTGACAAGCAATTTCTTCATTTCCCACAATGTTTTCTAAACAAAATGACCAAAAAAGTTTAAAATTCATTGACTTAAAAATGTCTTCTGCCACATCTTTGAATTTGGACCAGTCTTATATTTTGTTGTTTGGTAATGGGTTAAGACGATTCAAAAGAGCACCCACAACATAGGGTATGGAATTGAAATAACAAATCTAGCATTAATGATGCTTTTATACCTACTTATCTGTTGCTCTACACCAATATCATGTACCTTGATGTACAACACGATGAGCAGTCAAGTAACTATTCTTTGTTTACAAGTTTTATCACATTTATCACAGGTGAATGTTTTTCTACATCATGCATGTGTGATTTTGCATGTTGTGCTTTAATCAAATCTGATTTTTTACTTTTAGAATTAAGCAAATGAACATAGTCCACACCTAATGAGATTCGGGAAATATTGGAATTATTCAGGTGACATCGAAAACATTTGGCGGTGGAATTTTCCACTGTCAAAGGTTTACTGTTGCGCCTAAATAGGTTTGGATACGTAGCGACGCCGCTCAAAAAAGTCTGATGTTTTATGAATCTCAAAATGGCCACATTTTGGGTTTTCTACCTTAACCACTTACCTTGATGAACGACTTGATGAGCATCCAAATAACTTTTCTTTGAGAATGTTTTATTACATTTATCACAAGTGAAAGGTTTTTCTGTGTCACTAATGTCAGATTCTGTGTGTTGTGGTGGTTGTGGGTCATTCAAGCAAGAGTTCCTATCTGAAAATTGCAAATGTATTTTGATTATAAAGGTAAATCTAGATGCAACCATTTCAGAAAAACTCTACAATTTTCAGTAAATGTCTAAGAAATAATTCATCATATTTGAATAACCTTTCAGGATATTTGAACCATTACAAAGTCTTTCCATCTTGAGAAAATACCATATATTTTCTAGATTCCCTTTAGAGATCATATTTGATTTTATTGGGGTTTTACGGCGTTTTCAACTTCTATGGTCATATCGTGGCTGGAGCACCTAACCGTGGGTTCCTGGTATTTCTCGCACCAGTACAACCACAATATCCAAACCGAGCCTCCAGCTGCTCTCTCATATAGATGGTTCACACCCATTGGTGAGAGACAAATGACTTTTATCAAATGTTAGAATGGATACTGGCCTAGCCTGGGTTCGAACTCTAGACCCCTGGATTGACAGGCTCCGACGTAACAGACTCAGCTATCCGGGCTCGGCCTTTAGAGATCAGAGGTTGTTTGTAATAAACTCGATAATGATATGAACATTTATTATATAAACTAGATCTAGCTAAGTAAAATGAGCATAAATTTGATTTTAGATCATTCTTGACAGAACTTTTCTCATCTTCAGCAGTTATCAAATTGAAACAGTCTAACTTGTTGCCATTGGGAGAAAGTAGAAGCAGGTTTTACCTATTTTTGTACCCAATGTGACCTTAGAGGTGTTAACTTTTACATTCCATTTAGCTTTCTTCACTAAGGGGTTGGTAGATGCCTCATCTGGGTCTGTCCCTGGTACAACAAAATCTCCGTCCCTGTCATCATCGATAGCGCCAGAATCTATAAATTCATCGTCATCACCATCATCATCATCAACATCCTCACTTTCTTCATCCTCTGATTTAACACACACATCTTCTTCCGTACCATCTACTTTATCAGAATGTGATTCTGCTTCAGCAAACTTTTCTTGTTTGAAATTCCTTATTATAGTTGAATTCTTGTTATCAATATCTTCCGTTAGGGAATGTGTTACTTCACTACCACCTTTTGGTAAGTCATCTGTCACAGTTCTAGTGATATTGGAATGAGAATTATCTGATTCAGTTTGGCATTGATTAAGTACTTCTTGGTCATCATTAAGAACTTCTTGTTTTATATTAATTTCTTCTTGATCTTGTAAAGATGCATTTTGGTTGTTAGGATCATCAATTGTGTCATCTTTGACAAGAATTACAATTTCAATGTCAGTTTTAACATTTGAGTTTTTGGGGTCACTTTTCCTTTCATTGTCCTTGTTCAAAGGTCTCTTTTTCAATGGTTTGTCAGTAATTTGAAGGTTGGTATTATCCACCTGAGTGTTGACCTTCTTTGGATTGATCTCTTCTTTAGTGTTAGGCACTTTTCCCACTTCCAAATGTACCTCCGCTTTATCATTTCTATCAACCTTGTCTTTCTTTGCAAGCAGCTGTTGTCCTACTTTGCCCCTTTTGTTTTCATTACTGAATGATTTTTCTTTCACTTTAGCTTTTTGACTGGAATTTTGTTGTTTTATTCTCTTTGGGTTGACCAAGTTCAGGACTGAATCGATGTTCCTTTTACGAGTCTGCATTTTCAACTGGTTGCAAATTGTTCCGCATTCTCCATATTCTTGCTACAACTCTGGAACAGAAAATGAATTAACCATAACCACTGTGGATATTGTGTACATACACATGATGGGTAACTTTACGGCTAAATTAGCCCCACTTCAGGTAAGAAGGTTTTGCAATAACTTTCTTATTTCTGAGTCAATTTTCAAGTGATTTGTTGCATGTACCCGCCTTACTGTCTTATTTCCAAAGATGCATGGTTTATTTATAGAATCCTTTTACTTGTCCAAAAAAAAAAAAATATCCCAATCGACCTGAAAAAACGGTAAAAAATTCAGATTGTTTTTCTGATCAATTGGGATCAAATATTGAAAAAAGTACAAAATGTTTCAAGTAAGTCATCTGAGGAAATAGTTCAGTAAGGCAGGTACATGCAACCAACCGCTAGAAATCATAATGTTATTGCACAATTTCTTACCTGAATTGGGGCTAATTTGGCAGTAAAATTTACCCATCCCATGACGCACAATCCCCAGCGTGATTACCAGATGGCAATTTTTTTAAGAGAGATCCAAATTCAAAGATGTTCCAAGTGAACAAAAATTTACATCTTTTGGTCTCTGGCAGTCCTGGGTAGAAAACAGGAAATGAAGCAATTGCTTGTCAAAATCAATTGCTTCATTTTCTACATTGTTTTCCAAGGCCTTTATCTTAATTGGGAAGCATCATTATCATTATGTTGGCATGGGCTTTAAAGCATGATTTAGGATCCAGATCAGACAGTGTTTGATATGCACTGTGCCACAGTCTGATAAAGGTAAATACTCAAGGTGAATAATCACGTGATACAACCATTTCAGAAAAATCTTCCATAACTTTGTTTATATTAGACCGATTTGAATTCGGTTTGAAGCAGAGAAGCAGGGTTTTCAATAAGATTTGAGGTAGGAGGCTGAAAAAGAACTGTAGGCGGCATGGGTGATCCTCGCCCCAGTAGGGATAATAGGGGCAGCACCCCTTGTCAAACGATAGTAGCTGGCCGAAATTTGATTTTAGGCGGTCATTTTGGCCGCCTGCCGCCTCTTAATGAAAACCCTGAGAGAAGGTGGACAGACATCGCCCATTAGATAGACATGGTGGATTTTTGAAATATAAACTGATAAAAAAGTTATTGAAGATCAACCAAAGTTTTGGTTGATCTTCAATAACTTTTTTATCAGTTGATCTTTCAAAAATCAACCAAACCCAGCTTATTCCTGGTATGTTCCACCTTCTCTGCTCCAAACCGAATTCAAATTGGTCAAGTATTAATAAAACTATCAACGATTTTCTGAAATTCTGAGTCATGTGATTAACCACCATGATACTGGTCACTTATAGCTTCCCCATAGCATGTAGCAACTGCATCGGAGCCACATAGATCCAGACCAAAATGCATAAGTTCTGACTAAGACATAGAAAGAGATTGCTGTGTGATTTTCAAAATAAAGACTTCCATCATGTCAACAGGATTTGTAGTCGTCTATGGTCTGTGAAAACAAAAATGTGGTCATTTCCCTCGACAGAATTGGAGAAATCCCATTCAAACTCTCTATTACAGGTCTGATTTCTTTATCCGTATAATTTTTACTATGACTTTGTAAATGCCATTTTCTAACATCCATAGTTCTAGTGTCCCACAAATGTCATGTTTTCCAATTTGAAACTAATTTGATCACAGCCTGCATTTTTCATACTCATTTCATGTGCTAAAAATATATCCCTGAGACCAGGGTTGCCACTAGTCAGTGTAAGAGGTACACTATTACTAGTAATTATTAGAGCAGTAATGAAATAATCTTTAATCATAAACAAATTGTATAATTTCACAAAATATCATTCTAGTCTTAGCAGAATTTGTAACATATACTAAATTTTAATTTTCTAAAGGAAAATGGGGGCAATAAAAGTATCTTCTAGCCCTATAAAACTAGTACAATATTTCAAATGAACCCAGGGTCACAATTTTCCTTGTCAAAATGATGGAGAAAGCCTATACTTGACTTTACAGCTCTGAAATAGAGTGCCATGCATTTAAATAGGTTTTAATCTGTTACCAAAATAAAGAAAAAAACACATGAACAAAAATTTCCCTTAACTTTGCTCCTACATAAAACTCTTTCACTGCCATAGGCGAGTTTTCTCAACAAATTTATGGGAGTGAAATATGAATATTTTTACAGCTAAGTGGTTTTCACATTATTTTTCTTATTGCACCAATTTACTATAATCAAAGTACTAGCATTTGACAGATGAAACAATGGAATTTGTGTTACAATCAGTAAACTTTCAGTATTTTTATGAGGAATTTTCCAAACAAAAGACAACAATATGGCTGCCATTTAAACATGCACTAACTATTTATGCCGAGAAGCTGTAAATATCAGGGCTAGAATTTCCCCAAAAAATGACTCCTAATATTTTGCAAGTGACTTTTGAAACCACTAGCAAAAATGCAAATTCATTCGCAATCAAGTTTTTATATACTGTATGTGTAGATATTTTCGCGGAGCGAAATTTTCGCGGTAGGGCCCCATTTTCGAGTTGTACAAATATTCGCGCAACTTTGAATTCGCAGGGAAACAATTAAAGAATTCTTAATTTCGCGCACAGCAAAATGAATGTAAGTGCTGGGAAAATACTATTCCTTATTTGCAGTGTCTTAAACACTCGCGAGTAGGAGATTAAACGGATATTGCTCCACTGTAACTAATTATTTTCTTTATGCATTCTAATAAAGGGTTTGTTACATGTATTTCAAACCAAACAATGACAAACAATTCATTGTCCGATAAAGTGTTAAGTGGTTTTTCACAGTTTTGTGTGAAATAACTTTTGATACATGTATCTTGTCACCTTCTTTATTCAACACATTTAGTCAATAAAACATATACATGTACGAACTGAATGAATATTCATGTAATGTTTATAATAAAGATACATTTCAACTTACGCGAAAATTAAAGTATTCGGGAAGAATTGGGAGTACAAATATTTGCGCAATCATGAATTCGCGGGCCGATGGTCTAGCGCGAATATAGCGAAAATTAGAAGCCCGCGAATATTTCTACACATACAGTATTATAAAGGTTTTCATTTTGAAAAATAAAAGCATTATATGGTGCATAATTTAAAGGATATGTCCAAAAACTAGTACATGTACAGTTATTTAATATTTGGAAGTTGTTTTCTCGCCCATTCTCAATAAAACGGAACATCCAGGGGAAGGAAAAATAAAAAAAATGACAATTTCGATTACAATGAATATGTCATCTAATTCAAAGGTGAACCCAAGCTGAGTGATTTCCCAAAATACTGCGAACATTATCAATATCACTTCAGAGAAAATCATCATTCACTAAGGGTACCGGTTTTTAAGGGTAACGTATGTTTCTTTCGATAATAATGACTTTCTCATAAAATTGTTTAACCATGTTCCAAGTCTGCAAAGGTGAGGGCCCATTTTCTATTTAGGAAAATCATCGGATAAATCAAAAACTCCAAAATATAAAAGAACTTTGCCTTTACTTAGTAATAAACATAAGTTGAAGTTGAACATGTTTTTGAGAACTGGAAAATTTTGTCAAAATTATTTTTCACTTATTTTCTAAATATGATTTCATCATCTTTTCTCCTAATCTAGTCAAAAACTACAAGTTTAACAATGCTAAAAACTATCCCGTAAATAAATAAACGCATCTTCACTGTGAATTTTATCAAATATATAAATCTAAATGTTGTAAAGTACAGGCAGCATGTGGTAACGTATGTTTCGGACACATTTTTAAATTGATTTTCATTTTGTTTTACATCCAAGACATAAATGTGAAGATTATTTCCCATCAAAAATGTTTTTTGTAGTACATAATCTAATATTTCCGAATGAAAAAAATATATATGTTCGAGTACATGCTCTGATGAAATGTATTCTATATTTGATTAAAATTGGATAAAGTTCATTTTAAAGAAAATGCTTAGCATATATAGGCAA
The DNA here is from genome assembly GCA_963680895.1 of Fragum sueziense. Classification (NCBI taxonomy): domain Eukaryota; kingdom Metazoa; phylum Mollusca; class Bivalvia; order Cardiida; family Cardiidae; genus Fragum; species Fragum sueziense. Next base: position 47,564,576 of record OY804592.1, read on the forward strand.
TTTATATGAACTATCGAAGATATATCAAGTATGGCCTAATCCTTGTTATGGAGTTGACAATATTACTATTTTGACAGCTTTGTGTCGTTGGAATTCAAATAAGAACAAAGGAAAACAAGGTAACGTACGTTTCAAATATGTGAAATAACTCTTCTATCTGGTCTACATCGCCCTTCTAAAGTTTGAACAACCACGTCTAGATTCGTTGGGTGTTGCATGGGTACAATTTGCAAATGATACAGGACCTCAATGATATTTTATATTTTTTTCGCCACACACTACTCGTTATTTCAACACTGAAACGAAACTTTTCATTTCTGCATGAAAGTAACATTATGTACTGCCAACTCCTTCAGTGTCATTATCTATCTCCAAAATTTGTCAACTGAACTTGTTCCCGTCCTCATACTTATAACAAGAATGTAAACTCCAGTGTCAAATAATGAAATTGAAAGCGGTGTGTTTTCATTGGCATTGGTTTCTATGCATTTTCTTTTCACTTTATTTACTTTGAAAAATTGCATATTTCGGCCAGACGCTTTTCCAACGGCAGGACAAAGCTTAATGAAAGCGTTTTCATTTTCAAATAAACATTTACCGTAGTTTAAAACTGCTTCATATACAGTTTTGATATATAAGTATTTAGTACAACAATGTCCATGTAATCAGAGAGTCTCGCAGAAAATGGTAAAACTTGAGTTAAATGGGTTTCATAAAATTAGATTTCAGGACAGTATATATTTCGTTTCGATTCTTTTAAAAGAACAATTATGGATATGACGAATTTGTTTATAGCCTTTGAATTAATATTCAAAAAGTTATTTAAAGATCGTTTTCTTGTATATAAAATATAAAGAATCATAATTGGCTTAATTGAATGTTTCCCTATGCGAAACATACGTTACATATTGTAACGTATGTTTCCATGTGATATGATGCTTCAATATCAGTATAAAATAAACTTGGTAAGAGTAATTTGTTTTAAGAACAATAATTAACCACTCCTTACTTAATGAAACACAGTACGAGGGTTGTCCCCATAAATCGTAGACAATGTCGATAAATCAAAAAACACTCCACAGATATTTCTAATTTTTCCATAGTTTAAGCCCACACTTTTTGACGCCACTTTTACAAAAAAATTCAAGTTAAATGCTTACCTTATACTGAATATATAGATTTTTTTTGCAAAGGCATGCACCGACCCGCAGCGCACGTCACAACGTCATGTTGTATTAACGTCTCATTTTAACGGGAAACCGAATTGCATTTTCTTGCCTTATGATTGAACTTTGTGCCTATATCCCAGATACTCTTGATTTTTCAAGTAATTTTAAAATAAATAATTATCAAATTAATTCGATCAAATGTATTTTACATCTCAAAGTCTGTTTTATTCGCCATACTCTTGTGCGTTTTCCGTTTATTCTAATCAGTGACTTCTTTTTACTATTTCACGCCCGTTTTTCTACACAATATTGGCCTTCATAGGGGGACAATATTGAAATGTCTTTTTGAGACTTTCAAAAAAATTGTCCATACATGTGCTATAGACACGTGGCAATGTATTTTAATTACTTTCATCTTCATTAAAGATTCAAGGTGCCATACTGCTCTTCATATCGCAGAACGAACAATTTTACGGTGCGCCGCAATTTTCAGCAACGTCGTCTTTTTACGTCAACGAAATTGTTATTCGTTCTCTTTTAAAACATCTTACTTCGAAAACAAATAACGCCAATGCTTTGAAATTTGGCACAATTACAAAACATAATTTACTCGATCCGGTTGTGTAACTTTTTTGACTGAAAATAAAAACGAGATTTCTTTAATCACGACTGTTAATCAGGAACGACAAGCGTGAAAGGCAATATTGTTCACGTGCACCGCGCGACCACTACGCGATTAAAATAATCCTAAAATAATCCGGTAGAACTGGATATAAAGGAGATGTATGAACAGCTAATGAAAGAAAATTAATTCAAAAATGGACGAACAATGTTCATACGGAAAATAAACATTATGCGACGTTAACAAGGCAAGTTATTCAATGTGTCTACGATTTATTGGGACAACCCTCGTACATGAACGAAATATTGTAAACCATCTTGCGAGAACTAGATTCCTTCATACACACGAACCTTGATTGATGTTTACATTTTCATTCACAAAATGTTACCTTTGATGTCATTAAAACTTGGTTTCACGTTGAAGTAGATATCACATGACATCACCAGTGTTATAGGAAATGGGAATTTGCATGTATGACTATATCACTGTCGCCTAAGAGATAAACTATTTTTTAGAGGTCACGTACGTTTCATCACGTACGTTTCATTCAATGTTGGAACACGTCCATCATAGTGATGCCTTGTTCAACATAAAGGGCGATTCCTATTGTGAATTGAAAAAGACTATATAGTGAAACACAGGAACCTTCTGAAGCTACATAATCTCTAATATGTTTGGATAAAAGCATGGTAACGTTTGTTTCAGTTTGATACGGCAAAATAAGATCCAGCGAGTAATTGCTTTATTTTCTTAAAACTTAGAATTGCGGATTGAAAGCTTAAATTACTAACTTGATAATAATCATACACTACGCTGATTTAATGCTTAAAAATTGATTTACATCATATTCCATATTGATTTTTAGGTAAAAAACAACACCTGATCTAAGGGAAAATATTGTTTTCAGAATTTGGCGACATTGAATAGAATGCAACAAAATTGAAAGGGAACTTGTTTGTACAACTTTGGATATATTTTTAGATGCCTGAAATGTCAATCTTTGGTAAAGATACATTATAGCTATGTTTAAAACTAGTGAATTGTCTGCGTACGAATTTGAAACTGAATTTTTTTAATGGCGACAGTAATGTATGTTACATTTTGGCATCAAAATGGTCACAAAATGATAAAAATTAAACAGATTTGACGAAAAATGCAATTTGACATGATGCATCTAATCGGTGTGCTGCTTTTAATGACAAATATGTCAAGATAAATCTTGACATTTAGAATATAATCAATGGAACATCGAATGTTCCGTTTTATTGAGAATGGGCGTTCTAAGCCTTTTCAGGCTGCATTTATAAATCTTGTGTGCGTAGAATATTTTTCCGCTTGCAAAAAAAATTTAGTGTCAGATAGAATCACTAGCAATTCTTAATTTTAACTTGCAAATTGCCAGTATGCTAGTGGATATTCCAGCCCTGAGTATCACCATCAATGACACAGAAAATGCTGGAAAAGGCTTCGAGACAGTTTGAAATTATGTTTAGTTGACAATTTCAACAATCTGTTCCATCAAAACAATTTATGTGTTCAATGGAAACATCTAGTTGAGGTTTGTTCATCCACTTTTTTCCGTTGTCCTCAGATCAAAGTTATTTATGAAGTTACAATATTTATTCATTTTGATTTTAATCATAAATTATTGTTAGAATCTTAGCTAAGATTCCAACAATTTGTGATTAAAATCTAAATATTGTCACTTCATAAATAACTTTGAAATTTCGGTAACATAATAGATGCCTAATCTCTCTGTATGTGCTGAAAATTTGAAAGAAATCCTCAATCCTCAATTCGTGGCCTCTTCGGCTCAGGTAGTCTCTCTTACAAGTGCACTGTATTCTCTTAGTACAGGAATATTCTCTGGTGTAAATTGACTCATATGTGCTCCAGTTATAATGTTGCGGACGGACTGATCAAGGATTATGGGGAGCCTTATCAGGTGCCGAGAAGTGTCCTGTGGCCTCCTGTCTCTCACCAAGTGGAGAAGTTCGGGATGTTCATCATTGCTGAGAAGGGTGGTTGTTTTCAGGTTGTATTCAGGGTGTAGAGTCTAAGATAGATGGATAGGTGTTGCTGCATGTTGTTTCTAGGTTGTTGGTACTCTGAGCAGTGTTTTAACCCATTACCAAACGACAAACTTTTAGGGGGTTCCAAATTCAAAGGTGTTCCAGACGACATTTTCAATGTGAGGAAATTTTGCAATATTACTCAATTTTGGATAGAAAACATTGTGGGAAATGAAGAAATTCCTTGTCACAAGCAATTTCTTCATTTTCCTTAATGTTTTCCAAGCCATTATCTTGTAGGGTGTCCAAAGGCGTCACTGTGTGGTAATGGGATAAAAAGTGCTCCAGTCTCTGGCTCTCCACATACGCATGAGTTGCAGTCAGTCTGACCTAGCTTGTGTTTATAATCGTTCAGTGAGTTGTATCCACTATCCAGTCTGTAGCTGTAAGATCTTACTGAAGCTGTTTCTGTTCGGGACATCAATAAACTTCTTCGTGTCTATTGTGGGGACCAGAAAGTGATAAGTTCTGCCCACTTCTGAATTGTCCCACCTGGATTGCCACTTGGATATCTGGGTCTTTTTAATGGCATCTTTAATTTCAGAGAGGGTTGTAGATTGTCTGCAGTGCTTCTGAAATAAGTTGCCCGAGTTGTCCGACTTGTCCGTTTACCTTAGATTACCTGTACGGACAAAGTAGGTTGTCCGTGGACAAGTGAAAAATCTGGTTATAATAAAGAGTGTTTTTTTTTCTTTTTCTCACAATTTTTTCATACAATGTAATTACTGATAGTTAAATGTACAAATTTTGTTGTAGACAATAGTTAGAAAGTCATAATAGATAGGCAATAAACAAATGACGCTATTGAAAAGTATATGAGTTTTGTACGGACAAGTTGAATTTTGATACGGACAAGTCAATTTTGGATCAACACTTGTCCGTGGACAAGTAGATTTTTATAAATATTTCAGAAGCACTGGTCTGAGGTCTGAGTGATTTTCTGCTTCCTTGGCCAGTTTGTCTGCGATTTCATTCCCTGCGATGTTGGCATTCCAGGGAGTCCAGGAGATATCAAGTTCAGTACCTTTTCGTTGGATGTTGTCTATCAATACTTTAATTTCTTTAGTGAAATCTCTATAGCCAGATTCTTTCCAGTTTTAGGCCTTTAACCCTTTTCCAAACAAGACCTGGTTTTGACGTCCCTGATAGAAAATGCTTGAGAAAACATTTGTGTCAAAAGAAGAAACTGCTGATAACCAGCAGTTTCTCCTTTTGTCTCAATATTTTCTGTGCCATATTTTACACAAATTATATCTTTAATAACATCCATTTTGTCATTTGTGGCAGTTTTTGAAGTCAATCACCCTAAAACTTTGTCGTTTGGGAAAGGGTTAAGGTGAGCATTCCTATTGTGGACTGACTCAGACTGTCACTGAAGATTTTTATGAGCTTGCTTGAGATGTTGTCTTGATGTTGCAGGTAATATTCTAGGGTCATCTGTATTGCCACAATCTCTGCTAAGAGAATAGATCCCCTCTTGCTGACTGGTCTTTTCAGTGGTACTGCTAGGTATGCATGATCTGTCGGTAAAGGGAAAGGTTGTTTCGTCTTGGACATTGGTCATCATATCCAAAATCATTTCTTTACCAAGTTCTGCTTGCTCAAATGTTCTAGATCTAGTCTGCTCCAATAGGTTGGAAATCTGACTGGTGCTAAGCTTCCTGCTTCAAAGTCTAACTCCAGCTCTATGATGCCTATGTCAATATCTATGGTGGTTTTCATTTCTGCTGCTTGTGAGAGGGCTAGGCCAGGGACATAGGTGTTATGAACTTCTTGGCTAGTGGAGAGTGTTGACAGTTGTTGAGAGTCTGTTTGATCGGCTTGTTTATGGATTTTGACTGGATTTTAGCGATGTCCCTAACACGGCTAACAGCATTCTCGGCAAATCGGAATTCCAGTGGGAGGATATCTGCTGCAACCTCCATGGCTTCAAGGCTAGATGTTCCTGGTAGTCCAAGGCAAAGGGCTAGTCCTTTCCGCTGTACCTTGTCCAAGATGTTCTTACTTGGGCTGCGCAGCTGTCAGATAGTTGATCCATATTCAATGATTGTCCTTACCATAGTGTTATACATTTATAGAAATGTTTCAAATGAGTCAAAAGTTATGCATGTTTGAGTATAAAACTTAAAAGGCATTGATTCTTAGAAATTTCTTAGAATTAATTTGGTAGTGAGAGGATGTCCTATATCAGTAATTTGGCAGTGATAGAGTTAATGTAACACAAACTATAACTTTAAGAGTGATTAAAAAGGGTAACCTAAACCAGTCTATGATGATACCATGAATGTCACATGACTTTGTTTACAAAAGACAATCTTTCAAGGCGAGATAACTGTAATCTTACGGTCACTGAAACTGGTCAGTCAATGAACGCACCTTTTCATATTTTGCTCAGTGGCGGATCTAGAGGGGATTCAAACGAACCCCCCTCTGTAGCCAGATTATTTAATTTTTGTGCAGAAATTCAGTCACAATAATTATTGTGTAATACTAGGAAAACAAACACCCCAATCTGTCAATTCGAACCCCCTCTAGAAATCCTGGATCCGCCACTGTTTCGCTTCGGTACCTTCGCTTCAATGTTTTCTGTGCAATACTTGTCAGAAATTTTACCTTTCATGAAATCCATTTAGTCATTTGCACAGACTGCAGCAGCTTTCAAATTTGATAACCCTAATTTTTGGGAAATGCTTGTTCATGAATATTTTGTTGTCTGTGGCTTAATAATAGTAAATAGAGAGAGCTCTGCTTGGCTAGCTAGTCTGTTTGGGAAATTATAACAATGACAGACTTGGGCAAGAAATTATTTACATGTGCTCAGCTAGTTAGCCTCTTGTAAATGAATCAATGAATGTTCAGATGAATGAATGAATGATGAAGGCTAAAATTGTTTTGTAAAACATGGCTGTGGACACAGTGGGTGGGGTACGATGTGTTTAACATTTGTTCACTGAAAATTATTCCCAAATTGCAGAAATTCAGTGCAACAAAGCAGTTTCATTTTGGACAAATTGTCTAAGAAACAACTGACTTTCTCGAGTGTGTATCTTATTCAATCTAAACTACCTGTGAACATGTTTCAGACGTTCTCGGGAAAAACGCCAATTTCTTGATGTTCTAAGGGAGATAATTATAGTGCACGGCAATTTCCGTTCTTTCCGAATATAGCCGAACGCTAACGACAGTGTATGGGCGCTTAGAAATGCCATCACTTGAAAAAAGTGACGTATATTTAATGTTTTGTGTCACAAGAAGTTAATCGCAAATCGTCACATGTTATAATTATAGCCTCCCGACCACTATGGGTCCGCCACTGCACAAGTAATTTCTTCATTGTCAACAATGTTTCCAAAGTCTTTTCTTTTGAGGGAGTCAACTGTGCTGTAGGCTAATAGTCACAGGGGCCTATATTATCGGAATTTTTACCAAAAGTCAAAGTATAATCATAATATATGCTAGCATTAAAAAAAAATCCACATTTTGACAAACAGTTACTGATCACTTTCAGCACAGTTGAATCCGACCCCCATGTTAAAAATGTAAATTTTATACAGTAAGATAGCGAAAACATTCCAGATTCAGAAAATCAAATAAAAGTGAAACATATCGGCCCTAGTCTGGCTGCGCGGACTGCGCAGACTGACTAGGGCCGATATTTTTCACACATCCTATAAGGTAGCCTACCTTCTAGCGTGACGGGTCACATATAGCCTAGTAAAATATGCCGGTTTGACCATAGGGACTAGTCAAAATGATTTTAGGTTAATAATTGGTTAGGTGGATTCTTACACGATAATGACTTGTAAATTACTACAATATTATACAAATGAACGGGCCAAGTACCTGTGCTTTTGACAGCATGCATCTACTCACAGAACCTTTTACTGCCTGATAGATCATTTCCTGACCTGACATGACCATTACTACCAAGTAGATCTACGAATAAGTGGTAGACCAAGAGAAAAAAATAAATAAATAAAATAAATAGATAAATAAATAATAATAATAATAATGATGATGATAATAATAATAATAATAATAATAATAATAATAATAATAATAATAATAATAATAATAATAATAATAATAATAATAATAATAATAATAATAATAATAATAATAATAATAATAATAATAATAATAATAATAATAATAATAATAATAATAACAACAATAATAATAATAATAATAATAATAATAATAATAATAATAATAATAATAATAATAATAATAATAATAATAATAATAATAATAATAATAATAATAATAATAATAATAATAATAATAATAATAATAATTTAAAAAAAATAGCTACGTTTCTTTGAACACAACAATCACGGCAATTTTCCACCTCTACTGGAGACTGCATGTGACACAATTGTGCACTTTTGATGTTATGAATATAGGCCTACCTGGTGATAATTAGCAATCGCATATCACACTAAAAGATACACTTCATGCTTGCCTCTTTGTATTTTTATTAATTATGCCTATTTTGTAAGACAGAACATAATAAAAACTCAAACACCCGCATCTTTAATGAAATGCATCAATTATTTACGTTTAATGAAATGCATCAAATATTTACGTAGACTGGTTGTTTCGCCAATTTTCTTGAAAAATAACGCAAGTAGCCTAAAGCTTTAAATAAGCTGTTGTTATGAAGAAAAACATCGGCTTGCTATATCTGATTGACTTGTTCTTTTCCATCTTTTACGAAACTAAACGAATAAACCTTCCTGGTTTGAAGGCCTACACAAACGCATAAAGGTGAAATAGATCTAGTTTCTTTTACATATTTGTTCGGATCGGAAGAAACAAAAATATGGCAAGTCTTTTGTATTTGTGTGGATATTTTTTATGACATTTTAAGCAATTTGCATTATTCAATCAATTTTTTTTGTAAAAAATAAAATCAAAACTCCATAGATAATTTTGTCATAGTAACAAAACTTCTTCGCTAGTTTCGTTTTTTATAGCCTACGCATTTATCATTAACTTCAAAACAGTTCGGGCATCATCCGTTGTGCAACGGAAATTGACGAGGTATCCCTCGTCAATTTTCGTTGCTACGAATGACGCCCTGAAATTGACGTTTCCACGGTCGACGCCTAAGAAGCAATGGATAGTTATTACTTTTCAAAACTGTGAAATATTATTCTGCCATCTCTTTTTCTAATCGAGGCATATTTTGCGCGTATTTATTGGAATCGTCTCCTCGAGCCGCTTCAAATGAGTAAAAACAGCTTAAAAATGAAAATTCAGAATGCATTGGTCCTTTATTATCGATTGATCTGGATGAACAAATAAAGAAGACAAACACTGCCATCTAAAGAGGTTCAGACAGCTTATTTCTGGCATTTTCCTACCTTCTCTGTTTCAAACCTAATTCAAATTGGTCAAGTGTAAGAAAAAATACTGATGATTTTCTGAAATTCTGAGTCACGTGATTAACCACGGTGATTTTCAAAGTTGCCATTTCTGCCTGACACGCCACCATTCTGTTACGTACTTTTAATGTTGCCAAACTATTCTTCTCTTTTGGACAGATGCAAGCACTTTACGAATAATTAGTAGACAAAACAGTAGCCTATGAAATAACAATCGGCCTGCTTACGCGTCATTTGTTTTTTTTAAATCTTGCACCTTTTTATTTCATGTGTATTTGATAATTGACAAAATAAATGCACCATTATAACAACCATGCCCTTGATGATTAAAATATCAGATATATTGCAGACGCAAAAAGAAATATTTCTGCGAATAAATCTATGAAACATTGAGGGAAAAGGATTACTAGTAACAGCTGATTGCCAATACCGTAGTATTTCCTTTTTATGCTTTACTTAATTTTTCTGTCAGACGTCAAAAACAAGAATTGTTTTAGAGGTAAGCGTTTTGAAACTATTCCAGATTTAATACGGTTAAACTACTATTATGTACATTCAAACATCTAAAAATTGCCCTTTGATTTTTGAAAAATTGCCAGATTTAACCCATTACCACACAGTGACTCTTTTTGACTCCCTACAAGATGATGACTTTGGAAAACATTGTGGAAAATGAAGAAATTGCTTGTGACAAGCAATTTCTTCATTTCCCACAATATTTTCTATACAAAAAGACCAAAAACTTAAAAACTTCACTAAATTTAAATTGTCGTCTGCTACATCTTTGAATTTGGACCAGTCTAAAATTGTGTCGTTTGGTAATGGGTTAAACAAAAGCGTAATTGGAAGAGAGGACTATTTTTTATAACTCTCTTTCGTTACTTAGGTGTTAAAATTATTTTTTCGTTCACGCCAAACAATGAAATGATTGACATACATTAAAATATATTCAGCGTTTCTACAAGTCGTAATCGAACGAAAATTCGACTTCAAAGCCGGGGAATACCGGTACGAAATACCGAGAAATAAAGTCAAATCAAGCTCGTACAGACTTAGACGAAGAGAAAATTTCTGGATATTAAAAAAAAAAATAATTCAAAATATACCGGTAGCGGATTAACGTCATTAATAAGCTCTTTTCATTCTTTCATTACACAAAATACATATTGTATTCAAGCAAGAGGACCATGATGGTCCTTCATCGCTCACATGAACCTAGATAGAGTGATTCAAGTCCTAATGTTGCGAAGTTCAAGAGCACATGATTTAAGATACGAGATCTTGATCCAGCTGAAAACTACATTCATAATCTTGAATGATCAATATTTGTGGCCGCTACAGTAAAACAAAGTGGAAGAAAACAACAATTTTGTCAAAGTCAAGAGCACATAACTCTGTTCTGAAAAAGATATTCTCATCAACATTATGTCCAAGGTGTTTTTTTTTTCATTGGTCACTATTTATTGCTGTTTTGGAAAAAAAAAGTCGAAAACGGCAATTTTGTCACCGTCAAGAGCACACAACTCTGGTTTTTCTAATCCGATCAATCTGAAAAGTTAAAACATTTAACATCTTATGGTCACCAACATGGTGACCAAGTTGTGTCTTGATTGGTTTGTTAGAGTGTGTTTGTGTTTGTTAGAGTGAAAATAAAGTCGAAAACGGTAATTTTATGAAATTCAAGGGCTACTAACTCTAGTCTCTCTTGTCCAATCAAGCGGAAAATTTAACTCATGCAGGATTTTATTGTCACCGACAATGTGGCCAAGTTTCGTGTTATTTGGTCAATAAATGAAGATGCAACCGTGTAAACAAAGTCGAAAACGGCAATTTTGTCATATTCAAGGGCACATAATTCCAGACTTCCTGCTTCGATCAAACAGAAAATCCAACTCGTCCAAGATGACAATAGTAACCAACATTATGGCCAAGTTTTGTCTTGTTTGGTCAATAAATGTAGATGCTACAGTGTAAACAAAGTCTTAAATGGCAATTTTGTCAAATTCAAGGGCACATAACTCCAGACTTCCTGCTTCGTTCACACAGAAAATCCAACTCGTCCTAAATCTTATAACAACCAACATTGTGGCCAATTTTTGTCTTAATAGGTAAATATTTGTAGATGCTAGGGTGGTAAAGTCAAAACTAGTCATTTTTGACATTCAAGGGCACATAACTCACGAATTCCTAGTCTAATCTGACCCAAAATCGAACTCATCCGATAACTTATGGTCATACATGTTTTGACCAAGTTTGATTAGGATTGGTCAATATTTGTGGGTGCAAGAGTGGTAACACCAAAATGTGGACAGACGGACCGACAGACGGGCGGACGGACGTTCCAACATTTCAGGATTAAGTGTTTTTTCTTCGATCTTTATGTAGAAAAGTGCCACATAAAATGGCATGGCTTAAGTGGTTTTGTTCTTTATTTCAAATAAATTATGGACGGATTGAACCACATAAACACCACGAGGTTTGCCCGGACAGACGGACGCCGACGGACAAAAAGCGACCACAATAGCTCACATTGAGCACTACTTGCTCAGGTGAGCTAAAACATTTAAAGATAGAATATACGTTACGTTTATCGGTCTTGTAAATTTGAACTACTTTTCATACAGTGCAAGTCATTAGTAATACGATAACAAATAATTACAGAGTCAACAAACAGAGGTAGATAGAACCTCCGACAAAATCCTTGTTGCTGCCATTGATTTTGGTACAACATTCTCTGGATGGTCTTTTTTGTTTGGACATCAGTATGAGTCAGATCCTGCAAAAGTGTACGCCAAGAACTGGAATAATGGTACAAACATATCATCGAAGACGCCAACAACCATTCTCATTGCTCCAGACGGAAAGACGATGGAAAAGTTTGGATACGAGGCGGAAGATCAATATGCTACACTGGCCTGTGAAAACAAACACAAAGAACACTACTACTTTAGAAGATTCAAAATGAAGCTATACAACAAACTGGTAAAAATACTAGTATAAAGGAAACAATAAACTGTTTAATCGATTGAGCCTTAAACATTTTTCAAGAAGTATGTGTACTTGTATCAATTATCCTTTTCCCACAAAACACTAGGTTTTGATAACATTAAGAAAAAAGAATATGCTGCTAATTAGACGTCACAGATGGTACTACAGTAATCCAAACATGTGTTGATTTGCAAGCTTATTAGCGCCTTTGTTCTGTGTCCATCAGCTAACTGAAAGAAAAAAAAAATTCATGCTTACTTGAAATGGTACAAAAACAGCTGGTAATATATTACTTGACTTCCATATTTGATTTGTACAGATACCAGTTACTACCGCTATACCAGATTACAGCTGAATTTCACGAATGATTGATTTTCCAGGTTTTAAACAGAACGATGGATCTAGATGATGAGAATGGTAGACAGTTATCGGCCTTGACTGTGTTTAGTTTGTCCATAAAATACATCCGTGACGACTTGCTTCAGGTAAAATGATAATGTTTTGGGGAGGATCCAGGATTTCTGTGAAGGGGAGTTCGAATATAAAAAGGGGGACTCATTTTCCTAATATTACACAATTTTGACTGAATTTCTGCATGACAATAAAATAGGAGGATACGTTTTACCCCTACCCCCTCCCCGCGAACCCCCACCTGGATCCTCTATTGATGTTTAAATGACAATAGTTATTGTTTTAGCAATAAAATAATCACCAAAGGCATCATAATCATTATTATATAGACGGATTCATAAGCTGTGTGTTTTTACTATTTTTATTTGACATGGCACTGGCATATATAAATGAAACACGTCTATCGCGATCTAAATACATATACACGTTTTAGCTAAAATAAATGCCGGATTTTGATTATGTATGAATGTTGATAATATGTCGACTTCTCCCACAGCTTTGTTCAATGTTAATGTCATGATAAATGGTATCATTAATTGTCAGTTACATTTGGAATGAGTACAACACACACCAATTTTGCTATATTAAGGAATGTAACAGACAGATAGTCGACGGTGGGGTTGACAAAGAAGAAATACACTGGGTTATAACAGTACCAGCAATCTGGAACGATGCGGCGAAACAATTTATGAGAGAAGCTGCAGAAATGGTAGGTTTATTCTATTGTTTCTTTTTAAAGGAACTAATTAAACAGAATGACAAGAATAGCTGTATTAAATATGGGCTAGCTGTTCTAGAATATGAATCCTAACATCATATTATGCAAGAAAAATCTTGCCACTATAAGACTGGTATTCTTATATTAGTAACATTGTTTTCATGCAGTATTTATGATGCATTGAATGCATTTATAAAGGAAATACAGTGTTAGATCTATATCGTCAATAAGCATTGTAATTCTTTATAGGAAAATAAGATCCATTGTACATATCATTGCAGGCAGGAATTAAAGCTCACAAACTTACCATCGCTTTAGAACCGGAAGCTGCGTCTATATTTTGTAAGCACATTGCTGTTGAAAAGCATGTGAGCGCAGAAGGATTGTCAATTGATACATTTTCGCCAGGTTCGAGGTACATTGTATTGGACGCAGGAGGTAGGCTTTTCATCTGTTATGTCTTTCCGTGAATTCGCACATCAGTAAAACAACGATTTTTTTAATAGACTGCTTTTTCACTTCCTATATAGCTTCATTACTGTTGATACATACTTTCTTGGTTGCACATCAAAAGCTATTGCTTCATGATCACGATAAGTTAATAATGAAATGCACATACCGTATTGTTTCTTTTAGGTGGAACAGTCGACATAACAATACACGAGGTTCTGCCAAACGATCAGTTGAAAGAGCTGCACAATGCGAGCGGTGGTGCATGGGGTGGGTCGTCTGTTGATGAGCAATTCTTTCATTTCCTGATTAAGATATTCGGGGCCCCTATAATGAAGAAATTCAAAACAGCGCATATGGATGACTACTTAGACATCGTTCGCGATTTCGAGGTCAAGAAAAGGGGGGTTTCGTTTGAAGAAAAGGCTACGTTTATCCGTCTACCTGCAACACTAATGGCATTGTTTGAAGAAGAAACTGGCGAAGAGCTTAAATCCACAATCGTTCAAATGAATTTCATCGGTGAAGTCACCCTACAGACAGGCAATAAACTGCGTGTTGACGGAGCTTGTTTGAGGAGCTTCTTCGGACCAGCGATCAGAGGTACACTGGATCATCTTGACGAGTTAATCAAAGAACCTGCTGCCTCTGGAGTGGATATTCTGTTGATGGTCGGGGGCTTCTCCGAATCTGTCTTCCTACAGGAAAAAATCAGAAGAAAGTTTCCCCAACTGAAAGTTATTGTGCCACCTGAAACTGGATTGGTAGTCTTAAAAGGGGCCGCTATATTTGGCCACTCGGATAATGCTATTTCAGAAAGAGTAAGCAAATATACTTACGGATTTACTGGATATCGACAATTTCTGGAAGGTTCCGATCCGGAGGAATATGCAGTGTTAGATCAGGACAGAGGCAAGAGACTTAAACGTGCCTTTCTAAAGCTGGTTGAAAAGGGAGAGGCAATTCAAGCAAATGAACGAAGAGAATGGGACAAAAACAGAGTAGCGCACGGCGAAGAGCCTTTCATTAATTTTCCTTTGTTTGGTTCTCATCAAAAGGACCCTGTTGGTGAATGGAGTGCCGATACGTTTAGAATTGGCATCTTGCGTGTACAAATACAAAACATGGCGGTCCCAAGGACCGAGAGAAAGTTTCGAATAGCCGGAATATTTGGAAAAACTGAAATAGAGCTACAGGCTGTAGAATTGAGTACTGGAAAGCTGACATCGGTTACCTTTGACGCACTGCTGTGAGGAAACATTAAAAGCAAAAACATTTGAGCCGGGATCTGGAAAAACGTCCCTTATAGCATTTGAGACATCCACGTTTCAAGACCAGCCTGTGCCTAATCAAAGACTAGCATACACCGATGCTGCTCTTCTATGGTTGCTACAGTTCACAAAGAAGCTATTAGAGAACAACATGGATCCTGATCAGACTGTGCGTATGCACAGGCTGGTCTGGATCCAGGTTGTTCTCAAATGCCATAAAGGACATTTTTCCAGATCCTGGCTCATTTATAGCGTATTAACCTGACTTATAAAGAATGAAAGGTACAAAGACCTGACTCGTGTGTTTGTGTACGATAATTCGATGGCTCAGAGCGAATGGGTTGTAACTGCCTTAATATGTTTATAGGCAGTTACAACCGTTTTGCACTGAATCATCGGATTGCTATTTATTTTGAGCCCAATAGGTTTGAAGTGGACAGGCCCGTTTGATTTTACACTAAAAAGTAAATTTGGCAATGCTTCTTTCGGGCATATTGTGCGATTGTGATGTTTTTCATGTCTTATGAGATCATATTTCCGAATGGAACTGAACTGTATTTTGTTTACAAACTTAAAATGGACACCACAAACCAGTGGTTTAGCTATTTATGCAATCTGATTAAAATCTTAGATGTTTTTACTTTTTAATAACACCTTGCGACCATCCGTTAGGGGTCATATTCTGTAACCTTTCTTTGGACCAATCAGATTATAGCTTTGGAAAAGTTGAAAGTAATTTGGCATGCGCACGGGCACTATACTTCCGTTTCTAACGATAATAAGATAAGTAGCCATGGTCACCTCCAGTGCGGTTATTTCACTACAAAGACAAAGACCAAAGTCCGTTAACTTTGAGAGTAAAGATATGGCATATATGAAGTTACTCTCTTATGAACAGAGCACATTATCTCTACATTCCATTTCGATAGAATGAGCTCTGTTCTCGCGGGGTCATTTCACGTCTAATCTCGGGGCCTTGGCGGGATTTCAGTGTCCAATCGTTGGCGATACACAGCAAAACAATTAAAAAAGCTGATACAATTGGCTGACGCTTCAAATTACCGGCTTCAGCCAAAATTAGAAGCGACGAAATGTATACGTAATAAAACAAGATCAAACTGAATGATTTTGATTCGATAATTCAAATGTTATCGGCTTCAGCCAAAAATAGAAGCAACGTAATGTATACGTAATGATCATGCAAGATAAAACTGAATGATTTTGATTCGATAATTCAAATGGTGTGCTATAATTAGATTATGACGACTAAATAGGCTGTTGGCGTACCGAAAACTGCAGAGGTCATATTTGATGGTTTAATCAATAGAGCTCGGCAATGGAGAGTAATATGAAGTAGATAGTTTTCGATATCTTTTTAACGCTAGCAGTAACAGTTTTATACGATCATCACGCTAACCCGAAAAAAGCGATGTAAACTTATGAACGCATAAACTATATATTCGCAATTGGATTCTATATGATCTACAACAAGCCTGATTAGCTCAGTGGTAGAGCGTCCGACCTGTCATCCAGACGACTAGGGTTCGATTCTCCCATTGGGTACATGTTTTTTTTTCTACTATGTATTTTACATTTTTCAATCTAAACGATTGTAGAAATCGCGGACGCAGTAAAAGCATAATTGGTAATAGTGTTTTTATCACGTTTTTGCAATTTCTAGAATAATTTGGTATGAAACAAATGTAAAAGAAATAGGGGGACAAAGATATGTAGTCGGCGTTGGACTCGAACCCCTAATCTCTAGCATTCAAATCGGCAGCTCTACCTCTGAGCTAATCAGACAGCTGGTTATGGAAGTATTCCAATTGTGAAATATATAGTTTTTATATGTCCAAAATTAAACGCCGCTTTATTTCAGGTTAGCGCGATGATCGTTTCATAAAACTGTTATAGATAGACAACGACCTCTGAATGATCAAAGATCGGCGAGTCTAAATTGACGGGGAAAGAGGGATTTCGAGTTATAAAAATATGTGACTCGAACCCGTCTCCTTGTAATAGATCGACGAAGTACTATCATGATACAGCAACTGAACTCACACGGCATCGTGGACAGCACGCAATACCTATCATTGTTCGTTTTTATTCAGTGGAAAATAGGCACACCTCCCTGTTTACATGTATTGGAATATACCGTAACCTTTCGTCGCGGCTCACGACTCGATGTCCATTTATACTGACAGTGTTAAAAATATACCGTAAACTTTCTACTACAAAAATGCCAAATCTTTGCTATCAAAATTAACTGACTTTTCTCTTTGACAGAATCTGCCTGCATTTGCAACGAGCGTTTTGATTGTTAGTGTAAAAATAGAAAAAAACGGACTTTCACAGAAAATGAGCCCTAATTGGTGATCTTCAGATGTAACAATCATTATGAAATAAGATGCATCTGAATTCATTCAGATTGGCTATTTAATATGTTGACTACCGTAATTGTATTTTGAGTTTTACTGTTTGTATTATTAATTTGCATTTAAATAATTACTTGCATTTATCATCGAAAAGTGTTTTTGTTAGTTAAAACTATGGTTTCGTATTTGAGCCAGAATTTCGGAAAAATGCCCGCGTGGGTCTGAGACCACAAGGGCTATACGCAATAACTTAATAAAGCTATTCTTTTCAGTCCGTTTTTCTTAAAAACGCTTTGCAAAGCGGTCTCTGGATTGTTTTTGTATCTAGATTAAACCCCGTTTTGAAGCCAAAAACCTTTTTGGTTTGTGGCTTCAAAGCGAAGTTTAATCTAATGCTTTTTGGATTCGATGAAATGTTACAAATCACCATTTCTTATTTTCCCTCAACAATAGTTTCTGTTGTATGATAATAAAGTATAATGACTATACTGATTAAAGATGTCATTATTCATTTCCTCGTTTTGGACGAGTCTAAGATTTGTTTGGGAAAGGGTTATTAACCCATTACTACACAATAACTCTTTCCAAAACATCGTGAAAAATGAAGAACTTGCTTGTTGCAAGCAATTTCCTCATTTTCCACAATGATTTATACCTCAAAAGAAAAAGAAATATTCGAAATATTTGTTTGCAACATCTTTGAGTTTGGACCAGTCTAGTATTTTGCCGTTTGGTAACGGGTTAAAGCCTCATGTCCTTATTTAATTGACTGGTATTACAAGATAAAGTTCAATTACCCAAGTGTTCTCCTGGGCATGTACGTAGCTGGTAGGGGGGCACGAAACTCGAGCTTCAACAATGAACATCGCATGAAAACAAGATGAAAATAAATGGACATGAGAGAGGAGAGAGGAGAAATTAGATGAAAAGAGAATAGAATAGAGATAATTGACACTAGAAATAATTCAAAACTAACTTTTCAACAAAAAACTCGTAACTTCAGCTTAGAATAAGCTGCAGTGCGAGGTAAGTGTTGAAAAGCATCGGTATGTCGAAATATGGCCAACTATATAACAAAACTGCAATGACTTTATTGAAATGTCAGAAAGGGTTTAGACTTTAAAAGCCATCATTTAACTTTAAACACGCACCCACCCTCATTTAATTGTCTCTGATGATGCCTGGAGACTGGCACTTATGGCAAAAATTTAAAACAACATGATGCCAAGTCAATCTATGTATATAGGCTACGCCGTCTGAAATACAATGTAGATCCTCGATATTCATACCGACCTTAAATAGCAGCATGGATTCTGATCGAAACTTAAATTAACGAAACGTATACAAACTTGGAGCATGGTGGCAGAGTAACAGATAAGAGTCGTTGAAGACATTCTAATTTTATATTTCAAATCCAAAACCTGTGTTGTGGGTACTCATTTGAATCGTCTCGAAGACACTATTCTTCTGGATGTCCATAACATAGGGTTTGATGAACATTTAGTAAAATATTTCTTTTTGAAAATCCATCACATTCTCTAGCTCTGTAGCTCTGATGGTAGTCTCATATACTATAAGAGACACTTATCCTGGATCGGAAACTAGACTCTATTGACCATCGGCGCCGAATGGCAATGAATTTTGTGCTACAGAAAGACTAGGTTAACCGTTATGTTTTGATAAACCGTCGGTGTTGTTATAAAATCTCGTAACTACTGCTTGAATCAAGCCGTAGTTACGGAATTTTATTACAACACCTACGAAAGATCTGTTTGTCCGAATTTACGTCACGGCTAAATGGATAACATCGTTCCCTAAATACACTTCCATACATGACTACTGTCTTCCCATTTAACTTTTCCTCAAACAAGAACATTTACCCTGGTCCGAATTCTCTAAAAATCATCCAAGAAAATAAGTAATATTTTATGTTGAATTTTGTACGTTATCGCATAGAATTGACAGAAAATGAGAATAGGTTTATTTTCAGCATTTTCGTCTTTCTCTCGAAGCTTTCAACACAATTACAATTATTCAATCGAACATTGCATAAAAACAAGACAAAAAGAAACAGGTAGAGGAAAGGAGAGATGAAATATCATGAAAAGGGAATAGAACAGAGATAATCGATTATCATTCATATGTACATTTCAGATGTATCAAACCCAGGCACTGTTTAATGTGCTTGGAATATTATTGGTATTGCATTGTCTAACGGGATGCGGGTGCAAAAGCCAGTAAGTATGCCCCAAAATTATCTAATCAGCAACATAATTTAATTTCAAATTCGATATAACAACACAATTCTCTACCGCCGAGCCCAAATAGTCCATGAAGTCGCGATAACGTCGGCCAAGGGATCTTGGGTTCTATCCCAGACTCGGAAAATATCCTTACTGACATTTGACAAAAGTCACTTGTCTCGCTTCAATGCACAAATTATTTGTGAATCATGGATGTGAGATGAGCAGCTTATGGCTCGCATCGGATGTAATTAAAAGCGACCGATTGAATCAATCAACCGTTTTCTACCTCTGAGTCAGCTAACAATTACATTTGTCGTCGTTTAACCTTTTCTTAAAAAACACGTACCTGCCCTGGTTTTGACGTCCCTGATACAAAATGCCTGGGAAGATATTATGGCAAAGGTAATGCTAATACTAGGTCTAGTAAACGCATTGGAGGATCCTCTTAGAATAAAAAAAAATGTTTTTACATAAAATTAGTTTGAAATCTGACTTTTCCAATTAAATTTTATCAAATCATTCAACTTCCTTGTTTTTCGGATTTGTTTTGGAGACACTGTCTTCGTCTTTTTTATGTATTTTCTATTTTGTAGGGCTGAAAAGTCTATATTTCTCAACCATTATTTTTCTTTTATAAACTGCATCAAGCATTTACGTGGACAATAAATATTTTACAGCTTTTCTTCCAAAACATTGTAACTACAGATTCAACAAAGCTGTAGTTACAAGGTTTTAGTAGAAAAGCCACGGTCTGTTGAATTTTGGCGACATGCTCTTAATCCACCTTTCACAAAAATAAACGAATAAACCTTCCTGGTTTGAAGGCCATCATGGCTGGCATAAAGGTGGAATAGTCTAGCTCTTTTATTTGTTTGGATCGGGGAAAAGACAAAACTATGGTAAGATTTGTCGTAATTATTTGGCCTTTAACATATTTCATTATGTATATATTTGCATTGTTCAATTACACTTTACTTGACAAAAATATAATCAACTCCCTGTTAGATAGTTTGTTATGGTTACATATGGTTACTACATGTAGTATAATTATCTAGTTTCGTTTTTGATTAAACGTATTTTGCCCAATTGGAGTTTTGAAAATGTAAAGCAAATCAGATCTACAATTGGGTTCAAGAGGTGGTTTCGGCTGTTCAAAATACAAACTAGCATACATTAGTAATCAAAACTCATATTGTAGATACTTCTTGGAATCGTTTTCTTGGGTCGAGTCGATTAAGATACCACAACATAGAATGTATTTTCCACTTTTTATCACATGCACGGAAGAATTGATAAAGAAAACTTCTAGAAGACAGAACATATGAAAAGACTTCGGCTTGGGAGGTTTGAGTTGATAGGTTAACCAAGGTCGATATCTTCCAAGTGTCGTTTCTTTCTGTCGTGCATAGAAAAACGTAAAATGTAGCTTAAACAATCTGTAGTTACGAGGTTTTTGTTGAAAAGCAACGACATGATTTCAAGGTAGCTTTTATGTTAGCAGCGACAAGTACATTTTTGCATTCAGCTTTTAAATCGTGTGGTCCTCTAATCAACAAACATCGACTTTTCTTAATTAAATGCCGATGCAGACGACACGGTTTGTGTCGATAGTACAGAGATAGAATTTGCGAACAATAAAACAGACAGTTTTAATGCAAAAGGGAAAACGCTCGATTTTAACATTTTATTCTTTTGTTTCGATGTTTTTCCAACCCTATTCCTGTGGGGACTTCAAAAGAAATGTGACAATGAATAACTCTTCTGTTCCAGGAGACTTTTGGAAAATGTTTAAAAACAAAGATTTTGCAGATGACAAAGGATTCGTTTCTAAAGATATATTGACATTCATAAACTGATACAAAACTGGAACGTCAAACGCTGGGCTTGTTTTAAAGATAACAGTTTTATAAATAGATAAGCCATTCGAGATTGAATACGTTAAAATATAACTAGACTTGTTGTATACAAACACTTGACTACTTGTTGTTGAAAACGACCCAACACAAACACTTTCTCGTTCGAGAATGAACGAGTTAGAACATGAATTCGCTCGTATAGCTCACGATAAATGGTTTGGTAAAGGTTAAAACTATGTATAGTCCAGCGACATTAACCTGGGACATCTGCATATGCAATGACCCAACTTCGGCAATGTTTTGTTAAGGCGATCAACTTACGGATTTTGCGGGTTAATTTGGGTGGAGTATATTGGTTTATACAAGTTTACAGTTATAAACTTTGAGCTATATAGTCCATGGGCCCATAACCGAAACCCTCCCCCCCTAGTGGGATTTTTGAAGACCTATATTTCCTTGAAGCTTATTATGTATAGTAATGGATTCAGGTTGTTGTTCAATTTAAAAGTGCTGGATAAGCAAATGGCAGGCTCGTTACCATGGCAACCGTCCATTTTTCTACATTCCAGCGCTTGGATCAATTAATTGCAATAAAATTACTTATTTTTGTCATAAATCTTTCAAAATAGTTTTAAATTATTACCAAGATATTTCTTCCACAAAATAGATATTTTTTTTTAGAAAATTTGCTAATTTGCATATTCATGAATATTAATGAGAAAGTAGAAAAAAGTGTTTAATTTGCTAAAAAAAAGACTTTTCTAGTGAATTTAAACCTCCCTATCAGGTAGGATTTTTGAAGATCTATATTTTCTTGAAGCTTATGATGTATTTTAATACATTCACATTGTTATTTGATTTAAAAATGCTGTATAAGCGAGTAGTTGGCTTGTTACCATGGTAACCGCCCATTTTCATTCGTTCCAGCGCTTGGATCAATTAATTGCAATAAAATTACTTATTTTGGTCAGAAAACATTGAGGTTAGTTTTAAAATGTTGTCATCACATTTCTCTCACAACCAAGATATTTTTCAGAAAATTTGCTAATTTGCATATTCATGAATATTAATGAGGAAAATTAATGTGGAAAATATGTGTTTAATTTGCAAAAAGACGACTTTACTAGTTTACTAGTGAATAGAAACCCACCCCACATTGTGGGATTTTTTAAGACCTATATTTTCTTGAAGCGCAGGAAACATGTTAATGAATTCAGGTTCTTGTTTGATTTAAAAGTGCTGGATAAGCAAATGGCAGGCCTGTTACCATGGCAACTGCTCATTTTCCAACGTTTCAGTACTTGGCCCAATTAATGGCAATAAAATATTTTAAAATACTTATTTAAGATATATACTTATTTTGGTAATAAAACATAAGACTAGTTTAAAATTTCAAATAGACATTTTTCTTGAAATCATTTTATTCAGCTAATTTGCATATTCATGAATTAATGAGAAAGTATAAATATGTGTTCAGTTAGCTAAAACGAGGCTTTTCTAGGGAATAAATATGCTGAGGCATTTCGTTTTTAAAATGCTTAATGTTTCAAATGGATAAAAATACTAATAGATCAATAATAAGGTCATAAACCATTCATCAGCTACACAGAACAAGCAAATACGGGCTTATTCGCATTCACAATTACTTGCATACTTTTCTCAAAATGGCAAATAAAATCTCAAATATTCTCTAATTATGTTAATGACTTTCATTTTTGCATTTTTTTCCCTAAATTGTGTACTTGTTGTGTTTGAAAACTAAAATTTCATGATTTACCAATTAAAAGGGAGAATCTTAACAATATATGCCATGAAAAATTACCGTATAAATGACAATAAAATTCCATTTAGCGCATATGACATGCTGAAAACTTAAACCTACTTTCTTTGATTTTTTTCTATGTGAAATACAGTTTTCTTTTATACAAGAAACTTTATTTTGTTAAAGTGAAGTACTAAAAAGTTGTAAAGCGTTTTTGATAATGAATTCCCATTGGAGTACATGTATGGTCACCTCTGATTTATACCATTTTGCCTTGCAATGCATGCTTTTTTACATTTCGTCGGTGTAAATACAAAACCTCGTATCTGGTTTTTTGGAAAATTTTAGAGAGGAAGAAAATAGTTTAATAACTTTTCCAAAACTTAAGGGTTTTACTTGAAATTCGGACATATTATTCACATATAATGTGTTTTTAATGATCAGTAGAATTATCCCAAAACCCGTATGAATTGTCTAAAGTGGGCATACAAGTGTGTACTTTGAAAATCACCAGAATCGACATACGAGGTTTTGTATTTACACCGACGATTTGCTCCAAGTTTAAACTTAACAATACTATTGGAGACATGCTGTGCAGAAGAGAAATCTTCCCAGCCACTTCTATTAATTCGAATGCTATGTTACAGAAACACAGTTTACCAAATATATTACCTAATAAGCGATACTTGAAACTGGACAATTTCATATTTGCACTGTCATGTGCATCAATTGATGATCTAAAATTGCCTATAATAGCAACTGAATTATTCATTTCTTTATCAAATCACATTCAAGTGGCATCGTTTTACACCTTTATAATTCAGCATACTTATATGTGATAATATAAAGTTATAAATTGTACATAATAATGTACCTTATTGGGATTCAGTACTTCGAAGACACTTCATTTGTGAGGAATCCTCGTATTCGTGTAACAAAAAGTTGTTTTGAAAGATTTCGTTTAAATAGAAAACGCAATTTGCAATTTCTGTTGATTAGATGAGAGGGAAACACATCATATTCCAACTTGTCGTGTTGTAATATGTCGCTGGCCGAAGATTTGAAATCCTTAAATTAATTTCAAACATCTTCACCACAAATCAGTTTTTGGAATTCTAACTTTTGTGGAAGACGACAAGCTAACCTCAGGATGAGGTAAGATCCATAAAACACAAGGGCTAGCTATGAATAGCACATATAAGTAATTTCGAATCAAACAAGGAGTCCGCGATTTATATGTGTCATTATATGTGCACAAAATTGTCTAAATATACGGTTATTAGAAAGCCGTTTCACAAAAAAGGGAGAGCCTGCTATGGTTCGACACTTGTATTGAAAAGGGAATGAAAGTAAAACATGCATGATGAGTGTACTGGTCTTCTGTACCAAGTTATTTTCAAGTAAAATATCGTGGTATCGTGGTTGGGGGGGGGGGGGGATAGCGGGGGTTATAAAGCGACAGAGAAACTTAAGAAGATGATGCACGGTCTGAAAGCAAAGTTGCAACCACTGTCGACGGTATGTCTCATAAATTCACAGATCTGGTATACTTGATGAGCGAATTAAAGTAAGAAATTGTCTATGCATTATCTTTTTCAAGATATTTCTTGATCGCAAAGGATGCACAGACTGTTGGGTCTAAACTTCCTCAACGATAAGCAATGACAAAGAGATTACCAGTACTTGTTGCATTCTTATGAACGAGAAAATGTCCAGAGTCCTAGGTACGTTGGTATGGAATCCCAAAGGCCAAGAAAATTATTCAATATATTAAAGACAAGGTTCAGTATTCAATGTTTTGGGACAATTGGGGGTTGCAATAAAATATTTTGTTGGACACATTACCCAAGAAAGGTACAATTAACGAAGCATACTATGCCAAGTTGCTAGACAATCTGAAGCAGACCATGCGTGAGAACCGTTGCGGCAAACCCTCAAAATGTGACCGCTGCTTGCAACAGGAAATTACATTAGTACACAATTGCCAAAGTACAATGGATGCTGTCGCGAAAAATTGGTACCAATTTAGATCGCACCCTTCATATCCACATGATCTTGCTGCTATCGACTTCTTTCCAAAAAGGGATATGAATGGTTGCAATTTTAAGTCTCATGAAAAAAGTTATTGATGCAGTGTAGGTGTGGCTCTTTGGAAAGTTCTCGAACTTCTTCACTTCTGTACTGATGTCACTTGATCACCTTTAACGTTGATTAATTTGAGTTTTCAACTGCTATGGTCATATCGTTTGGTCAAAGCGCATATGCCTGGATGGAAAGTATTTCAAGAGAAAAGATGTCGATCTAAACATATAAAATGTTTGGTCAGTTATTCATTGACCCATGCTCGTATTTGAGCATTTAGGCAGATTACATAAAATTCATAATATTGTATTGTATTATATGTCATGTAAATTGACAGTGATGAATCCATTTTTAGCGTGGCCAAATCGTTGATATTGGTGTTTTGTATTCAACATATCCACCCCACAAAAAATAGCTTAAACGCTGTATGACCAAAATAAGCTTTAATGTCTTTATACCCTCTATAACACCTTTTATCCAAAGCGTCCCTTGTTCATGTAATAGACCTTGAGCCACCAATAACCCCTGCTCCCCCCCCCCCCCCCCAGGGGGAATTTTGAAGGGTATGAT
Source organism: Fragum sueziense (assembly GCA_963680895.1). Classification (NCBI taxonomy): domain Eukaryota; kingdom Metazoa; phylum Mollusca; class Bivalvia; order Cardiida; family Cardiidae; genus Fragum; species Fragum sueziense. Next base: position 47,590,558 of record OY804592.1, read on the forward strand.
TTTCTGAAAGCTTATAACAAATGCTACAAGATGAGCATTGTTTGCACTCTGGCCGTTGGGGCTTTTGGCTGTAACCCTTATCTAAAACCCTTAACCCTTTTAATTTTCTTTATTCAAATATACAAACATTTATTTGGTCATATCTTCATTGAATTTTGGCCTACATATGTCAATATGGTATCAAATGAAAGCCTATGACTTGCTCTTTTATTTGTAGTTATTTTATGCAAATTATCTCATTTGCATATTAATGAATATTAATGATTTTCCTTAAAATTGTCAATTTTTGATTAAAATTTGGTTAATAATTTCCAAAACAAGGCGTTTCTGTCCAGGGGGAATTTTGTAAACATGGTTTATCAGTAAGAACATTTTATTAGAAACATTTTGAGCCTTGTTTGCACTCTGGCGGTCGGGGCTTTTTGGCGTGACCCTTATCTAAACCCTTAACCCTACCAAATTGTTCATTCAAATTTTGAAAATGAATTTGGTCATATCTTGCTTGAATATTCACACACATATGTCAAAATGGTATCAAATGAAAGCTTATGACTTGCTCTTTCATTTTAAGATATGTCATGCAAATTAGCTTATTTGCATATTCATGAATATTAATTATTTGTCCTAAAAATTGCGATTTTCGACCAAAATCTGGTAAATACTTTCCATAACAAGACACTTTTGTGCAGGGGAATTGTGTAAACATAATTACTCTTAAAGTTAATCATATATGAAACATTTTGAGCGATGTTTGCACTTCGGCTGTTGGGGCATTTGGCCAAAACCCTCACCTAAACCCTTAACCCTATAAAATTGTTCAGTCATTTCAAAACGTTTTTTATCATATCTTGGTTGAATATTGACCTACAGATGTAAGAATGGTATCAAATGAAAGCTTATGACTGTCCCAATAATTTGCCATAAATTTTATGCAAATTATCTCATTTGCATATTCATAAATATTTATGACATTACTTAAAACTGTGACCTTTTTAGCGGGTATTTGGAAAATACTTTCAAAAACATTGTGTTTCTACTCAAGGGGAATCATGTAAACATAGTTTATCTTAAAGAACACTTTATTAGAAAAATTTTGAGCAATGTTTGCAATCTGGCTGTTGGGGCTTTAGGCCGTTACCCTTATCTAAACCCTCAACCCCATCAAATTTCTATTTGAATGTTCAAAACGTTTTTGGTCATATCCTGATTGAACAGTTACTAACAGATGTTACTACGAAATCAAATGAAATTAAGCTTATGTATGATTCTTTCGTGTGCTATTATTTTTTATGCAAATAAGTTCATTTGCATATTCATAGGAATTAATGATTTTCCTTAAAATTGTGATTTTTCAACGAAAACCTGCTAAATACTTTCAGAAAATACTTTCAGAAACAAGGCGTTTCTGTTCAGGGGGAATTATGCAAACATGATTTATCTTAAAGAATATTATAAAAATAACATTATAAGCGATGTTTGCACTGTGGTAGTAGGAGCTTTTGGCAAAACCCCTTATCTAAACCCTTAACCCTATCAAATTGTCCATTAAAATTTTCAATATGTTTTGGTCATATCTTGATCAAAAATTGACATACAAGCGTCCTAATGGTATCAAATGAAATCTAGTGAATTGCTTGTATATTGGCAATTTGCTCATTTGCTTATTCATGAATATTATTGATTCTTTAAATGTTTGGGATAAAACCACATTTATTGTGGAAAATCCATAAAATGTAATCCATTTGACAGTGCTAACGTATATGTTATATAGTAATCCTGTAATGTTAAGTACATAGTAGTAGTTGTAGCATTTTAATATCAGGAAAGTATTGAACTGAAGATATCTATGGCTATCGAATGCCATCCTTGAAAACATATACCATATTGAAAGATATTGTATATGTATCTCAAGGGAATTATTTTCAATCCATTGTGAGGTTATATACCATGCTGAAAGCACATATAAGACATATTTATAAGTTCGGAAGAATTTTAAAGTACATTCAGCATGGGCTGTCGGTAGTATGGATCAGTTCACAGTTCACATCTGTTCTGATCTGATACAGACAAATTAATGCATCGTAGATGACTGCAATAATCTTTTGATCGCAATCGTTTACTGTCTGTACTCTAGCTACATACATACAGCGAGTACATTTCTTGATTTATGCATCTGATACGTAGGCTTTACATATGGCACCCTAAGTTTGAATTATCTGAAGTTAAAATACCCCAACAGAGCATAAAGGAATGGTAACACCAATGTCCCTGATCTGTCAGCCACATATCAAATACATTTAAGTCCAACAAATTGACTTGGCTATGAGGAATACACAAGGAAGGGCTCTCCAGATGGAACAAAATAATGCTGTTTTCTCAATGTGAATGGCAAAAAATGGAGCTTGACAATTGCTTAACAATGTTATTCTGCTATATGTATGCAATTTGTCTACATTCCAGGATCTCTATTCAGCCAATAAGAATTACCAAAATAATTGAAATAATTAATTTTATATGTGTATTAGAATAAAGTCCCGCAGGTTAGACACCTTAGTATCATCATATGGCATTTAATAAAATGTTTAATGTTCAAAGTCCTATTTTGCGGCAATTTTGGATTCATCAAAGGATAACATTTTGTCAACTAAACTAGATATAAGCAAGAACACCAGTACAATACATGGAATCAATTAAACTTATTTGCACTTAAACAATAAAGATTTAAAAAAATCAAATGAAAACTAAATACATACATTGCTAATAAGATTTATAGGAACAAAATATGATGGGTTGCACACTTTTAAATCGCAGTTACTTCCAAACAAAACATCAAATAGAGATCTCAAACAAGGCTTAGATGTTCTTAAAAGAGTGAACATGGATATCAGATGGTTAAAAACTCACGAGAAAGAAAAAAATCCCACCTTTTTGTAGGTATTTAACTTGAAAACAATCACAAATTGTAGACAAATCATTAATATACATGCATATGCAAATGAGCAAATTTGCATAAAATAACTACAAATTAAAGAAAAAGTCATTAGCTTTCATTTGATACCATTCTTACATCTGTAGGTCAATATTCAATCAAGCTATGACCAAACACGTTTTGAAAATTCAAATGAAAAATTTGATGGGGTTAAGGGTTTAGATAAGGGTCAGGGTCAAAAGCCCCAACAGCCAGATTGCAAACATTGCCCAAATTTTTTCTAATAAAATGTTCTTTAAGATAAACTATGTTTACATGATTCCCCTTGAGTAGAAACACAATGTTTTTGAAAGTATTTTCCAAATACCCGCTAAAAAGGTCACAGTTTTAAGTAATGTCATTAATATTCATGAATATGCAAATGAGATAATTTGCATAAAATTTATGGCAAATTATTGGGACAGTCATAAGCTTTCATTTGATACCATTCTTACATCTGTAGGTCAATATTCAACCAAGATATGATAAAAAACGTTTTGAAATGACTTGACAATTTTATAGGGTTAAGGGTTTAGGTAAGGGTTTTGGCCAATTGCCCCAACAGCCAAAGTGCAAACATCTCTCAAAATGTCTCATGTATGATTTTCTTTAAGAGTAATTATGTTTACACAATTCCCTTGCACAGAAATGTCTTGTTTTGGAAAGTATTTACCAGATATTGGTCGAAAATCGCAATTTTGGGAAAAATAATTAATATTCATGAATATGCAAATGAGCTAATTTGCATAACATATCTTAAAATGAAAGAGCAAGTCATAAGCTTTGGTTTGATACCATTCTGACATCTGTGTGTAAATATTCAATCAAGATATGACCAAATTCATTTTCAAAATTTGAATGAACAATTTGGTAGGGTTAAGGGTTTAGATAAGGGTCACGCCAAAAAGCCCCAACCGCCAGAGTGCAAACAAGGCTCAAAATGTTTCTAATAAAATGTTCTTACTGATAAACCATGTTTACAAAATTCCCCCTGGACAAAAACGCCTTTTTTAAGAAAGTATTTATCAAATTTTCGCCAAAAAATGGAAATTTTAAGGGAAATCATTAATATTCATGAATATGCAAATGAGCTAATTTGCATAAAATAACTACAAATGAAAGAGCAAGTCATAAGCTTTCATTTGATACCATTTAGACATCTGTAGGGCAATATTCAATGAAAATATGACCAAATAAGTATTGTAAATTTGAATGAAAAAAATGATAGGGTTAAGGGTTTTAGATAAGGGTTACAGCCAAAAGCCCCAACGGCCAGAGTGCAAACAATGCTCAAAATGTTTCTAAGATATTGTACTTTATGAAAAACTATGTCTACAAAATTCCCCCTGGGGGGGGGGAGCAAACATGTTTCTGGCCCAGGGACTATAAGACTTAGAACCTTCATGCAAAAAGATGCCAATGACGCACTCCAATGTGGACCCATTGTTAAAGAATCGGGTACATGGTTTCTGTCAAAGAGCAAAAATACTTATCTCTCCTAGAAAATAATCAATTTGGATTTTCTTCAGTACTTAATTTATGGGAATGGGGATTTATTACCATTTATACAGTAATTAGGACAGTTCTAGAAATATATATTTTCAAGGTTATGTCATTTATTTACTTGTTGAATCATGTAGTTTTAATAAGAAATTGAAATACATTTGAAAATATAATATTAAGTGCAGAAGATTTGCAGAAATGAAAAACATTTTACATCACTTTTGCATATTTGAGATTTTGGCGGCCATTTTGAAAATTAAAAAAAAGATAACAAAAAGGCCTATTATAAGCATGGCAGCACTCTTTTAAATCTAATATACTCAATTTTTCTCAGAAATGATCTCATTTACATACAGAACATGATAACAAATTGTAGGGCAGTGATATTTCGATATTTAGTCAAGTGGTCATTTTGCAGCGGCCATCTTGAAAATCATTTGAAATGTCGAGTATAGCCTAGAATGTCGATAGTCAACACTTTGATTTTTATTACAAGGCATCTAATAAACACTTTAATACAAATTCTAGCAATAATTCGCTGTGGAAATGATTTCCAAATGCAAGGTAAATATAAACAAAGGCAATATCTATACTATTTTTCTCTTGTTTTACATATTCAAGGGGCATAATTCATGCTAATTTTGGTGTGAAATTATCTTTTATTATTTAACGATGTGAATTAATAAAATCTATAAGCATTTTGGTCATTTGCGCTTAAATTTGGGTTATTTTGGATCCCATGAATGTGTATATGGTGAGTTATAAACAAGTATTTTTTTATAATTCAAGGGGAGATAATCAATTGTTCCGCATATGCTTATCCAGCACTTATATATCAAACAACAAGTTGCATTTGAAAGGGAATTCATTAAGCTTTACAATGATATAGGTGTCATAAAATCCCGGTAGGGGGGGACCTGGGGTGTAGCCAGCCCACGGACTAATATATGAAATATTTATAGTTTGCCATGGATTTTTGAAAAGTTGCCAGATTTAAATAAAGGCTTACTTAGAAGAGGACTATTTTTACCTCTTTCTTATTTTCTGTTTGAATCAGTGAAGATCCAAAGTTGTTTAGGTGTTAGAATCTTTTTTTCATTGTAAACAGTTAACCCATTACCACACAGTGACTCTTTTTGACTCCCCACAAGATAATGGCCATTGAAAACAGTTAGGAAAATGAAGAAATTGCTTGTCACAAGCAATTTCTTCATTTCACACAATGTTTTGTTTCCAAAAAGACCTGAAAATTAAAAATTCAATTCATCCGAATTTGTCGTCTGAAGGATCTTTGAATTTGGATCGCCCTAAAATTCTGTCGTCTGGTAATAGGTTAAACACAGTTTATCGCCTTAGATAGACCAACGTTTTAAGAAAATAACTAAATAAGAATTTCTCCAAAAAAAAAAAAAAAAAAAAAAGGATTAAACTATGTTACCCTATTTGTAAAAATGAAAATGTATTGCATACAGGTCAGTGTCGTGTCAACTGAAAGAAGCTATAACAGCACGTGTCTTGTTTTGTAGCCTAAATAGACACATTTTCACAGTTGACGTATACAGACCTTTCTGTTAATTTGAAAAAAAAAAAAAACCGGCCACCTTACACGAATGCCTTGAAATAAATTTATTTGTAAAAACGGTCAAATCAAAATGAAAATACGGGTGTAAACTAACAGTGTGAGAATTTTCGTCTTTGCTTTCTCGTATAGTCATCAAACGTTTTGCGATATTCGCATTGTTAATATGCCATGTCGGACCGTATTTGGTACAAAAACGAATATGGTACAAATTTGTACCATATTCGGCCGAATATGGTACAACTGTTTAATTGTACCATATACGTATCTGCAGTTTTGGGGTAAAATGCCTAACCGAATATGGTACAATGTTTGTACCATATTCGGTCGAAAACTGTACCGTATTCGGTCCGAATATGGTACAAATGTACCAGTACCATATTCGTTTTTGTACCAAATACGACAGTGCTAAATAGCAGACATTCTACAGCGTAGAATTCAATTCAATTCAAAATCCATGTAAAGTGTGGTTAGGTTAGCTGTTTCTGTTACTGTTGACGACGACGACGACGACGACGACGACGATGATGATGATGATGATGATGATGATGATGATGATGATGATGATGATGATGATGATGATGATGATGATGATGATGATGATGATGATGATGATGATGATGATGATGATGATGATGATGATGATGATCAGGAATAATTATTCAAACATTTTAAAACTTGGTTAATTTTACTGTTGACGACGACGACGACGACGACGACGACGACGACGACGACGACGATGATGATGATGATGATGATGATGATGATGATGATGATGATGATGATGATGATGATGATGATGATGATGATGATGATGATGATGATGATGATGATGATACTTTTATCACTTTCAATATTCGGTTAATACAATGTATTTGAGTTTGAAAAAAAGTTAACACATCGGCAGACTATTTCATTTATTATTAAGAAATACATAATTTATGTACCATATACGTAGGCCATTTTCATTTTATGAGTTTTTTTGGTATGTACCAAATACGTTTTGGCGAGCATAGAATAACTTATTCCAACCGAATATGGTACAATATTTGTACCATATTCGGTCGAAAATTGTACCGTATTCGGTCCGAATATTGTACAAATGTACCATATTCGGCCGAATATGGTACAAATGTACCATATTCGTTTTTGTACCAAATACGGTCCGACAATGCCATTTGTAAAGCCTACTTGCCTGACATTAACAAAACGTACCGTAAGACGTAGTATACGAAAATCACATTACGTTTATTGGCCTTATAAGTTGTAAAATTAAATGTTCATGTACAGTGTCGTGGGTAATATCCTAGCAAATATTTACAGAGTCAACAAAAAGAGGGAGATCGAAAATCCGACAAACTCCTTGTTGCTGCTATTGATTTTGGTACAACATTCTCTGGCTGGTCTTTTTTGTTTGGTCATCAATATGAGTCTGATCCTACCAAAGTGTACGCCAAGAACTGGAATAATGGGACAAACATATCATCGAAGACGCCAACAACTATTCTTATTGCCCCAGACGGAAAGACGATGGAGAAATTCGGATACGAGGCTGAAGATCGTTATGCGACACTGGCTAGTGAGAACAAACATAAACAATACTACTATTTTAGAAGGTTCAAAATGAAACTCTTTAATAAACCGGTAAGTAAATTTATATTCTGAACCCATTCAAACAATTTCATGTGACCAGACCCTTTAACTCTTTGTGGCACACGCGTATTATTATCATCAAACCACGAATAAAAAGTGTCACCATGCAGTGAAGCACACGTGGTCGGATGTGGAAATAAATCGAAACCACTATGTATGTGGTAAATGTTTTATTCTTCTAATTTTTTACCACCACATCCAACCACATCCGACGTAGGGCCTAGACTTATCTAACCGACATGGAACGGACGCGATTGCCCGCATTCTAGAGGCGACTAAGACGTGTACAGACTCAGTAACTAGTACCTGCGAATACACTTCCAGTTTAGCGGTCCCTACCAAAATGGCGCCCATTTACTTTGTCCACTTGAATGTATTTATGGGGGCTACCGCCCCCACACCCCCGCTTAATTTTATTTTAAAATCATTTATGGGGGCTGCCGCCCCCACACCCCCGCTTATTTTCCTTTTTATTGATGGAAAAAAATACACTTTTCATCCCTTTACCTCTTAATGTGCGGTAACAGAATGGCGGCCATTTTGTCTGGGGACCGCTAAACTGGAATCTTTATCTAGAGCGTTCCGTCAATAACAGAGCACGGCCTCCAACGGCCGTTCGCGTTGTTTCACGGCTGTCCTACTGCTGTTCCGCTGCTTTTCTAATCGTATACATTTTAGAAGTGGTGATTTGTGCTGAGGTAGTGCTTCAATTACATGTAAGCAGTGATCGAGCCGTGCAACAGCCCCAAACTGTAACACTGGGTTCAAAGCCTCAATTTACGGAAAAAATACCGCATCCTATACGTCAACTGGACTTTCACGCCATTTTATGTGATGTGGACGCATAGTTTTAGGCCGGGAATTTGGGCAAACCTCTTATTCACATTCACATTTAACATTCACATTGAAAGGTGCAAGCGAACATGAAGAGCGATCGGTTACTGACCCTGAATGTACCAGTGTCAGAGTCTGAAATAACAAGAGTTGTCCGCGGACAACGTAGCTCGCCTATACGAGAGCTTGTCACAAAAACAGCAATTTATCTAAAAGAAGGTCAAACTCCAAGGTCAAGGTCACAAGGTCAAAGGTCATGGTCCTAAATGAAAGGTCTTGTCGAGATGTATCTATGTATGAAATATCAACGCTGTATCTCTAATAGTGCCTGAGATATAGGCCAGGTTAAAGTATTTCAAAAGTAGGTCAAACTCCAAGGTCAAGGTCACAAGGTCAAAGGTCATGGTCCCAAATGAAAGGTCTTGTCGAGATGTATCTATGTACGAAATATCGAGGCTGTATCTCTAATAGTGCCTGAGATATAGGCCAGGTTAAAGTTTTTCAAAAGTAGGTCAAACTCCAAGGTCAAGGTCACAAGGTCAAAGGTCATGGTCCCAAATGAAAGGTCTTGTCGAGATGTATCTATGTATGAAATATCAAGGCTGTATCTCTAATAGTGCCTGAGATATAGACCAGGTTAAAGTTTTTCAAGTGAAGACGGGACGGAACGGGACGTGACGCGACGCCGACACTAGGGCTGTGACATAAGCTCCCCGGACATAAAGTCCCGGCTCGCTAAAAAAGAAACAGATAAATAATCTGTTGAAATTGGAAGATGACACATTCTGCCTGGATAAAAAGAAAAAGAAACTTCTTTTAAAAAGGCATTGAAAACTTCAGAACCTTTCCATAACCAATGGTTATGTTTCATCGTTAACTAGGCATAAGATTGCGGGTATTTATGAATGGTGAAATTCATCTTCTGATATATACTGAGAAGCAAAAATAAGTATATCCATAGGTCTCCCACGTTTTCTGAGAAAACGATCTATAATAGATTATGTACGATGTTTAAACCCCACCGAAGGTGGTCGTTTATTGATGTACTCTTTTTCGCCTATCCGTCTCCCTGTCCTTTTTTCCGTTGCAAAGTGTTTTTTTTTTCAAATTATACAGCGTCATTGAAAAAGGGGACTTAATCAATAAATTATGCAAGCATTCACGTAAACACAACCCTTACAGATTTGGATCAATTTTTACAGAAAGTGCCTACTCACATAGGAACATGCGTACATTATTAGTGATTTTCCATATTACGATGCGTCATGGTAAAAGGAGGCTTGATACAAACAAGTATCTGACATGACTCCTTCTAAACTTATTGACGGATTCTTATGAAATTTGCACAGAATGATCCTAGCGACCTAACTAAGTGTATAGGGTGTCACGTTACTTTCGCATCATGCCACGTCATGCAAAAAAGGTCCTTGTGCAAAAATTGGCATATTGAACAATTTCAACCAGCCATCGAGAATTGTGTAATAATGTTAAAGAAAATTTAACGTTGTGATTTGTTGTGATAAAGAATAAAGAAATTAAAAAAGGATTGACAGCAATATTTGACTCTCCACTAAGTCGCACATGCACAGTTTGCAAAATCGGCATGTAACAAGAGTATGGGTAGTAAAGCAATTTCAGGTGAAATTCATCAACACTGCATTAATGGTCTGTGGGTAGAAATTAATAGTACAAAATTTTGAGTCGATATGATGGAAATTAAGAGAGATATTGACAAACAAAAAGTGTATACTTTCTTTTGCCTCTCGGTATATTAAGGCAACGTCAAAAGTTGGGATACAATAGCATAACGTCGCGTGACGTCTATGTTTGTCATTTTTAACGTCTTTCGTGCGTGATGTTTTTATAAATAAACACAAGAATCGATCTCCATATGCCATATATCTATTGATACAAATAGATAAATTGTGTATTATCTATGATGATATACCAAGGCCCGTCAATAATTTCGCGAACTAATATTACATCAGAAAAAAAAATTGATAGACTAAGAAACATTACCCATTTAATATACAAATAAAATCCCTTGAACAGTTTGCATTCATTCCACCGTTTGACCCACGCCTGTGGCACGTGCTGCAGCCCGTCACGTGACATGTCCCGCAAAACATTTGTAAATGACATACCCCAACTCTTCTTTTTACTCATTAATTTCACCCGTATTTCTAAGGTTTGCAAATAATTAGAAGTCGCAAATTGCATGATCTGTGCGTTGCGGCGGGGATAGGGAATATTTCTATAAGCAGATTCACAATACCTTTTGAATGCGCCAGCTAATGCGCGACGCGCTGTCATGCATAGCGCGGCAGAATTCCGGACCTTATGCTGTTTGCGCAGTGTCTCATACATGTAAAAGGCGATGGCAAATGAGATTTGATTACTGCTGCAAAGTTATAAGTACTTACTCGACTTTATATATACATAAAATGTGTCAATGTAATTCCTCGAATATCGATGAAAATTTTGACATATGTCAATCCGCACATCTGGAAATCAATGCTTTTGTGGGAGAGAAAGAAGAATATTGCTTCCAAATTGATATGTGTTCTTTACTTTAATTCCGACTCAAGAATGATGCATCGATGTCATGTCACATGTATTCATTTGATTCGCAAAGTTATGGCGGTCTTCCTTATAACTTTGGTATGATTTACGACACCTGTCCCATTCTTCAAGGGAGCGGCCAGCGCGGTACCCATCTTCCCGATGCACGGCACATTTAGGGATTACTGGTCATACTGCCCTTACCTGTAACATACAAATTATCCAAGTGTCTTACTACAATTTCAACACTTAATTTTCAATTTTCAAGAATAAATTGTAGGATTTTAGCAGCTTTCTTATCAACTTTACAGTCACCGGTCTGCTTGTAAAATTACTTATTTTCTCTTATCTCTCTACCGTCACTGCAGTGTCGCATCTGCTTTCAAATAACGTTATTCGATTAACATATGTGTCTTTACAATACATGTAAAATTACACGGATGTCCCTACAGGAATTATTGAGAAATATATAAAACTTTATCCTAAGGAGCTCGTACGTCATATTGTTTTGATGTTATCGTTTTTAAATAATACGAGTCGGTTGGAAAATGAATGAGCATTTAGCATACCAATTTTCGTGAAAATACGTCAACGGGTAATTGAAAAATAGATTTAGTTCGCAAAATTATTGATGCATGGGCCCTCGTACATCGTAATGTCCATATCGTCGGTGTAAAGGCAAAACCTCGTATGTCGATTATTGCGATTTCCAAAGTACAAACTTGTGTGCCCAGTTTAGATAATTCTCGCAGGTTTAGAAATATTTTTACTGATCAGTATTAATGACACATTATTTGTGAACAATTTGTCAAAATTTCAAGTAAAACATTTCAGTTTGGGAAAATTTAAATACACTTTTTTCCCTCCCCTTTTAAATTTTCCAAAACGAGATACGAGGTTTTGCATTTACAACTACGATATGTAATAATATCATTTACTTCATAAATAACAAAACTGTTCGTTTTAATAATAACAGAAAATGACAAATGATATAAAAGTTACAATAGCAATGAATTTCGTGCTATAAATAGACTGGGTTAACACTATATATTGATAACCCGTCTGCGTTGTTACAAAACCTCGTAATCAAGCCATAGTTACGAGATTTTATAACGCCGCATACGAAATATGTTTATTTGTTATGAGTTAACCCTTTAAGGTGCAGTCACACTACAGCGTATGGAGCCAGCGTATGAGTAACATATGGATTTTTGAGGCATACGCTGGTATACGCTGAAATACGCTGGAGGTACGCTTGGTGTGTACACGTTGTTATACGTTACTCATACGCTGGGGTACGTCGGTATACGCTTATGTACGCTGAGGGCAAAAATAAATTTTGAACATGCACAAACAATTTCAGCGTATGAATTGTGCGCTCGTCATTTGTTTCTTATACGCTGAATACGCTAGAGGTACGCTAAATATACGTTACTCATTCGTCGAGTACGCTGAATGTATGTTACTCATACGCCGAGTACGCTTCTTATACGTTGAACACCTGCAACACAAATGTGGAGGTTTCTGTGCTGCAACATCACAATAATATGATACAATTATCAGTGGATGCTACACTTAAAAATGATCATGATAATAATAACAGGAGGAAGCTGTAGAAGGAGAAAAATGAGATCATCATGGCGACGAAGATAACAAAGAGGACTAAGAAGAAGAAGAAAAGAAGAAAGAAGAAATAGAAGAAGAAGATGAAGAGGAAGAAAAAAGAAAAAGAAATAGAAGAAAAAGAAAAGAAAAAGAAGAATGAGAAGAAAAAGAAGAGGAAGGAGGAGAGGAGAAGTAGAGGAAGAAAGAGGAGGCGGAGGATGAGAAGAGGAAGGATTTATCCTCCTCCTCCTCCGTCCTCCTACTCCCCCTCCTCCTCCTCCTCCTTCTTCTTCTTCTTCTTCTTCTTCTTCTTCTTCTTCTTCTTCTTCTTCTTCTTCTTCTTCTTCTTCTTCTTCTTCTCTTTCTTCTTCTTCTTCTTCTCCTCCTCCTCCCCCTCCTCCTTCTTCCTCTTCTATTTCTTCTTCTTCTTCTTCTTCTTCTTCTTCTTCTTCTTCTTCTTCTTCTTCTCCTTCTCCTTCTTCTTCTTCTTCTTCTTCTTCTTCCTCTTCTTCTTCTTCTTCTTCTTCCTCTTCTTCTTCTTCTTCTTCTTCTTCTTCTTCTTCTTCTTCTTTCCCTTCTTCTTCTTCTTTTCCTCCTCATCTCCCCCTCCTCCCCCTCCTCCTCCCCCTCCTTCTCCTCCTCCTCCTGCTGCTGCCCCTCCTCCTCCTCCTTCTTCTTCTCCTCTCCCTCCTCCTTCTCCTCCTCCTCCATACCTTAGGTTGACATTCCGCACTCGTTGCTCATACGTGAAAGGTACGGTGATGTACGCTACTCAAGTCGGAACATGCAGTGAGTTCGCTACTCATACGTTGACGGTACGCTAGGAATTTTGTTTTAATAACCTTTGTTTAATCTTAAGATAACATCATACGCTGAAAAGTTGTGAGTATAGATAACTTTCCTTTAGAATATACGATACGTTACTCATACGCTGGCTCCATACACTGTAGTGTTACTGAACCATTATTAGATACCTCGTTCATTTCACATTTGACGATATGTAAATATGTGCATAACATATCCTCTATCGACAATTTCTAGATATTTTGATTGAAATTAGCCTGCTTATCTTCCGCGTAACGTCCTGATACATTATATAAATTTATATGTTTTATTTCACCATGTGTTAAACAGAACTATGGATCTAGATGACGAGAATGGCAGGCAGTTACCAGCCTTGACTGTGTTTAGTTTGTCTATAAAATACATCCATGACAACTTACTCCAGGTAAAATCTATACTATTAATCTAATTTACAGTAGAAATCAACCCTGCAATAGCATAAACCTATTTAAAAATCGTATTTCTTAAAGTCCCGTTTAAAATAAATGTTCCGACATGTTTCCATGGAATTTAATGAATGTGTATCTATAGAAGTTAACTCAATTTTAAAATCTAAAAGCTGCTCGCCAATATGCATTACAACGATATAATAAATATATACGCAACGACACATTGTAAATACCGGAACAAGTCTTTGATATTTCCAGTACACATCTCAACACCAGCATTGGGAGACTTGTGTTGATGTGGCAACCAGACATTTAATATATGAAATATTTATTTCCTCATTTAGGAATGCAATAGACAGTTAGCCAATGAAGGGGTAAACAGAGAGGAAATACACTGGGTTATAACAGTACCCGCGATTTGGAACGATGCGGCTAAACAATTCATGAGAGAGGCTGCCGAATTGGTATGTAAATGGCTTTAAATCTTAAGCAAAATATTATAAATTGAATTAAATTAGATTATGAATAAGAATTACCATTGCCATCTATGAACTTTGTCATTCTATGTTTTTTTCTTCCTGTACTAGCAGCTATGCATATTGTATAATGAAAAACCTAAAAATAGAAAATGAACAATTTGCCGTTTTAGATATTAAAATAGACCTAATGTTTAGTATATGTTATCCTATGATACACTGGTTAAATGATTTAAAAGAGTCTTTCTAAGTAATAATAAATCAGAGTATCGTTTAAAAAGCCATCAAATTACACATAAAGATTCTACCATTTCAGACAGGGATTAAGGCCCACAAACTTACTATCGCTTTAGAACCAGAAACTGCCTCAATATTTTGTAAGCACCTTGCTGTTGAAAAGCATGTGAGCGCACAGGGATTGTCAATTGATACGTTTTCGCCTGGTTCAAAATACATCGTACTGGATGCAGGAGGTAAAAACATTAGTCGTCGGCTTTTTTTAAAAAAATATGACTGTTTATTGCTAATTCGCACACGATTTCGACCAACATCGTTACATAAATTGACTGCATACCACGTTCTATCTACTCTCCAAACCGAGGTCTATTGATTAACCATCAAATAATGACCTCTGCCGTTTTTGGTACACAAACAGCCTATTTGGTCGTCATAATCTAATTATAGCACATCATTTGAATTATCGAATCAAAATCATTCAGTTTCATCTTGCATGATCATTACGTATACATTACGTCGCTTCTTTTTTTGGCTGAAGCCGGTAACATTTGAATTATCGAATCAAAATCATTCAGTTCTATCTTGTTTGATTACGTATACATTACGTCGCTTCTATTTTTGGCTGAAGCCGGTAATTTGAAGCGTCAGCCAATGAAAGTTTGTATCAGCTTTTTAAATTGTTTTGTTGTGTAAAGCCAACGATTGGATACCGAAATCCCGCCAAGGCCCCGAGATTAGACGTGAAATGACCCCGCGGGAACAGAGCATCATTATATCATAATGGAATGAAGAGAGAATGTGCTCTGTTCTTAAGAGAGTACGTTCTATCAAGCTCATTTCAATAGTTTACATACTTGCTTCATTGAGTCGGAAAATTATAGAAGTATGCTACACAATTCATAATTTAAAAAGTTATCGAGCTTTGGCTTCATTGTCAAAAGTTTATTTATAAAAAAGTGCAACGTAAGGTCTCCTGACTTAGCTGTCACAATTAGAGGAAACATGCGAGATCCAGGGGTGATGCCCGGTGGCCCCCCTCTCCAATTTGTAAAAAGGCTTATCAAAGTGATGTTTCAAGTAAAGTTTCATCTACAAATGATGTCGGGCCCCGCTGGAAAACACAGTGCTGTCTGGATCCGCGCATGGAAAAAATGAACAAATGATGCATATTGCATTGTATATTTTTAGGTGGGACAGTCGACATAACCATTCACGAAGTTTTACCAAACGATCAGTTGAAAGAGCTGCATAATGCAAGCGGTGGTGCCTGGGGTGGCACAGCTGTTGACGAGCAATTCTTTCAATTCCTGATCAAGATATTCGGGGCCCCTTTAATGATGAAATTCAAAAACGCGCACATGGATGACTACCTAGACATCGTTCGCGATTTCGAGGTCAAAAAGAGGGGTGTTTCGTTTGAAGACCAAGCTGCAATTATTCGTCTACCAGCAACATTAATGGAAATGTTTGAAGAAGAAACCGGCGAAAAGCTGAAATCCACAATCGGTCAAATGAATTTCATCGGTGAAGTCACCCTTCAGACTGGAAATAAACTGCGAGTAGATGCAGCTTGTTTGAGGGGCTTCTTCAGACCCGCGATCAAGGATACACTGGATCATCTTGATGAGTTGACCAAACATCCCGCTGCTAACGGAATAAGATTTTTGTTGATGGTTGGAGGTTTCTCAGAATCGGTATACCTTCAAGACAATATCAGGAAAAAGTTTCCAAAACTGAAAGTAATTGTGCCACCTGAAGCTGGATTGGTCGTTTTAAAGGGGGCTGCTATATTTGGGCACGCAGATGCTGCTATTTCACAAAGAGTTAGCAAGTATACTTACGGATTCATTGGAAATCGACCATTTGTTGAGGGATCCGACCCCGAAGAACATGCTGTTACTAATTCTAGAGGGAAAAAGACATTAAAGGACGCGTTCCTAAAACTAGTTGAGAAGGGAGAACCAATTAAGGAAAAAGAACGAAGAGAATGGAAAGGAAACCGAGTCGCACAAAGTGAAAACCCTGTTATCAGCTTTCCTTTATTTGGCTCTCACCAAAAAGACCCTTTAGGAGAATGGAGTCGCGGTACGTTTCCAATAGGAAAGCTGCGTGTGCAAATCCAGAACATGTCGGTTCCAAAACATGAAAGAAAGTTCCGAATAACTGGAATTTTTGGAAAGACTGAAATAGAGCTGCAGGCCTTGGAATTAAGCACTGGGAAGCTTACATCGGCTACCTTCGATGCACTACAGTGAAATTATACACTTAGCACATCTAAAAACTCAGAATTTTAAAAGCCTAAATACGTGTATCAAGATGTTATAAGATATCAGAAATGGAAATGTTTGTTATGAATCTTCCACATGTTTAGAAACGTGAACAGAAAAGATTAAAGTTAGTAATTCTGTAAGATTTTACGGTGTCGTAGCCAGAACGTTAAACACGTTTTCGCTGCGTTAAGTTGATGCATGTGAAACTCGAGTTAAATTTCAACGCCTTTATAAAGTTTGTCTACAGGGACACGTACTATAAAAACAAGTTACATCGAAATAATCTTAATCCTGTCCGTATGAATCTTCTTCTTGAAAATGTGAGGAATCAAACTGTTTTTGCTTGGTTCTTTAAACTCGGACATTTCACAGCGCGTAGGTCGCCGTAGTTCAACTATATCACGACAAGTGACACGATAGCTAAGCCACATTCTGTGGTTACACACTACTGGCCTTATATGAACGCTATAGAATAAGCTTGGAATGGCCTGAAGAGACGCGTGTTTTATACGTACCCCACCACCCAAAACGTTGCAACAACTTCCTATTGTTGTTACACAAGAAGGGAACAAAATGCCACAAGAGTTTTCATTGCGAGAAAAGTATTTTCTATGCGACGAAACTGCCAGGCTTTAATTCAAACTTTAGGTGGGCAAACTCGTTATTAATTGGTTTGACCCTTCTGAATTTAAATAATCAAACTTATTCCGATGTGTACTTAATTTTTTTCTACGTTTTGAATTTGGTGGAATTAGATCAATGAACGAAAATGAATTTGCATTACATATCATTTGTTTGTTATTTCCATCCAAAAAATGATTGCAGGAAAAACACTTAAACGAAAATGAAAGAGGAATAACTATTTTATGGAATAAAAAACGTCAGTAGGTTTCATATTTCATATTAGTCAGGACAAAATTCTGAAAAAGTCGCTTAGTTTTGAAGGTATAGGCATTTCGTGAAGAAAAGGGTTTGAGATCATTTGTAGGGGTATTTGGGTATGCTGAATCCGAAAAACAATGTTGCCAAGCTGAAAAATGACTCCTTCATCATCTAATTTGCATATTTTCAAAATGGCCGCCAAAATTTTAAAAAATGCAAAAATAATGTTGTTATTTATCATTTTTCGACATCTTTTGTTCTAAATATCGCATATTTCATTTCAGACTATACATAAACGATTTAACACGTAAATGAGAAAAAATGATATTCATTTTGGCAATTACCGTATAAATGGCAATAAATCACATTTAAACAATAACATTTATCTACATTTTATTTTCACGTATGAAATGCAGTGAAAGTATTCAAAATACTATTTTAAAAATGTTTTGCATTAAAGGTAAAGTTTCAAAGGCAAATATGATACAGAACGCAACTTTGAGCACAAGTCCTTTTACCACGTATTCAAGCTTTTAGCAAACCTCAAACATGCCAATTTTAAAACCATGTACATAATGTTTCACCTAATTCTGCAAAAATAATGATAAATCTTATCCTTTATATTGAAATCCAAAATTGTTGCCAACATATCTACAATTAATTCTTAAGAATATGAATCAGTGTCCAAACATTTTGGAAAACGGTTTACCGTATTCATTGTAATAAAATACAGTGTAGTGTGGAAAATTTCATTTTGTGGGAAATTCCACTTTTTGCACTTTCATATACATACACTCATGATTCCAAACTGCTTCAGAGATAGTAACTAAAATCATTTTACTTTACATTTTTGATATCTTAGAAATTAAAACGTGTATATTTGAAATCGAACACATATTAAACAGGTAATCAACTTAGGCATTGGACTTAAAAAAGTACCAATATCCTAGGTTTTCAAATTTTGATAATTTACAAAAAATAATTGAATGTGGCAAACTTAATTCACTATGGCACGTTGAGCTTGATTTTTTCAGAGGAAAGACTAAATGTTTACTTTGACAATATTTCAAAGAGACAACTTATTTATCTAACTACGACAAAGAGAAGACTAGAATTTGGATATAGTCACTAATATACTATGTAATACATATTTTCTAGTCAACAAATGCACAGCACATACATTGTAAACGTTAATGATTGAATTGGGTTAAATTTTCAGTATGATTACAGTGTCTGGTGCACATTTCCATTATGTTCCTGACATTTTTCGCACATGTAAAGTACAAGATCCAACCAAAGTCAATAGCTGCTTATCACAAGTACATGTAGATGATATGTAAGCGATTCATCCTTTGGTTACAGAATCTTTTTGCAATACGTAAAAAAATGATGTTGACACCCATGAGTTCGAACCAGTAAGCCCTGTATAGATAGTCTCTGATGTTATTTATTGAAGTATCGCAGCTATATCCGAAACTGTTAGGACTATATCATCTATTTAAAGTAGGGTGCCAGCCTAGATTACCATTCCATCTTTATAAATTTCCTATTTAATTATGCTTTTTATGTACGTTTCGGCCTACGCGAAGTCAAACTGATACCCAGTTTTGCTTTTATTAGCACAGGTGTGCAAACAGAAAAATCCAATTAGCGCCGTCGAAAACAATTTGGGCGATAAGTGCGCGTGACGTCACGTTGGAAAACGGAAGAAGTTTCGCTTCATTGTAAACAGAAAGTTAACCGACGACTGCCGCGATTTTTCTTCATTTTTCTACATATTCGCTCGAAATCATGCCAAGAGGAGACAGGGGAGGAACATGTAAAGGCATAGGATCACGTTGTGTAGCTGCTAATTGTGGAAACACGCATTTTCATGGGGTTTCGCTGCATACTTTCTGTGAGCTGCCAGGTCAAACCAACAGTCGTTTCTAAACAATGCCAGACTAAACCTAGAAAAAACGAAAACAAAAGAACGGTCGTCAAAATGGTGTCTAAAGGTATGAAAATGGTTTGTGTATTGATACTCATGAATATTTTCACCTTTTCAAAGTAACTACTGGTTTGAAAGTATTTTAGGGAAAAGAAGAGAATTCTGAAAACAGGTAAACCATTTCTATGTGTCAAAATATTGTAAATCCTGATGATAAGAATTATTGATCTGTCATCAATGTTCAGCGTAAAATTTAAATTTTTCAAAGATTGTTTTGCAAAATGTTTTCTTTTGCAAATATTGTTTTGCAAATTTTTGTCATATCTTAATATGAACACAATTTTGTTTAGTTAGACAACATATACATGTATTTGGGGATATTTGATATAAGTACATGCATTTGATCTAGTATTTTGCAACTGTAAGCTTCACATTTGGCCAGTTCAAAACTTTAGTTTTGTATCTTTTTTTTCACCAGGCGTTCAGACAGAAGCAGTTAAAACTACTACCAGAGATGCTTTCCAACTCGTAAAGCCGGAGTTCTTTGACAAAAAGCCCAGGCATAAAAGATGTGACACAACTGCTGAAGATTTTCCTGTCCAGTCGTATTTGTCCCCAATGAAAGATGATCCAAATGACCCAAATTACGAGCCCCCATCCTCTCCAATGTCAGACGGAATCTGTTCTGAAAGTGCTGAAGAGGGGTAAGATAACTGTTATGTGCTTTAATTTTTTATATGCATAAAAATGACAGTTACAGAAATAATTTTGACAATTTTTTGTATATACAGTCGACACTCGTTGTGTCGAAGTCAGAGGGGCCGTCAAAATACCTTGACATATAGTTCGAGTAAACCGATTTTGACCGTTTTTTTTGTGTGAACATCATTTGACCTATTTGTTGCTAATCAAGTGTGTTTAAAATTGAAATATAGTAGAAATGGAAAGAAATTGCTCGAACCGAGCAATTTCTATCCTTTTCTTACTAAATTTCAATGGCCATATTCATTTCGAAATTATATTGTTTAAACTTTTTTTTAAATCCATTGGGGAGGACCGGACCAAACTTCCACTGTGACTTAAGCGGAAAATCGACTTTTCCGATGTCGACATAACAAGTGCCGACTGTATATATCAAAGAATGGTAAATAAAAGAAACAAACCCTGTCTCAAACAAGACCTTGTTTTGATGTTCCCGAAATAAACAGCTTTGGAAAACAATCGGTTAAAGAACCCAATGCTGATTATCAACATTTTCTTCTTTCATCTCAATATTTTCTGTGCTACAGCACACACAAAGAAACCATATGTATTTGTAGCAGTATTTTGTTGTCTACTCTGTAATCAGCATTTAATTAAGTCCGAATAATTTCCAATTGAGAAAGAGAATCAAAAGTTCTTGTCTTTCATGGATTCTGTTACTGAATTTTAAATCACAATATTCACTATAGATTGGCCCAGCTTCCTGGTTAGTATATAACATTTTTCATTAATAAGGTAGTCCACCTCTAATGAGATTCATGTGACATTGGAATGGTTCGCGGAACATCGTAAACCTTTATAACATATCCATTCTATTCTTAGATGAAACTTCTTAGAAAAATAGATATAGGTACTTTACATCGATGTCTGCAAAATTCTGATTGCGCATAAATATCATTAGTGCTGGACTACCTTAATTAATTCAAATCATTTCTTCTCCGATATTGTCAAAAGTTTAGACCATCATATTGTTGTCCAGTAAGTGAGCTGTTTTTTTTTCAGAATACAAGAAACGTTTTCAAGTGTGAGACCAGAATCAGAAAGAAAGTTTATTGTTTTTGAGGGTAATTTACTGGAATTGTTTAAAACATGTAGAAAATGCACCAACTCTACCCGAGGAGTTGTAGATTATATAAATGGGTCACTAGTCAAAATCAGACAAATCTGCACAACTTGTCTTTTCGAATATGTTTGGTTTAGTCAACCTTTTGTTGGTAATAAACCTGCTGGTAATCTGATGATATCAGCAGGGATATTATTTTCTGGGCTAATTCCAAGTAAAACCCTCAGAATGTATTCTTTCAACAAGATACAAACCATTGGCATATCCTCGTTCATTAACCATCAGAGATACTTCCTACACCCAGCAATAGAACATGTCTGGAACAACTTTCAAGAAGATTATTTCAATGATGTTGTTTCCCAGGGAAGGTCTATTGTTGTTGGTGGAGATGGTCGTGCAGATACCCCTGGTCACAGTGCAAAGTTTGGGAACTACACCATGATGGACCTCAATGAAGGCATCGTCATTGACATTCAGTTGGTACAGGTATGAAAGGTTAATTTACTTTGTTATAATGCCATTTAACATTATTAAACTAAATTTGCTTTCTTAGACTCAAAAAATGAAAGCTTTAGATTAAATGAATATCAGAAATTTCTCCTTTTCTCTCAATATTTTGTATGCTCAACGATACAAATTCTACCTTTGACAAACTATTTTGTCGTCTGCAACTTTCATATTGTACCAGTTTGAATTCAAGTCATTCGGGAAACGGTTAATCAGCCTGAAATGGTAAATAGTACTTGTAACTTATCAGCTTGACTTGTTTTGGTTAATAAAATAGACCATTGAATAAAGAAGGGAGGGAGCTAATCAATTTTAAAGCCACCCTTTACTGTTTTAACTTTAACCATCATAAATATTCTTAATTAAATTATTCAGAGTAATGAAGTGAAAAGCAGTGCCCACATGGAAAAAGAAGGATTAGTAAGGAGTGTTGAACAAAGAGGACTAAGAAGAAGAAGAAAAGAAGAAAGAAGAAATAGAAGAAGAAGATGAAGAGGAAGAAAAAAGAAAAAGAAATAGAAGAAAAAGAAAAGAAAAAGAAGAATGAGAAGAAAAAGAAGAGGAAGGAGGAGAGGAGAAGTAGAGGAAGAAAGAGGAGGCGGAGGATGAGAAGAGGAAGGATTTATCCTCCTCCTCCTCCGTCCTCCTACTCCCCCTCCTCCTCCTCCTCCTCCTTCTTCTTCTTCTTCTTCTTCTTCTTCTTCTTCTTCTTCTTCTTCTTCTTCTTCTTCTTCTTCTCTTTCTTCTTCTTCTTCTTCTCCTCCTCCTCCCCCTCCTCCTTCTTCCTCTTCTATTTCTTCTTCTTCTTCTTCTTCTTCTTCTTCTTCTTCTTCTCCTTCTCCTTCTTCTTCTTCTTCTTCTTCTTCTTCTTCCTCTTCTTCTTCTTCTTCTTCTTCTTCCTCTTCTTCTTCTTCTTCTTCTTCTTCTTCTTCTTCTTCTTTCCCTTCTTCTTCTTCTTTTCCTCCTCATCTCCCCCTCCTCCCCCTCCTCCTCCCCCTCCTTCTCCTCCTCCTCCTGCTGCTGCCCCTCCTCCTCCTCCTTCTTCTTCTCCTCTCCCTCCTCCTTCTCCTCCTCCTCCATACCTTAGGTTGACATTCCGCACTCGTTGCTCATACGTGAAAGGTACGGTGATGTACGCTACTCAAGTCGGAACATGCAGTGAGTTCGCTACTCATACGTTGACGGTACGCTAGGAATTTTGTTTTAATAACCTTTGTTTAATCTTAAGATAACATCATACGCTGAAAAGTTGTGAGTATAGATAACTTTCCTTTAGAATATACGATACGTTACTCATACGCTGGCTCCATACACTGTAGTGTTACTGAACCATTATTAGATACCTCGTTCATTTCACATTTGACGATATGTAAATATGTGCATAACATATCCTCTATCGACAATTTCTAGATATTTTGATTGAAATTAGCCTGCTTATCTTCCGCGTAACGTCCTGATACATTATATAAATTTATATGTTTTATTTCACCAGGTGTTAAACAGAACTATGGATCTAGATGACGAGAATGGCAGGCAGTTACCAGCCTTGACTGTGTTTAGTTTGTCTATAAAATACATCCATGACAACTTACTCCAGGTAAAATCTATACTATTAATCTAATTTACAGTAGAAATCAACCCTGCAATAGCATAAACCTATTTAAAAATCGTATTTCTTAAAGTCCCGTTTAAAATAAATGTTCCGACATGTTTCCATGGAATTTAATGAATATGTATCTATAGAAGTTAACTCAATTTTAAAATCTAAAAGCTGCTCGCCAATATGCATTACAACGATATAATAAATATATACGCAACGACACATTGTAAATACCGGAACAAGTCTTTGATATTTCCAGTACACATCTCAACACCAGCATTGGGAGACTTGTGTTGATGTGGCAACCAGACATTTAATATATGAAATATTTATTTCCTCATTTAGGAATGCAATAGACAGTTAGCCAATGAAGGGGTAAACAGAGAGGAAATACACTGGGTTATAACAGTACCCGCGATTTGGAACGATGCGGCTAAACAATTCATGAGAGAGGCTGCCGAATTGGTATGTAAATGGCTTTAAATCTTAAGCAAAATATTATAAATTGAATTAAATTAGATTATGAATAAGAATTACCATTGCCATCTATGAACTTTGTCATTCTATGTTTTTTTCTTCCTGTACTAGCAGCTATGCATATTGTATAATGAAAAACCTAAAAATAGAAAATGAACAATTTGCCGTTTTAGATATTAAAATAGACCTAATGTTTAGTATATGTTATCCTATGATACACTGGTTAAATGATTTAAAAGAGTCTTTCTAAGTAAGAATAAATCAGAGTATCGTTTAAAAAGCCATCAAATTACACATAAAGATTCTACCATTTCAGACAGGGATTAAGGCCCACAAACTTACTATCGCTTTAGAACCAGAAACTGCCTCAATATTTTGTAAGCACCTTGCTGTTGAAAAGCATGTGAGCGCACAGGGATTGTCAATTGATACGTTTTCGCCTGGTTCAAAATACATCGTACTGGATGCAGGAGGTAAAAACATTAGTCGTCGGCTTTTTTTAAAAAATATGACTGTTTATTGCTAATTCGCACACGATTTCGACCAACATCGTTACATAAATTGACTGCATACCACGTTCTATCTACTCTCCAAACCGAGGTCTATTGATTAACCATCAAATAATGACCTCTGCCGTTTTTGGTACACAAACAGCCTATTTGGTCGTCATAATCTAATTATAGCACATCATTTGAATTATCGAATCAAAATCATTCAGTTTCATCTTGCATGATCATTACGTATACATTACGTCGCTTCTTTTTTTGGCTGAAGCCGGTAACATTTGAATTATCGAATCAAAATCATTCAGTTCTATCTTGTTTGATTACGTATACATTACGTCGCTTCTATTTTTGGCTGAAGCCGGTAATTTGAAGCGTCAGCCAATGAAAGTTTGTATCAGCTTTTTAAATTGTTTTGTTGTGTAAAGCCAACGATTGGATACCGAAATCCCGCCAAGGCCCCGAGATTAGACGTGAAATGACCCCGCGGGAACAGAGCATCATTATATCATAATGGAATGAAGAGAGAATGTGCTCTGTTCTTAAGAGAGTACGTTCTATCAAGCTCATTTCAATAGTTTACATACTTGCTTCATTGAGTCGGAAAATTATAGAAGTATGCTACACAATTCATAATTTAAAAAGTTATCGAGCTTTGGCTTCATTGTCAAAAGTTTATTTATAAAAAAGTGCAACGTAAGGTCTCCTGACTTAGCTGTCACAATTAGAGGAAACATGCGAGATCCAGGGGTGATGCCCGGTGGCCCCCCTCTCCAATTTGTAAAAAGGCTTATCAAAGTGATGTTTCAAGTAAAGTTTCATCTACAAATGATGTCGGGCCCCGCTGGAAAACACAGTGCTGTCTGGATCCGCGCATGGAAAAAATGAACAAATGATGCATATTGCATTGTATATTTTTAGGTGGGACAGTCGACATAACCATTCACGAAGTTTTACCAAACGATCAGTTGAAAGAGCTGCATAATGCAAGCGGTGGTGCCTGGGGTGGCACAGCTGTTGACGAGCAATTCTTTCAATTCCTGATCAAGATATTCGGGGCCCCTTTAATGATGAAATTCAAAAACGCGCACATGGATGACTACCTAGACATCGTTCGCGATTTCGAGGTCAAAAAGAGGGGTGTTTCGTTTGAAGACCAAGCTGCAATTATTCGTCTACCAGCAACATTAATGGAAATGTTTGAAGAAGAAACCGGCGAAAAGCTGAAATCCACAATCGGTCAAATGAATTTCATCGGTGAAGTCACCCTTCAGACTGGAAATAAACTGCGAGTAGATGCAGCTTGTTTGAGGGGCTTCTTCAGACCCGCGATCAAGGATACACTGGATCATCTTGATGAGTTGACCAAACATCCCGCTGCTAACGGAATAAGATTTTTGTTGATGGTTGGAGGTTTCTCAGAATCGGTATACCTTCAAGACAATATCAGGAAAAAGTTTCCAAAACTGAAAGTAATTGTGCCACCTGAAGCTGGATTGGTCGTTTTAAAGGGGGCTGCTATATTTGGGCACGCAGATGCTGCTATTTCACAAAGAGTTAGCAAGTATACTTACGGATTCATTGGAAATCGACCATTTGTTGAGGGATCCGACCCCGAAGAACATGCTGTTACTAATTCTAGAGGGAAAAAGACATTAAAGGACGCGTTCCTAAAACTAGTTGAGAAGGGAGAACCAATTAAGGAAAAAGAACGAAGAGAATGGAAAGGAAACCGAGTCGCACAAAGTGAAAACCCTGTTATCAGCTTTCCTTTATTTGGCTCTCACCAAAAAGACCCTTTAGGAGAATGGAGTCGCGGTACGTTTCCAATAGGAAAGCTGCGTGTGCAAATCCAGAACATGTCGGTTCCAAAACATGAAAGAAAGTTCCGAATAACTGGAATTTTTGGAAAGACTGAAATAGAGCTGCAGGCCTTGGAATTAAGCACTGGGAAGCTTACATCGGCTACCTTCGATGCACTACAGTGAAATTATACACTTAGCACATCTAAAAACTCAGAATTTTAAAAGCCTAAATACGTGTATCAAGATGTTATAAGATATCAGAAATGGAAATGTTTGTTATGAATCTTCCACATGTTTAGAAACGTGAACAGAAAAGATTAAAGTTAGTAATTCTGTAAGATTTTACGGTGTCGTAGCCAGAACGTTAAACACGTTTTCGCTGCGTTAAGTTGATGCATGTGAAACTCGAGTTAAATTTCAACGCCTTTATAAAGTTTGTCTACAGGGACACGTACTATAAAAACAAGTTACATCGAAATAATCTTAATCCTGTCCGTATGAATCTTCTTCTTGAAAATGTGAGGAATCAAACTGTTTTTGCTTGGTTCTTTAAACTCGGACATTTCACAGCGCGTAGGTCGCCGTAGTTCAACTATATCACGACAAGTGACACGATAGCTAAGCCACATTCTGTGGTTACACACTACTGGCCTTATATGAACGCTATAGAATAAGCTTGGAATGGCCTGAAGAGACGCGTGTTTTATACGTACCCCACCACCCAAAACGTTGCAACAACTTCCTATTGTTGTTACACAAGAAGGGAACAAAATGCCACAAGAGTTTTCATTGCGAGAAAAGTATTTTCTATGCGACGAAACTGCCAGGCTTTAATTCAAACTTTAGGTGGGCAAACTCGTTATTAATTGGTTTGACCCTTCTGAATTTAAATAATCAAACTTATTCCGATGTGTACTTAATTTTTTTCTACGTTTTGAATTTGGTGGAATTAGATCAATGAACGAAAATGAATTTGCATTACATATCATTTGTTTGTTATTTCCATCCAAAAATTGATTGCAGGAAAAACACTTAAACGAAAATGAAAGAGGAATAACTATTTTATGGAATAAAAAACGTCAGTAGGTTTCATATTTCATATTAGTCAGGACAAAATTCTGAAAAAGTCGCTTAGTTTTGAAGGTATAGGCATTTCGTGAAGAAAAGGGTTTGAGATCATTTGTAGGGGTATTTGGGTATGCTGAATCCGAAAAACAATGTTGCCAAGCTGAAAAATGACTCCTTCATCATCTAATTTGCATATTTTCAAAATGGCCGCCAAAATTTTAAAAAATGCAAAAATAATGTTGTTATTTATCATTTTTCGACATCTTTTGTTCTAAATATCGCATATTTCATTTCAGACTATACATAAACGATTTAACACGTAAATGAGAAAAAATGATATTCATTTTGGCAATTACCGTATAAATGGCAATAAATCACATTTAAACAATAACATTTATCTACATTTTATTTTCACGTATGAAATGCAGTGAAAGTATTCAAAATACTATTTTAAAAATGTTTTGCATTAAAGGTAAAGTTTCAAAGGCAAATATGATACAGAACGCAACTTTGAGCACAAGTCCTTTTACCACGTATTCAAGCTTTTAGCAAACCTCAAACATGCCAATTTTAAAACCATGTACATAATGTTTCACCTAATTCTGCAAAAATAATGATAAATCTTATCCTTTATATTGAAATCCAAAATTGTTGCCAACATATCTACAATTAATTCTTAAGAATATGAATCAGTGTCCAAACATTTTGGAAAACGGTTTACCGTATTCATTGTAATAAAATACAGTGTAGTGTGGAAAATTTCATTTTGTGGGAAATTCCACTTTTTGCACTTTCATATACATACACTCATGATTCCAAACTGCTTCAGAGATAGTAACTAAAATCATTTTACTTTACATTTTTGATATCTTAGAAATTAAAACGTGTATATTTGAAATCGAACACATATTAAACAGGTAATCAACTTAGGCATTGGACTTAAAAAAGTACCAATATCCTAGGTTTTCAAATTTTGATAATTTACAAAAAATAATTGAATGTGGCAAACTTAATTCACTATGGCACGTTGAGCTTGATTTTTTCAGAGGAAAGACTAAATGTTTACTTTGACAATATTTCAAAGAGACAACTTATTTATCTAACTACGACAAAGAGAAGACTAGAATTTGGATATAGTCACTAATATACTATGTAATACATATTTTCTAGTCAACAAATGCACAGCACATACATTGTAAACGTTAATGATTGAATTGGGTTAAATTTTCAGTATGATTACAGTGTCTGGTGCACATTTCCATTATGTTCCTGACATTTTTCGCACATGTAAAGTACAAGATCCAACCAAAGTCAATAGCTGCTTATCACAAGTACATGTAGATGATATGTAAGCGATTCATCCTTTGGTTACAGAATCTTTTTGCAATACGTAAAAAAATGATGTTGACACCCATGAGTTCGAACCAGTAAGCCCTGTATAGATAGTCTCTGATGTTATTTATTGAAGTATCGCAGCTATATCCGAAACTGTTAGGACTATATCATCTATTTAAAGTAGGGTGCCAGCCTAGATTACCATTCCATCTTTATAAATTTCCTATTTAATTATGCTTTTTATGTACGTTTCGGCCTACGCGAAGTCAAACTGATACCCAGTTTTGCTTTTATTAGCACAGGTGTGCAAACAGAAAAATCCAATTAGCGCCGTCGAAAACAATTTGGGCGATAAGTGCGCGTGACGTCACGTTGGAAAACGGAAGAAGTTTCGCTTCATTGTAAACAGAAAGTTAACCGACGACTGCCGCGATTTTTCTTCATTTTTCTACATATTCGCTCGAAATCATGCCAAGAGGAGACAGGGGAGGAACATGTAAAGGCATAGGATCACGTTGTGTAGCTGCTAATTGTGGAAACACGCATTTTCATGGGGTTTCGCTGCATACTTTCTGTGAGCTGCCAGGTCAAACCAACAGTCGTTTCTAAACAATGCCAGACTAAACCTAGAAAAAACGAAAACAAAAGAACGGTCGTCAAAATGGTGTCTAAAGGTATGAAAATGGTTTGTGTATTGATACTCATGAATATTTTCACCTTTTCAAAGTAACTACTGGTTTGAAAGTATTTTAGGGAAAAGAAGAGAATTCTGAAAACAGGTAAACCATTTCTATGTGTCAAAATATTGTAAATCCTGATGATAAGAATTATTGATCTGTCATCAATGTTCAGCGTAAAATTTAAATTTTTCAAAGATTGTTTTGCAAAATGTTTTCTTTTGCAAATATTGTTTTGCAAATTTTTGTCATATCTTAATATGAACACAATTTTGTTTAGTTAGACAACATATACATGTATTTGGGGATATTTGATATAAGTACATGCATTTGATCTAGTATTTTGCAACTGTAAGCTTCACATTTGGCCAGTTCAAAACTTTAGTTTTGTATCTTTTTTTTCACCAGGCGTTCAGACAGAAGCAGTTAAAACTACTACCAGAGATGCTTTCCAACTCGTAAAGCCGGAGTTCTTTGACAAAAAGCCCAGGCATAAAAGATGTGACACAACTGCTGAAGATTTTCCTGTCCAGTCGTATTTGTCCCCAATGAAAGATGATCCAAATGACCCAAATTACGAGCCCCCATCCTCTCCAATGTCAGACGGAATCTGTTCTGAAAGTGCTGAAGAGGGGTAAGATAACTGTTATGTGCTTTAATTTTTTATATGCATAAAAATGACAGTTACAGAAATAATTTTGACAATTTTTTGTATATACAGTCGACACTCGTTGTGTCGAAGTCAGAGGGGCCGTCAAAATACCTTGACATATAGTTCGAGTAAACCGATTTTGACCGTTTTTTTTGTGTGAACATCATTTGACCTATTTGTTGCTAATCAAGTGTGTTTAAAATTGAAATATAGTAGAAATGGAAAGAAATTGCTCGAACCGAGCAATTTCTATCCTTTTCTTACTAAATTTCAATGGCCATATTCATTTCAAAATTATATTGTTTAAACTTTTTTTTAAATCCATTGGGGAGGACCGGACCAAACTTCCACTGTGACTTAAGCGGAAAATCGACTTTTCCGATGTCGACATAACAAGTGCCGACTGTATATATCAAAGAATGGTAAATAAAAGAAACAAACCCTGTCTCAAACAAGACCTTGTTTTGATGTTCCCGAAATAAACAGCTTTGGAAAACAATCGGTTAAAGAACCCAATGCTGATTATCAACATTTTCTTCTTTCATCTCAATATTTTCTGTGCTACAGCACACACAAAGAAACCATATGTATTTGTAGCAGTATTTTGTTGTCTACTCTGTAATCAGCATTTAATTAAGTCCGAATAATTTCCAATTGAGAAAGAGAATCAAAAGTTCTTGTCTTTCATGGATTCTGTTACTGAATTTTAAATCACAATATTCACTATAGATTGGCCCAGCTTCCTGGTTAGTATATAACATTTTTCATTAATAAGGTAGTCCACCTCTAATGAGATTCATGTGACATTGGAATGGTTCGCGGAACATCGTAAACCTTTATAACATATCCATTCTATTCTTAGATGAAACTTCTTAGAAAAATAGATATAGGTACTTTACATCGATGTCTGCAAAATTCTGATTGCGCATAAATATCATTAGTGCTGGACTACCTTAATTAATTCAAATCATTTCTTCTCCGATATTGTCAAAAGTTTAGACCATCATATTGTTGTCCAGTAAGTGAGCTGTTTTTTTTTCAGAATACAAGAAACGTTTTCAAGTGTGAGACCAGAATCAGAAAGAAAGTTTATTGTTTTTGAGGGTAATTTACTGGAATTGTTTAAAACATGTAGAAAATGCACCAACTCTACCCGAGGAGTTGTAGATTATATAAATGGGTCACTAGTCAAAATCAGACAAATCTGCACAACTTGTCTTTTCGAATATGTTTGGTTTAGTCAACCTTTTGTTGGTAATAAACCTGCTGGTAATCTGATGATATCAGCAGGGATATTATTTTCTGGGCTAATTCCAAGTAAAACCCTCAGAATGTATTCTTTCAACAAGATACAAACCATTGGCATATCCTCGTTCATTAACCATCAGAGATACTTCCTACACCCAGCAATAGAACATGTCTGGAACAACTTTCAAGAAGATTATTTCAATGATGTTGGTTCCCAGGGAAGGTCTATTGTTGTTGGTGGAGATGGTCGTGCAGATACCCCTGGTCACAGTGCAAAGTTTGGGAACTACACCATGATGGACCTCAATGAAGGCATCGTCATTGACATTCAGTTGGTACAGGTATGAAAGGTTAATTTACTTTGTTATAATGCCATTTAACATTATTAAACTAAATTTGCTTTCTTAGACTCAAAAAATGAAAGCTTTAGATTAAATGAATATCAGAAATTTCTCCTTTTCTCTCAATATTTTGTATGCTCAACGATACAAATTCTACCTTTGACAAACTATTTTGTCGTCTGCAACTTTCATATTGTACCAGTTTGAATTCAAGTCATTCGGGAAACGGTTAATCAGCCTGAAATGGTAAATAGTACTTGTAACTTATCAGCTTGACTTGTTTTGGTTAATAAAATAGACCATTGAATAAAGAAGGGAGGGAGCTAATCAATTTTAAAGCCACCCTTTACTGTTTTAACTTTAACCATCATAAATATTCTTAATTAAATTATTCAGAGTAATGAAGTGAAAAGCAGTGCCCACATGGAAAAAGAAGGATTAGTAAGGAGTGTTGAACATTTGAGAAGAAATAATATAAACATACAGTCGATAGTAACAGACCGACATGTACAAATAGTCAAATGGATCCGAGAAAATATGTTGGAGACAGAGCACTGTTTTGATGTGTGGCATGTTGCAAAAGGTGAGACATTAACTTTTGTTGAATGTCATTCTCCAAACAAATGAATTTAAAAGTATAACATTGGATAGATTAAAAATTCATACAGGTCTAGGTGATGTGACACTTTTCTTACATTAATTGATTGTTTCAATTTGGACGCGTCTGCAGACAACAACATGGGTTTTGATGAAGACAAAATTATTGTGTAATACACCACATAGAATATATAGACAAAAGGAAAATAATAATAATTAGCATTTTCTCCTTTTGCACCAATATTTTTTATTATTACTGGAGTGAAAACCATGTCCTGTTTGAGAAAGAGTTAATGGATTGGTTTTAATTGAATTTTTCATACGCAGGTTTGAAGAAAAAACTAGTATCTCTGGCCAAGGAGAAAGACTGTGGTGAGCTGTCAGCCTGGATAAAGAGTTTGGTGAACCGTTTGTATTGGACAGCAGCCTCATCAGGTGGTGAGGATGGTGAGGTGACTCTCTCCAAATGGCTATCAGTTCCAAACCATATCATCAACATCCATTCTGGGCACTCTGTCCTGTTCAGTAGATGCCAACATGGAGATTTAGAAGGAAGGGAAAGAGAGAAACGTTGGTTAAAACCAGGTGAGTAAATAATAAAAACACCAATTTGATATTTAATTAGTTTTATTATCATTATATTATATTTCACAATTTAAAATAAGTTTACACAATTATGATGACCTTAACATTTACAAAACATAGATTTTGACACACATTTCAGACAGAGCTTTTTGTAATACTGACGGAAGAACACTTTTATTAGCGTCATTTTCTTTATCGATGTCTTTCACTATTTCCCAAAGAAGACATGGTTTTGACATCCTCGAAAGAAAAAGTTTGTGAAAACATTGAGACTTAAAGAGAAATTGCCGATTAGATCTATCAGCAATTATATTTTTGTCTCAATATGTTTTGTGCTATATTTTACACATATCATGTCTTTGGTAACATCAATTTTATGTGTTTTGTTTACAGGGACAAAGGTGTATGAAAAACTGGATGAGATCATCAACAGTAGACAGATGAGGAGAGATGTTCCGATGTTATCGTCCCGCCATCAAACATCTGCTCTGGAGGGATATCACTCAGTCATCAACCATTTTGCCCCAAAGATGATTGGGTTTTCCTATCATGGAATGTTGTCACGGTAAGAAACAACTACATTGTTTTGTATAAGTTGTGAAATATAAGCAATTCATTATTGTGCTATTACTCCAATGGAATTCTTGATGTGTATTTTATGACTCTGAGATAAGAATGAATCTGTTTATAACATAAGAATGAAAATCATCTTCCTTGGTTTCACCTTACAGATTATGGTTAGCTGCCCTCCACTTTAATGAAAATTCACAGAGAAACCAAGCACACACTGCTGATGGACAACCACGCTACGATATTGTATTCCCTAAATTTAAGAAAGGAGAATTCACTGTAAGGAAGGTTCCAGTAGAATGCACATATCGTAAGTTAATAAGCCTTTTTACATCTTACATATTTTTCGACCATAATTGGACGTGTCCAAAAGCAATACCTGGTTTGACATACACAAAAACTTAAGATTACTTACGAGAAATGTTGTATTCTTTTAATATTTTCCCGTTTTAAGCCAAAATGTTTCTCTAATCTTTGTCATTATTTTACATATCGTTGGTGTAAATGCAAAACCTCGTAACTATGTCGATTCCTTGCGATTTTCAAAGTATAAATTTGTTTGCCCAGTTAAAGACAATTCTTGCAGGTTTTGAGATATTTTTACTGATCAGTATTAATGACAAATCATTTGTGAACAATTTGTCCTCATTTCAAGTAAAACATCTCAGTTTGGAAAAAGTTATTACACTTTTTTATCTCCCGTTAAAATTTTCCAAAAACGAGATACGAGGTTTTGCATTTACAACGACGATATGGTAGATGATTGTTATGAAATTAAACATGTTTATAGACTTTTTCACAACTGTTATTTACAGAGTATATCGACGTATTGATGGAAACTGTGTTCAGAATGGGTGAAATCGCTCCAATGAATAGGGAAGGCTTTCAACTGCGAGTTCAAGCACCACCTCCGCTATGCAGTCAGTATGAAAGACCTACCCAGGAAGCAGCTGTTAGAAGTCTTCTCAGTCGCTTCAATGAGCCCCAGCCATGTGGAAGCCAGTGTACTGATGACTAGGGTCCGGAAAGGTTTCGCGTATTCTCAAGACCACACAAGATGGAAGAACAACTCTAACTTCCTTTCCTAGAAAATGCCAACACCATCTGGCAAACTGTCTGTATGCTGTGTACCGATATCTCCTAAAAAGAAATCAAATGAAAAGGAGCCTAGATAAAAAGTTTCAAAACCTCTAATATGATATACCTTTATGATATGTTATTGTCATGTAGAATCAGTAAAACATTGTGTTGTTTTAACCCATAACCAAACGGCAACATTTTAATATGTTCCAAATTCAAAGATAATGCCAATAAATTTTAACATTTTCATTCTTTTTGAGTAAAAAACACAAGCAATTTCTTCATTTTCCACAATGCTATCCACAGCCTTTTGAGCGAGTTGGACCTTATGTCCAGGGAGCTAATGTCTAAAAACTATGAAGAAAATGATGGAAATAAACAACTTATGATATTCTATAAAAAAAGTTGTAAGGAAACAATTCTGCAATAGATCTATAAATTACCTAGTCTGGCTAGAGAAAGGAAGAAAACCAAGATAATTCTATGCAATGCCAGTGTTATCTGCTGATGTTTTTAATTTATTTAAAAATATCTTATGCATGTGCTATTCATTGTTTGATGTGATGTATTTTAATACATTTGTGACCACCAATTGATAGTTTTATAGACTGGAATATATTATATTGAATTGATATTTCTTACTCGTTATTTTGTTCTGGTCTTTCCCCATACTGCTGCCTATACTGTAGGCATGCTACTTCAAGAACATGGCGATCAAGGCAAACAGAACTAAATCCGGGATGGTCTGTGATACAAGCTGCTCCTTCCACATCACATTTCCTTTCATTTACTCTGTCAATCTCACAACAGCAAATAGATTCTTTACTGGATTGCATGATTTGGCAATTGCCACATCTGCACCTGTAAATGGAAAATAATGGTTTGGAAAAAAAACTGCATTAATTTTTAACCCTTTTCTCAAAAGCCAAATTTTTAATTATTCCAATTTGGATACTGCTGCAGAGGACAAAGTGGGTGATGACAAAGACGGTATTTGTTTTCAATACAACATAGGAAACTTTGAGACAAAAGGATAAAATGCTGGCCACAGGAAATTTCTTCTTTTGTCTCAAATGTTTTCTCAATCATTGTCTATTCGGGACCCTAAAACCAGGTCTTATTTGGCAAAAGGTTAACCCTTAAAATAGAAGCCAAAAATAGGGAGTTTGATTTAAAAAGCTTCTGCAGACAACAAGAAGGCTGTTGATTAATGTAGGGATTATATACTACTCAAAGTTTGCTAAGCACCAAAAATTAAAATGTTGATATTTTCTATACTTTACGCTATTTTCATGTCAAATATGTGTGACATGTAGGTCTACTGCATCTGCAAGATAACTGAATAACTTTCAACACATTTACTTCGCTTAAAGCAGTTGAAATTCGGATGGAAAGAGGATAACCCGCGAAATGAAAGACTTACAAGAGTTAGAGTGGTGTTCCGTATTTTTTTCTGAACCTAAATTTTCACATTTTTGTACCTCGATGTCATTTTTAAGATCAATGAAACCACATAACTGCTTGGCCAGGTAGTCCTGCGCCCAAGTTCATATGCATAGCACCTTAAAAGTGGGTGGGGTAATTTATTGTCTTGGCACGTTTAAAATCGCCATATTGATTCTTGGTAGCATCCAATTGGCATGCATCTTTGTTATAAACTCCCTCCATAACTTTTTAAATTCATAGACAAAGTCATAGATAAGTCACGTGGTCTCTCGGGGTCAAAGTTTCACAGCCAAAGTCCTGTAGCAGCTGTTCTGGCCTGGTTATAGCCTCTCTAGTGGCCTCTATACTGTTTCTTACAACAGTGTAGCGACATATGCAGTCACTAGAAGACTCTTTGAAGGTAATGAGAAATAATGAAAAGCGGAAATTTGTTTTGTCGACCATCGTGTGGTCTACATAGCACATTGATCGACAGCAAACTCACAATTGGTACACTGGGCGAATTAGGTAGTCCGTGCTATGCTCAAAAACAGTGGAAATGCATTTGACTACACTGGTGACCGTAATTGCGTTCATAGTAGACCACTTTCAAAGTTTAAAGGACCTGAAATGCCAACAATACATTTTTCGGATGTCGCTAGAATGTGATGTACAGAGAAATGGGTAAAGAAAAAGAGAGCCGTAGTTTAGGTCCTCAAAATGCATGATAAGACGGACCCAATACACTTTTGTGAGACTATAGCTACTGGGATGTGTTTAATTACTGAATTCGTGAGCGACAAAATCGTTTGAATGAACGACGGGCCTCAATTTAATCGATACCCTTAATGTCTACCCCTAGGGAAAGTGAGTTTATCACTAGTGTTGGCTGAATTTTTGATTCTCCAGACGTAAACAGTTGTAGCTACGTCTAGTGTACACCAGAGATCAATATTCAACGCAAAAAAGCGTAACCAAAACGCTGTATGGGATACTGTGTATGAAGGAGCCAACTCGGTCCCAGGCAAAGGTTTAATTGGTTAAAGAACTGTTAGAGATCATGTGACAACGTTGTCTTGTGGTTTAAGACTACCATTGTACTCCATAAAGTTCCTGGTCAAACAAAAAACAGTAACAAAATTGTTTAGGACGAGAAATAAAAAAAAAGTTTACCCCACCCATTTACGAGCACCAACTCATTTTCATGGGTTCGTTTCTTTTTCTCCTGACAATACACTTCAAAATGGTGAGTAAAGTACAAAGTTGTTAAATTCGTGTATCAGATACGTTAAAGCAACCATCAAATACATTTTTCAATTGGATATTAGATTTGCACCAGAAATATTATTACCAAAACCTTTGGTGCTTAGCAAACTTTGAGTAGTATATATAGTATAGTTTGAAATATTAAGACAAAAAGAAAAAATGCTGATTAGCATTTTCCTCTTTTTGTCTCAATTTTTGTCAATTTATATCTGATAGGAACGTCAAAACCAGGTCTTGTTTGGGAAAGGGTTAAATAATAATGTGGTCGAAACCAGTAGAAATGTTTTTTTCCATCTGGAGAATTTGATCATATTAACCCTTTCTAATCAAACCTTGGCTTCTAGATATTAGAACTGAAACTAGATCTAGATTTATTGCGAGAAAAGAAGAAAAATCTATAAGATCAACATATTTCTGACAGGAGTAATAGCATTCATAATCTGCAGTTGTGTTGATGTTTGAACAAACAAGAAATTCGGTCTTTTGGAAAAGTTAAAATCTAGATCTGTTTTTTGAAATAAATGACACATAAAACCTTCCCCAATGAAGGCATGCCTTTGACGTCCTGAAGAAATTAAGTCTAAGAAAACATTAAGGGGAAAAGAGAAAATACTGGTTTACGGATTTTTCTCATTTTCTCTCAGTAATTTCTTAGTCAAAAGTCCATTTTCAATAAGATCTTAATCTCATTCATTTTGTCGTCTGCATCATCTTGTAACTTAGAAAAGTCTACAAAGTTGGTAATTTGTAAAATGGTTAAGATTGTTTGTGCGAGTTTAATTTCAAACTATCCATTTACTATTAAAATTAAACAATGTAAACATTTCGAAGGCAGCTATATTTTAGTACATAATTATTCTATAACAATAATTTTGGGTACGAATGAATTATGGTACGAAATCGGTTCATAAATAAACGCGTTTTCATTCACGGAGAGTATTTTTTGTAATATATACAAATTGCAAATGATTTTAAATGTTTTACGTCGGGCATTAATGCAATCTTGCATAGAAATTATATATACCATTCATTGTTCTGAAGTCTCCTTTCGTCGTCGCTTAGGCCTATTTCATCACCATCGCTCTCGTCACTGTTTGATGCATCGGCCAGTAACGGCTCAAATTGGTAAGGACGTATCTGCTCAAATAGGTCTGTCCCAGCTCCCTGATCAAGATCCGAGTTTTGCCCTAGAGATCCGAATGGGGACGAAGCACAAGAAAGTGACAATTCACAGCTTGAATCAGAGATGTTTCCTTCTTTCTCCATTATGCTATACAGGCAATCTACTCGCTCCGATCAAAGCGTGACGTCACCGGCCTTATCAAGAGATAACAGGTTTTATCGCTGAAGCACACAGTTGCCCAGGTGTAAATTTGTAGTTAAACCCCTAATTACACAAAAACTACAAACACAAGCGGATTAAGACGCTTGGCTATTTTATGTGTATACAAAGGTTTATAAGAATGACAAAAAAAATGGAAAAATAATTTCTAGGCTGGCACCTTACTTTAACAATAATATGTAAATTATTGACAGTTTCACCGAGAACCCCTATCATAAGTTGTGCGCTGTCGAAGGATAGACATGAAACATTTGTTTAAAAAATAGTCCCCTTTTTAGCTATGCTCGTGGTAAGGGCCATATCATTTGCCATGGATTGTCATACAGATAAAATATGAATTTCTTGGTGTATACCTCCATGCTTTCAAAGTTGATACATCAAGTTTAAAATGAAGGGTCAAATACGGTTGCCATACCAGATATTTTGATAAGAATGGCTTAGACAGAGGCATTTGCGTCTTCAAGACTTAACATTTCTTCACACAGGGTAACCTCAACTGAAAGGCAAGTAAGAAGGAAATGGTTATGAATAGAGAAGTGGTTTTCCGCTTGATGCTGCACAGAGACATGGATAGCTTCACAATAATAGACATGAAGGAATCAAATGCTGACATGTCAAGTTTGCTTTGTCATATAATCAGTTTGAAGAATACAGTCTGAAGATTATGTTCAAGTATTAACTCATATTCTTCATATGTTTACGTCATTTCATCGGTTCTCATGTATGAATAATCTCAAATAGGTACACTAAGTCTCAATATCCAGCTCCATCTGTTAAGAAAGTTTATTCCGAGTGACGGAAAAATCAGATAATATGTTACACGGAATGAAATATTGTAATGACATTTTTGGAAACGAACGTTAGGTATATTTCATATGATGCTATTGTACTGAATACAAATATTCTGTTCAATTTCTTTGATATTGCTGCACTTTGTTGCTGACCAAAGATTTGTAAAATGTATTTAAATGTGGTAAGTTTTAAGATGCGCTTTTAGTATTCTTAAAAATACAATAATCGACTTATCTGCATGTATCAAAAATGTTGTGTTTGTTGACAACGCCTACGTTATTTCTGATCAAGACATCTGACTTACATCTTCTATTCAAAAGTTTCATTTTAATACTCCTTGAGATCAGTGTAGTTGTCATTTTTTCATGTGTGTTTCTAGACTTCATGTGTGTTTCTAGACAACTGTTCGACGTCCTAACAGGGGCCCATGCTAGTATGTCAAACATAAAACAGGTAAAATATATTTTGAAAAAAATATCGTATGGATTGGTCAACCTGTATATGTAGATACTTACTGTATGATAAAAATTTGCATCAAATTCATTTAC
Organism: Fragum sueziense; assembly: GCA_963680895.1. Lineage (NCBI taxonomy): Eukaryota > Metazoa > Mollusca > Bivalvia > Cardiida > Cardiidae > Fragum > Fragum sueziense. The sequence continues at coordinate 47,630,532 of OY804592.1, forward strand.
TTCTAAATAATGTTTGTATCTAACTTTACTTACAACATTGTTAGTTTCTAATAACGTTTACAAGAAGCTGATCCTCGATGGAAATCTTAGTACCAACGATATAATCCTTTTTGGCACAGAAAATATGATGTGCATACCTCTTAGCAAACTGTAAATGTTCCCATGTTTTTCTGATACCTGAAATATCTAGCATGGCCCCATTAAATAGAAAGGGAGATGTCTAATCAACAGTGACAAAAAATTAATTTTGTACAGGATCGTTATACGCTAGCACTTACAGTTAGATTATATGAACGCAACAATTTCCTATTTGAAAATTGGACACATTCACTTTCTTAAACATGCAACTCAATTCAAAAACCGTCCGTATATGGGGTTTGTTATTGGCTTTATTGGAATAAGTACGGTATTTAGCTCTTATGACATTTTATATTATAAAGTCAATTCTGGTATCAATGAATTCAGACAAAAATTTTCCATAATGCAAGTGGGATTACTGAGCTCTTTCCGATCGATTCATAAGTACCCAAGATTTGTTAAAATATTTTAGCTTTGCATTATTTTGAAAATGACAAGTCATCTTACGTAGGCTAAAACTAAATTGTCCAAATTTTTTGGGTTAATCAAATTGTAAATGTAAACATCTAAAATGGTACTGTTGACAAAAGTTGTGTGTTTTAACAGCGCATTTTTAAAAAAGGCAACATGAAAGTGATACTCTGTATGTTTAAAAGGGTTTTATTGCCCGTGATACGGTAAAAGATTATCAAAAATAGTGCCAAAGAGGTTCTATTTACTTTTAGAATTATTTACTCATTAGTTTTAAACAATTTATAGTATTATATCTGAACAATTTGGTTAAAGGGACATTTCATTCCAATTTCATTTTTTTAAAGTATGTCTTGATGCCAAGATCGGTTATTCTAATGAGTATAAATACTATTAGTTTTTTTAAGTTGTTGCCAATAAGCGAGAAACACGCATTTAAAGTTGAGACATAATCGATAAATTGCATATAAATCCGAACTGTTGTCCACAACAATTAGTTCAATTTTAACACAAAAATATAAATTTCTCGTAAACCGCGCAATATTTTGGCTTGAAATTTTCAGAATTTTCATAAGGAAATATGCTCTTTCATATAAAAATAAAAGTTAAATTTATGACAAAAAATTCTGAAATGTCACTTTAAGATTATGCCAAAAACTTTGATATTATATGGCAGATTTGATTTTTGGCGGCCATTTTGAAAATATGCAAATTAGATGATAAAAAAGCAATTTCTATTCCTCGTTCTCCTAGTAAACCATTTAGTTTTAGTCTGTAAACATGAAATGTGGGATTTTTAGAACATGACATGTCAAAAAATGATTAAAAAACAACATTATTATTGCATATTTGAGGTTTTGGCGGCCATTTTGAAAATATGCAAATTAGATGCTGAAGAAGCCATTTTTTCAGCTTGGCAACATTGTTTTTCGGATTCAGCATACCAAATTACCCCTAGAACTGATCTCAAACCCTTTTCTTCACAAAATGCCTTTGGGTGATAACTTTTCTGAATTCGTGCCCTGACTATATCAGTAGTAAACAAATACGACCGTAGTTTAAACAAACATGTAGATCTGGCCTCGGTTTCTCGAAAAAACTTAAGTATATTCTCATGAGTTCATGCTCAACTTCTATTCAATACCCATCAGCGTTGATTGGTATTCAATTGAAGTTCACGTGGATTTCGTGCGATTTGACCATGATGCTCAGATTTGAGCATGAGAAAATACTTAAGTTTTTTCGAGAAACCGGGGCCTGGTTTCTTAAAACATTCTGTCGTTTTGTTACGAATGGAACAAACTCGATTTTCTGCCAGGTCTAGTGATATGATAGCTTTATAGAAAGAGTTATGGACTGACATAAAATGATCATGTTCCAATTGGCTATTTAGCTCGAACGAATTATCATTTCTGGTGTCTTATTCATAAGTAAATAATTCAAACAGTGCAAAGTTCTAAATGACTATCATCGCAAATTGGATATATGCTCAACGGCAAAAGAAACTATACAGTTTTAGATTTAATTTATTTTTTCGCGACTATAAATTTGCCCATCTATTTTTTCAATAGAATAGAAGAATACGCCCGTTTTATTGGTCAAAAGGCCATATGCACGTGCATATCATTAATTTCATTTAAATACCCCACCCACATAACGGTATTCAAGATATTGACATATTTTCTGCACGTGTAGGCTTCGTTGCTACTAAGCATATGATAAACCAGAGTTAAATTCCTATCTCCGCAAAAAGGTAAGCCCCTCGACGCCGGCAAAAACTTGGTAGTCAGCATGTTCAGATACATGTAGGAACCATAACGTTTGGCGTTTCTAAGCTCGAGAACTGGTGCAATCAAACAAAAGTTAATTTCTAGAACACATTTCGACACTTACGATGCTTAAAACGAGAAAAAAAGGAACGAGCCATAAACACGACCAATAAATTCATGTTTGGCACTAACGTGACGTAACATAACGTTGTCAGACAGATGGAGGAAAGGCTCGTGAGATCATTATTTTAAATGAAGAACCTTTCAACGTCTTATTGGAAACATTAGCCTCGATGCTAGGCGTCTGATAGTCTGATGGCGTTTCTAAGCTCGAGAACTGGTGCAATCAAACAAAAGTTAATTTCTAGAACACATTTCGACACTTACGAAGCTTAAAACGAGAAAAAAAGGAACGAGCCATAAACACGACCAATAAATTCATGTTTGGCACTAACGTGACGTAACATAACGTTGTCAGACAGATGGAGGAAAGGCTCGTGAGATCATTATTTTAAATGAAGAACCTTTCAACGTCTTATTGGAAACATTACCCTCGATGCTAGGCGTCTGATAGTCTGAGGCCGTCAGTGCCAGACAGACATGACTCCTCTGACCCCATATTTCTCATTCCAAAAGCAAACGTATATCTATAATACAATTAATTTCACGAGCTGTGATTTTGAAGAATTCAAATGAAAAAAAGGTGTATAGTTTCTGTTGCCTTTCAGTGTACATCATATCACATGTATACCTCTACGGGATTTCTCAAACGCTTTAACACTGTGGTTAACCAATGTGAATTTTGGGAAACGTTCACACCGCAAAACAGTTCTCTTCAAGGTACGTTTTGTATATTTTCCCATGCCTTCGCTTGAATGGTTGACGAAACCATAAAATTCGATGAAGAATGAGTTAGAACCGGGAAGGGACCTCTCAAAGGCGCGTACGGTACACTTCACCTCGTCAAATATTTATACGTGGAAACTTCGTGCCAAGGATTTTTTTGGAACCAACATTTAAAACTGTGACATTTACATTGAAATTCTACGCCCTTTTCAAGAAAGAAGTCGGAGAATCACGATGGGGGAATCAATCACATGACACAATAATTTCAGAAATCGCCAATAAACCATGTTATACACGAACAATTTGAATTCAGGTTATGAATTTGAATTCGGAATAAAGGAAACTTTAACCATCAGGTACCAGCAAATTTTACATACACAAACTACCAGGTGGGGTCATTTTGACCCCAGACACCTTTTTAAAAATAAGTCGTTTTGGTCTCTTTTATAACATTATATATGTAGAAAAACACACTAGAAGAAAAAAACAAGAAAGCTTTCTCGTCTGCTGGGCAATGTATCATTTCTGATGTAGATTTTAAACACGTGTTATGACGTCGTGTCCGATATTTTGGCACTTTTTGAAAAAAACGCTACTCTCTGAGGTTTATAACTGAGCTTACCAAGAACCGTTTTGCCTTTCATAGCTTTGTTATGTTTCAAAATATTGGTAAGAACATGTTATTTCTCCGTTGGATTTCTTTTTCATGCTATAGGTTGATGAAAATTTGCTTAACAATTTTTATTCGTAAATTTCGTGAAAAAATGCATGTAACATTTGACAGAAAATTGCCATTTCAGGGGATTTTTATGAAGTTTATATGTTTGAAGAATAAAATTTTAAATTCATTTACTTTTCAAAGCATTTATATAGGGGTCATTTTTGACTGCAGCACAAAAGTAGGTGATAAATCCTACAAAGGACGCTCAACGTTTAAGAAAAATTGACGTACGAGGAGCGTTCAATATTTAATGACGGGGCTCGGTTTTCTTTCACATTTCCTTTTGAATCCCATGCAAAGTTACACTATGACACGCTTTAATTCTTCATCTTTCCAACGGTGTATCATACATGCATGCTAATACACGCACGAATTGAGAAAAATAGTGTTGAAAGTTTGATATACGATCAACTGTGTGTAAAAAAATGTCTAAAAGTCGTACAGTTAGTAATGTTGAAATTCGAGCTTACATCAAAACCCGGATGGCACTGGGATTAAGTGGTGCAGCCATTCATAAAGAGCTTTTCCAAGCTTATGGTCTATCTGTGGTTAGTGAGAGAACAGTTTAAATGTGGATTGTTTAAATTAGAAATGGCACGGAGTCAGTAAACGATGGCAGTGGTAGGGTAGGAAAACACTCAGTGGTCACCGAAAGCAACATTAAAAAAGTGCAAGAGCTCATTAACGCCGAAGCCCGATATACAGTTTCTGAGATAGCTATTTATGCTGGCATTTCAACAGGAAGCGCATTTACTATTTTGATGAAGCATCTCAAAGTTACGAAGATTGCAGCTTGGTGGATACCACATTTATTGACGGAGCAACAAAAGCAGGAGCGTGTAATATGTGCCAAAAAGTATTGAAGATGTTTCCAAAGTTTGGCCATCGTACGTTTTCCAACATTGTAAATGATGAGGAGAGCTGGTTCCACTTCTTTGAACCAACACCACGGTGGGGATTGTACATGATGGGATGGATAACGAATATGGAGTATACGGAAAAATTTGCCTCGCTTCAGGTAAAAATTGTGCAATAATTTTCTTATTTCTGCTCCAATTTTCAAGCGGTTTGTTGCATGTACTCCGCATTAGTGAGCTCTTTCCTCGGATATATGACTTGTTTGTAGAATCTTTGTACTTTGTCCAAAAATTGATCCCAACCGACCAGAAAAACGACAAAAAATTCAGGCCCTTTTTCTAGTCGGTTGGGATCGGTTTTTGAGAAAAGTACAGGGAAGTTCCAGATAAATAATACATCTGAGAAAAGGGCTCAGTAAGACGGAGTACATGCAACAAACCGCATGAAAATTGACGCACAAATAAGAAAGTTATTGCACAAATTATTACCTGAAGCGTGGTTAATTTGGCCGTAGTCGTTACCATTTCGCTTTCTGGTCGGTTGGGACAATATTTCGGAAAAAGTATCATGCGTTATCTAATATGTCATACATCCGATGAAAGAGCTCGATAAGGCGGGGTAGATGCAGCAAACCGCTTGAAAATTGATACAGAAATAACAGAGTTATTGCAAAATGTCTTACCTGAAGCGAGGCGAGTTGGCATCAAATTTTGTGCAAAACATAGACTGAGTTTACCGTTATGTTTTGATAAACCGTCGGTGTTGTTATAACATCTATTAACTACGGTTTGATTCAAGCCGTAGTTACGAGATTTTATAACAACACCAACGAAATACTATTTATTTGTCCGAAATTACGTCACGGTTTACTTGATAAAATCGTTCCCTATTGTCGGTAGTCGTTTTCCATCCCATCATGCACAATCCCCACCGTGAACACGCATAGTTAATAATAAAATATGGGCCGCCAAACATGCCCGTATACCCTGTATAGCAAAGAGAATGACTAGCACAAAGATGAATATGTATGCCATTTTCTTTGATATACATGGTACAGTCGCACAAGTTCTTGTTCTAAAAGGCCATTCTGTAACAGCAAAACAAAACGTGTTAAGTAGAGTCGGTAAATATAATCGAAGACGTCATCCAAATCACGGCCACCAATCCCTCTCATTCATTGCAAAATGCTATGAGCGAAATCTCAGAAGATGGACTTCCGGCTATGAAGAAACGGGACCCATTTTGTGAATGTAAACACACGTTGTTACTTTAAATCGGTGATTTTGCCAGTTTTTGGCTAATTCTCAAAAATCGGGGAATGCTATTCGATGGTGAGTGTATTTAAACTTCTTTTGAAGTATGTCTCCTCGGCATGGTCTCATCGTGTTTGCTTCAAACTGCTTTGTCATGCGTATAGTGCTGTATTTTGAAGACATGTCAAAATTGATCGAAAAATTATAGTTTAAATACTACTATAATTCCCTTCTATACAGGTCCCATAAGCTTCGAATGCTTTATCTTATATGTACATCCATTAAAATCCAATGACTGATTTTCTGATAGAGAGAAAAAGAGAAAAAGGTAAAAAAGTAATATGCTATGAAGAAGAGAGATCAGCTATGAATAAAGGGGACTAGACATGAAGAAGATATAATACGCTATGAATAAGAGCTCGGAAATTTAAAGCGTCGGGTTTTGACTTAATTTTGCCTTTTCGCTATAATTTTCGCTCGGAAAGTGATTCGAATTTATTGTTAATACTATTTCACATTTGGGATTGTAAGATCAATCTAATTTCCAAATTAGCCTACTTCAAGACTTTTCAGTATACTATGTGGTTATATTTGGAATGATGATATCATTATGTAAATAACATAGGCCTGCACATGCGGACGCCGATGTCATTGTAAACTATTTAGGCAATGTATTTTGAATGAAAACAGGTCTTATATATATGTTTTTAGCGGCCAGTCGAGCTGTTGTCATTGCGTTGTGTCCGCATTGCAACCGTCGGTTATTTTTTTCTTGTATGCACTCTAGAGGCCACATTTTTGTCCAATCAATCTGAAAGTTGGTCAGAACTAGGTCATTTCCTCTAAGCCCCCCCCCCACACACACACACGACAGCCTCCGGAAGTCGTCCTTAGAGGCAAAAGTCGAAATTTTTAAACGGGGAACGGTTGACTGTAAATCAAATAAAATAACCATCGTACCGGCTATTAACGAATTTATTCAATCTTATTATTTTTGTTCCACTTACAGTGACATTTCACATTCATTTCATTTTTTAAAAGTATGTCTTGATGCAAAGAATATCTATTCTAATTTGCAGAAATGCTATCAGTTTTTTTGAAGTTGTTATTTATAAGCAAAAAACACGCCTTCAAAGTTGAGACAGAAATGACAATTCTATATAAATCTGAACTGTTGTCCACAACAATTTGTTTAATTTTATCACAAAAATATATATTTCTCGTAAACGGTTCAATATTTTGGCTTGAACTTTTCAGAATTTTCATAAGAAAACATGATCTTTCAGATAGAATAAAAGTAAAATTTGTGTAAAAATAATTCTGAAATGTCACTTTAAAACTTCGCTTTATTACTGTATATTGAATGCACGTGCGCTTTATCGCTGTATATTGATTGAATGCACGCGCGATGTCATTAGGCGTATTCGACTGCAACATTTTCGTTAAGTAACGCTTAGCTCCGCCCACCTGCGCAGACCATCACCATTAGTCAACGATTTCGTTCAGACAGTCGAATACAAAATACGGAATTAGTTAACGAGAATGTCGCCATTTTGAAATATGTGCATCGTCGGCACTTCTCGTTACTTTTCGGTAACGGAAACACCCGATGCAACCTCATCGTGTACATCCGTAAATGAAACACAATCTTTCTTGTTTTTATCTTTAAATATCCTTTTAATTCTATCAATATTTGATCAAATTTGCCCATAAAATTGCAATAGGTACATATTGAAATGAGTTTAAGCTACATTATTAGTAGATTTGTCTACTTGTTTTGTCACGTGACATACTTAACGCGGAATTTTTTTCGTTAAGAAATTACTTAATTTTATGACGTCATTCTGTCAGTCGAATGAAAAAAGTTAAGTAACGAAAAACAATTAGGCAACAAACGGTTCAGTCGAATACGCCTAATGTTTTCTCCGCATGTTTTGAGAGCCTCGTTTTGATAATGTCGATTTGTTACTATTTCAGTAACAATTCTCATGTATGTTCTAAACATTCATTTCCACGTGATGATAAGTCAGGCCCGTAGTAACAAGTGTGGGCATGGAGGGGCTAAGACCCCTACCCTCAAAAAGGTCTGCCCAAAATGCTGAATTGTCATTATTTTGCACTGAAAACTTTTGGGGAAATCCAATTCAGTTTCGCCAAAATTCCGACAATAGCCAGAACAGGGGCTTTAAATAGCCCCCCCCTCCCCATTAAAATGTTTCAAGTCCTACGCGCCTGTAAGTTACCGGTCGGCATTAAGTACATGTTTAAGCTGCATAACAATAAATATCGTTCTATCGTCTAGAATTTGATTTTTCAAATGGAAATTTGTAAAAAATATTGGAATTTGGCTTCAATTCTTCCTAAACGCATAACCATTCAGTATATGTGAGTGCCAAGAAAGTATTATGAAGTCCGCGCTTCTTCATAGCTTGCTCCCCCTTATTCATAGCTACTCTCGCTTCTTCATAGCTTACTGCTCTTCTTCATTGCGTACTTGTTTTTCTCATAAATAAACAAAGGTTTTCAAAATCGTACGTGCGGAATACTAAAAGAGACCATAAAATAGTAAACTGAACATGTCTCATTCGAAAAATGCATATGATAGCGCCGTAGGAGTCGTTTATGTGTCGTTTATGTGTCGTTTGGTTTGTAAACATAAGTGTGTGCACTCACTTCGAAAGTAATTGCAAGTTTACTCTGTAAGCTAGAACAAAGGGCTTTGGTAATATAACACATTATTCAATACCCCATCGAATAGCATTCCGCGATTTTTGAGATTCAACCCATAACTAGCAAAATAACCGATTTAAAGTAATGTTCAACGTGTGTTTACTTACTCAAAATGGGTCCCGTTTCTACATAGCCGGAAGTCTCTCTTCTGAGATTTCGCTCATAGCATTTTGCAATGAATGAGAGGGATTGGTGGCCGTGCAAATGTCGGTATGAGAGGCATGTACCTTTTCCATGACAATGCTACTCCACACAAGGCAAATATTGTACAAGACAGTTCCTTGAGAAAAAAACATGTAACTGTGTTTAACCACTCACCCTACTCGCCAGATTTGGCACCCTGTGACTTTTTCCTGTTCCCTAGATTAAAGAAACATCTTCAGGGTCGTAGTTACAGGACCAGAAATGGACTCGAATAAGGAATACACCAGTTATGTAGGGGTATCCCTAAAGAGGACCAAAAAATGCATTTAATAATTGAATTAAACGTTTGAAACTTTGCATATTGTTCAAAGGAAAGTACTTTGAAGGATTAAAAAAGTAAAAATGGTGTTTCCTTTTAAAGTGCTGTTTTTACCATAGTCCCGACAGTATTTATTGAATGTTCCTCGTAGTATCAACGAAAAGTAGATTGACAAAGCCAAAAAAGTAAACGTATATCGGAGAACAACTCTACAAATGGCAAACATAAGGTTATGTCTGGGGTCATTTATGACCCCACTTGGTAGCTTGAGGGTTAAGGCTTACAGAAGGTGGGAAAACATCAGATTTAGTAGTAGATTGTAGTATTGGCCTTTTTAAAGTTCGACTGTATTATTTCACATGTTCGTCGAAACATATATTATCAGACTATTTCAAAAGCCACAAAAACATATCCAGCAAATCCCTGACGCATTCTTTGCTTTATCATCATTTTCAAATCGATCAAGTATTAATGAAATAACTAAGATTTTACTGCAATTGTTATGTCATATGATTCCCCGCCGTGCTATATCTTATACAATATTGACCTCGTGCCTTTGACCTTGGAGTAAGACCACTTTTCAAGACCACTCCCCCCCCCCCCCAAAAAAAAAAACACACAAAAAAACCTGTCCTATAATCATACGCAGGAAATACCGCCTTGATAATCAGCACATGTCGCAATCACGGTGGTTAATCACGTGACTCAAAATTAATTTTCAGAAATATTTTTGTAAATATTTGATCGATATGAATTCGAATTAAAGCAGAGAATGTGTGAAAATGTCGGAAATAAACTGAACGTAATAGATTTTTGAAGTCAAAAAAAGTTATTGAATATCAACCTTAATTTTAATTGATCTTCAATAACATTTAAATCAGTTCATTTTCAGAAATCCACCAAGTCCATCTAATGCATGACGTATGTTCACCTTCTCTGCTTTCATCCGAATTCAAATTGGTCCCATATTGACAAGATTTTTGAAGATTATCTGAAATTGTTGTATCACGTGATGATCCACCGTGGCAATATTTTCGACAGGTGTGAACCTTTTACACATTTTTTCGAGAAACAGAAATATTCTTGCGTTTAAACATTTGAAAAGACAACAAGGAGTTAAGTGTAGGGTAAGTTAGGGCCAGGAATGGGTCAGAGTATAAGCTGAGGAATAAGGGAAAACTACATTGGAGCGGGTGATCGTAGGTTTGTATTTCTCTAAAAAGTCGCGAGGGTTAGCCCCCATGGCTATCTGAATGAATTCAGATGCATCTTATTTCATCTTATTTCAAAATGTTACATCTGAGGATGACCCATTAGGGGTCATTTTGTTTGACCTTGGAAAGTCCGCTTTTTATATTTTTACACCAACCAATCAAAACGCTCGTTGCAGACGCAGGACTGTTGTCCCTGACAACACCACCAAAATGGCTTCGGTTGATAGACATGCGCTTAACACGTTAATTTTAAGAGTAAAGATATGGCATTTATTAATCAAGTAGATAGCTTTCGGTATATTTTAACACTGTCAGTAACAGTTTTATAAAAAATACAAAGAAGCGATTCAAAAATGAAAAATATCAACCAGACTCTAAGTCAAATATTTTTTCATAAATGAATAGTCTATTATGTCTTGTTCATTAATCATTTAAAAGGGGCCTCAAATGTACATCACTTTTTTAGGAAAATACACGCATATCATAGGTCCTTATTTTTCATACGTCAGATACGTTAGGATATACCATCTGCTTATACACATGCATTATGCCTTTCTTTGTGAGAAAAAACACCTTTACTTTAACAAATTATGAACGGGCATACTTTTTTTTCACAGAAATCAGCAAAATAGATTATAGCATAATAAGTAATAATCAAACTATCAACCATCTTTCAAAGCAGGAACTGTTGTATTGTATTTTGAAGCAAAACGCTTTTTTTTCAATTAAAGGTAGATCTTCAAAATGTTTGTCATCTTCTAAGTAATGAATGCGATTTGAACAGTTTAGTCATATTGCAGCTTGGTCGGTATATACTATAACACAGCATATCAAAAATATGTTTTTAACTGATATTTAAGATCATTTAACGTATTTGATGACTTTAAATAAACTCGTATTGCTGGATGTATATGCATTGCTAATTATTGAAAAAAATATATTTTGTATTTATTTTGACATTATGATGGACGAAATGTAATATGTTTTGTCAAATATAACTTAAATCACAAATGTTCTTTTCATCAAATACGTTAGATTTTTTCATCAGATACGTTAAATATCAGATAGTGTCAAAGTTAAGTACCACACCTTTCGTCACGACCATCGTCATGTAAATATATGTTATATAGTATAATATTGAGTTAAGCAGGAGGTCATGAAAACAAATTCAAAGAAAATTGATAAAATTTTAGCCTTGAAATAATATTTAACTGCATCCACACTTCGCACGTACGAAAACACGCTGTAAATATCAGACTATGCTGATCATATGGTTTGAACTTCTCGTAGAACAATCACAAAACAATATGACGTCATGACACGAAATCTTTTTTTAAATTTGTGGGATTCAGACGGGGTTGAAAAACGAATGATAAAATTAAACTAACGTATCTGATTTTAACGTATTTGATGGTCGAACTTCAACAATGGCAATAAAATTCAACATGTTATCCATTTTAGTTTGTAATGGAGTGTTTTTACACCACTGGCATAGCCATAATGAAATCATAGTGGAATTTTGTCTTCGGAATGAAGCTTTTACTGCACAGCGACGAAAAACATCTTAACGTATCTGATGATATTTATATATATTTTTTAAAGTTATGATTTCAGACACATTTTTTTCAAAACTTATTCGGCTTAAGCAGAGTGACAGTTTTTCTTCAGCCTTTTTGCATCTAAAACTATGTTTCTGTCAATAATATGTTACTGTTTCGTTGCTATTACACTTTCCAGTACCATTTATATCTGTTTAACGTATCTGATGTATAAAGTGAGGACAACATTCTTTTGAGTATTTTGTTCAAATAATTGCTTTAATCCCTTACTATGTGGATGATTTTAAGTCTCAAGTTCATTCCTGTTGGAAAACAGACCACTCAGAGTGAAAAATGCTTACAAACAAAATTATTGAAAATCTGCTTTGAAATAAGATATATGGTGTGAGGACAAGCAAATTGTTGTATAATCCGTCATGCTTTGTGCTGTGCCCAACATTTAATTTACATATTCAGCAAAGTGTTTCAGGCTCAATAGTTAGACACGATGCCAGGGTCAATAGAAAAGCAATAAATGTTCACCTTGATGCCTGAACATTAACATGAATGCACAAGGACATCGGTTTTATTAAAATAAGCACTTTGTCGTAGAATCAGTGTTATACGGTCATTGCGCTAATCCGAAATACAGCGGTGTTTAATTTTGAACGTATATAAACAATATATTGATAATTGGAAACGAAACGTAGCAGTATAGTCTGATTAGCTCAGTTGGTAGAGCTGTCGACTTGTAATGTAGAGGTTAGAGGATCGAACCTTGCGCCGATTTCATCTTTTTATCCACCTATTTTTTTCATTTTTTTTATTACATTATCCCATATCAAATCATTCTAGAAATTGCAAAAACGAAATAAAAATACAATTACCAATTATATTTTTATATCCTCGATTTCTAGAATCGTTTAGTATGAAAAATATAAAATACGTAGTAAGAAAAAAAAAAACATGAACCCATGGTGGGAATCGATCCCTGGTCGTCAAATATATGGGCAGGACGCTCTACCGACTGAGCTAATCTGGTATCACAAAGCCCCAAATTGCCAACATATACTTTATACGTTCGTAAGTTAACATCGCTTTATTTCGGGTTAGTGTGATGATCGTATAAAACTGTTTCTGCTAGTGTTAAAATATACCGAAAACTATCTACTTCATAAATGCCATATTTTTGCTTTCAAGATAAACGGACTTTGGTCTTTGTCTTTGTAGTGAAATCACCACACTGGAGGCGGTCATGGCTACTAATCTTGTTATCGTTAGAAACGGAAGTATAGTGCGCATGCAAGTGCGCATGCCAAAATTCTTTCAACTTTTCCAAGCTACAATCTGATTGGTCCAAAAAAGTCACAGAAGATGACCCCTAACGGTGGTCGTTAGATGTAGACTGGTTACCGCCCTTGAAATCTACTTCGGATTTAAGGCCGGTAACAGCTAATATCTCTACGGTCAAAATCACGACCGTCAACGAGCGGACGAGCGGCTCTGATTGGTCGAGAGGTTTCATCAGTTGTGTATACTAACCAATCAATTGACGCGGTTTGCTAGGTACTACCAGTTGTAGATACATCGTATACAACGGGTACCAGTTTACGTTAGATGTTACTGAAAGATAATGCCTAAATTTATTTCAGATTGTCCCCGTGGTATATGACTATGCACTGAAAACATTGGACAAAAAATAATAAACTGTTGATAACAGGATCTAAGTTATTACACAGGCTTCTGCAACATACATGTATTTGAATTTGAACCAGTCTTAATTTTTGCTTTTTTGTAATGGGTTAACAGCGTCAATCGTTTACAATCACATGACAAGACAATTGCATAAAATCTGACCTCTTTGAAAACGAAAACGGTTTAAAGCAGAAAAGTTGGAAAGTCGTTTGAGATTTGTTGGATGTAGTGGATCACGTTATTAAATAAGGATATTGATGACCAACTAAACTTATAGTTGATCATCATATTGTTAATCATATCATGTTTTTCAAAAGGTTTACCATTTAGCGAAATTGTCACGTTTTTCTCCTGCTCTACGTTTTTCTCCTGCTCTACTTGAAACTGTTTTCAAATCAGTCGCATATTAATAGATTTTAAGTTTTCTGTAGTTGTTGTACTGTCACGTGATTCCCCGCCATGACTTACTTTGAATAGTTGTATCGCTTTTTGATGTTTATTTTATGGAAGAAAAACAAAGGCTTGAACATTATACATGTATTTGATTGTTTTGTTCTGTTCCACGTTTCACGAAATTAAACGAATAAACCTTCCTCGTTTGAAGGCCTATACATATTTCGCATAAAGTTGAAATAGGCCCCTAGTATAGTATTTTATTTCTTTGGATTGGGGAAAAAGGCACAAACATGGCAAGTATTTGGTAGTTTTTGGATAATTTGTCACTTTGTTCTGGAATTTGCATGATTCTTACTTTATATTTTTGTATTTTTTATTTATTTCATTTATTCATTTTTGTAAAAATATCGTCGAAAATAAAATCAACCGAACAATCTGATAGATAGTTTCGTTATGGTAAATTATTGACTATCCGCTATAATTTCGTTTTTATTAAGGTTGTCCATCCCTCATGCGATTCACGCGTCGTCGAAATTTTCGTTAGCTATGGATCGAACATACTCAGGCAACGTCGTAAAACATTCGGCGATGGGACATGCCACCGACAAATGTTTACTACGTACGTCGCCTGAATAATTCCAACGTCGCGTGAATCTCATCAATGGTGGACTAGGATGCAAGATGTGGTTATTAATTTCAAAATGCATACTAACGCTCATTGTTAATCAAAACTCATGCTGTGGGTGCTTATTGGAATCCTTGATACGAAGTAAATAATAGAGGGTTAGTAACTATAGGGCGATTCAAATAAGTTACGACACCTTAGATTTGTTTTGAATACATTTATCAAATCTAAACGTTTGCCCTGGAAATGTAAGCTTAGGTATATAAGAGCGAGAGCGCGCGCGCGCGCGCGCGCACACACACACACACACACACACACACACACACACACACACACACACACACACACACACACACACACACACACACACACACACACACACACACACACACACACACACACACACACACACACACACACACACACACACACACACACACACACACACACACACACACACACACACACACACACACACACACACACACACACACACACACACACACACACACACACACACACACACACACACACACACACACACACACACACACACACACACACACACACACACACACACACACACACACACACACACACACACACACACACACACACACACACACACACACACACACACACACACACACACACACACACACACACACACACACACACACACACACACACACACACACACACACACACACACACACACACACACACACACACACACACACACACACACACACACACACACACACACACACACACACACACACACACACACACACACACACACACACACACACACACACACACACACACACACACACACACACACACACACACACACACACACACACACACACACACACACACACACACACACACACACACACACACACACACACACACACACACACACACACACACACACACACACACACACACACACACACACACACACACACACACACACACACACACACACACACACACACACACACACACACACACACACACACACACACACACACACACACACACACACACACACACACACACACACACACACACACACACACACACACACACACACACACACACACACACACACACACACACACACACACACACACACACACACACACACACACACACACACACACACACACACACACACACACACACACACACACACACACACACACACACACACACACACACACACACACACACACACACACACACACACACACACACACACACACACACACACACACACACACACACACACACACACACACACACACACACACACACACACACGCATACTTGTACAGCATACAATATAAGGACCTTGACTTTCCGCGTTATCCTGAGGACCCATGTTAAACGTTTGCGTATAAACGCAATTGTATGTCAGTTTCTTTTTGATTGCGTGGATAGCACAAAATTAATATTGTTTCCCCTTAACACTCAAAGTAAATCAGAGAAAACGTAGTGAGGACTTGTCACCTTTAGCCTGATTTATGAGGACCTTCAATATGAGGACCCTAATTTGCATATTTTACACAATACCTTTTATGGCCATATTTATGAGGACCTAACTTGAAAGTTGTGATGAGGACTTGCACAATTCTTTCGTTCACACTAAAAGCGGAGTGTAATTTTACGGAACATACACAAAAAAGGAAAAAGCAGACCAATAGACATGAATGAAAATTGGGACCATAGAATAAGAGTGAATTTGATTTCGTTTTAAATGAAAGCCTTATAATAACTCATTGAATTGTTATACATGATTGTATGATATTCTCCATAGTTGAATAGCATGCGTGAATATTAGACTGTTTCATGTGTGTAATATTTTTAGGTATACACTCACTCAAACTTCTTTAAACGGCCACTTTAATTTTCAAGTTAAAACAAAACAATACAAAAAACATGTAGGTACTACCTATCTTGTTAATTTGGAATTTCGGTCAAATGGTTTAATTTTCGACAGAGAAAACATTTTGAGGACCCGTGTGCAAGTCCTCTAATTGTACCGCAGTCCTCTAATCGTCGGTGTGCGTTCAAGCCTGGGTCCTCAGTTTGAGCCCTATACGAACACGGTTAATATATGAGGGCAAGAGACGGATTTTTTAAAACCTTAATTTTCTTAAAAGTGAAACAAGAATATGACACACCAATGAAACTGCTACAGCAATGGTTTCTTTTTTCACAGTGTTTACATAGGCTAATTACGGTCTTCTGCTCTTTTAGATGACATTGTGATGTTAAGGCAGTTTTTAGTTATGATTTTTCCGCTTTCGGTTCGGTTTATTCGCGATTTTGCATCGATTCAGAGGTTGCTTATCTGAGTTTGAACAGTACTTATGCAGTCTCAATAGCTCGGTGGGTAGCAATGTACATGCAAGCGATCCCAGTTTGGAAGTGGTTCGAATCCCGGCTCGGCCAACTTTCTTTTTGACGCTTGCTGAAAGTCACTGTGACCCGGTTCATTCGTCTTAAATGGACTTTTTTAAGTGATAAAACAGTGAATATCTTGGAAAGAACGTTGTGCCGGTGAAGAAATACCATGATCGCAGGGATGGGTAAACCTTGAAAGAATGTTGTGTATAGTTTCTGCCGATTATTTGTTGTTAAGTAAAGGAAAGCATATACCCGGTTTTATACGCTTAACCCATTCCCACACAATGACTCTTTTTGACTCCCTACAATATACTGGCTTTGGAAAACATCATGACAAGCAATTTCTTCATTTTCCACAATGTTTTCTACCCTTTTAGACAGAGATATGTAAAATCTAATTAACTTGAAATTGTCTTCTGCAACATCTTTCAATTTTGACAAGTCTAAAATCTTGCCGTCTGGTAATGGTTAATACATAGCCTACTTCTCATTACCGACGCATGTCAATAAAGAAGCTATAACTCGCCAGCAATGACTTTTTTCCCACGATGCTTGCAATAGCTCCTTTATTTTGAATTTCGGTCGAATGGTATAATTTTCGACTTAGCATATCAAAATCAGTTTTGCAAGTTTTGCAAGTGTGCAAGTCCTCCAATTGTACCACTGTCCTCTAATCGCCGGTGTACATTCAAGTCTGGGTCCTCAGTTTGATCTGTATACTTAGTACATGGATTTCCCCTTAAAATGACATTTCATTTTTTTTTACATAAATTTTACTGTAATTTTTATCTGAAAGAACATATTTTCTTATGGAAATTCTGAAAATTTCAAGCCAAAATACCGAACCGTTTACGAGAAATATATATTTTTGTGCTAAAATCAAACAAATTGTTGTTGACAACAGTTCAGATTTACATGGATTTTTTCATTTCTGTCTCAACTTTAAAGGCGTATTTTTCTCTTACAAATAACAACTTCAAAAAAAAAAAAACTGATAGCATTTCTACGCATTAGAATAACAAATCCTTACATCAAGACATACTTTTAAAATATGAAATTGAAATGGTATGTCCTTTTAATATTTTGTACCCTATTCACACGCAGTTCTTTCGTTTTTGACAAGTGGAATAACTTTTTCAATTTCACACAGTTAGGCCTACGAAATGTCCTTTTTCCTTGCGATACATAGCCATCCTTTTAGAATGGTAGGTCATAAACTTTACTTAGTCTTTTAATTTTACGTCTGAACCGCAACATCCAATTATTCCTTTCACAGACGACAAAAGTTTTGACCGGTCAAAATTCGAAGGTGTTGCAAACGACACGGTGAATTATAGTTTATGGAGGCAAGTAACTTTCTGTGGAATGGGGTTAATAGGAGACTGCCAGTCGCCAGCATCATCGCTTTTCAACAAAAACCTCGTAATTGCAGCTTGTTTTAAGCTGCAGTTACAAGTTTTTTTGTTGAAAAGCAGCGACATGCTTGTTCTTTCTCTCAATGCGCTGTAAGGGACAACTTTATCCCAAACTGTTATGGAAAGCAATAAAGGGGACAAACATTTTCAAATGACGCGTCAGAAAATTTACTTAGATAGCCCTTTAATTTTTACCTTTGAACGATAAGTCCAATTAGCCCCGCTTACTGAACCGGCTAAAATAATGTTGCTTTTCTTCGAAAACCTGGTAACTACAGCTTACATCAAGCTGTGGATACGCGTTTTTTTTTTAAGAAAAGCAACGTCATTCACCACATTCAAAGTTATCATAAAATTGTGCGCTACGAAAATTGATGAATTGGCATTATCTAAAATTACACACATAACATTATTGTGCAAAATTCGAAAAAACATTCAACATTCCTACAGCCCGATTAAGACATAAAATTTGAGCAAATATTGTACAAAAGAAGATGCTAATGATCAGCATTTTCTACCTTTCTTACGATATTTTCTATAGATGATTCTTTATTTATATATCTCTTTTGTCATCTGCAGCTGTTTTAAGATTGGAACAGTCTCTCAAAGGATTTCTGGGTTACATCACAGTGGGTGGAGCATCTACCTATAGATTTTGGTTGTTTCTCTAACAAGTACTATCACAACATCCTACTCTAGCGTACAGCTACTCAACCACATAAGTATAACAGTTATCCACCAATTAGTGGCAGACATAAAAGGATATTAAGGTAGAATACCCATTATGTAGCCATTTAGAGATTCTTAAAATACCAGATTTTTCTGAGCGGAGTCGTTAATTAGACCAACCTATTGAGGCGCAGTCATAATCTTAAACATTTGGCAGTGTAAGTTTGACCGCCGAATGTTTTCGACTTCGCCCGAATAATTCCGAAGTCATGCGAATCTCCTAATGGTGGACTAAATTTGGAACAGTCTGAAATAGTGTCGTTTGTGTAAATAAGTGTAGTGCAACTCCTCTCGTAAAAGATTTCTTGGTCATATCCTGGCAGGTGGATTATCTACCTTTGTATGGATTTTGGTTATTCTCTCACAAGAACTATTACAACATCCTTTCCTAGCTACAGCTACTCAACCACATAGGTTTTACAGTTATCCACCAATTAGTGGCAGACAAAACAGGATATTAAGGTAGAATACCTGTAATGTAGCCATTTTTAGATTCTTAAAACATTAGATTTTTCCGAGCAGCATCGTAACGTAGACGAACCTATTCAGGCGCAGTCGTAAATATTCGGCGGAGGAAAGTTCCACCGGTGAATGTTTTCGACTTCGCTGGAATAATTCCTATGTCGCACAAATCTCATTAGGGTGGAGTACCTTAACCCTGGCTGGAGAGCTGGGACGTCATAATCGACTTGAAGCACTGGACCTCATAATTAAGTTTGACACACTTTGTCATTTGTGAAAGGGCTATTACAGAAGTCATTTCACATGACGCAGCATTAGCTTTTATTATCACAAATTACACGCACGTGATTCTTTGAATTAACAAATCAGTAATATTTTCTTGTGTACCTGTTGTATATGAGTACTATGAGACCAGTCTTTTTGAAAAATGTTACGCTATATGCGAAATATGAGTACATTTTAGCAAAGGTCAGTGTCAGGTCAAATGAAATACGTAATACATGGAAAATATTGAGGGAAAATGAGAAAAATACTGGTTATCAGCATTATCTTTTCTCTCAATATTTTTTTTATAAATCTAGCTATAATAGAACACTGATGCCATGAGTGACATTAGGCCTTGATACAGCAGATTTGCTTTGGAAATTGATTGGGGTTAAACACTTCTTTCAACAGCGAAGTACAGTCATATCGCGGTCGCTAGTGCATCTAACCATGGGTTCCCATTTTTTCTCAGACCAGTACTACCACATCCTTACCTAGCCTAAAGCTGCTCACCCAAATAGACTAACGATTATAAAACTATTGATGCGAGACAATTTCGCCAGAATCAATGTTTGCTACGGCCGGGGATCATACCCAGGACTCCCGAAACTTCATAAGTGAGAGTCTGGTGAGCTGCCAACTGGGCTATGGCCACTGCTTTTGGAATGCATCATATCGTCATTGTAAATGCAAAACCTCGTATCTCGTTTTAGGAAAATTTTAAAGGGGTTGGAAGAAAGTGTAATAACTTTTCCCAAACTGAAATGTTTTACTTGAAATTTGGACATATTGTTCACAAATGATGTGTCATTAATACCGCTTTAGTAAAAATATCTCAAAACCTGCAAGAATTGTCTTTTATTGGGCACATAAGTTTGTACTTTGAAAATCGCAAGAATCGACATACGAGGTTTTGCATTTACACCGACGATATTACTTTGCATAAAAGGAGGTCTGGGTAAGAGAACTGGTTACCGAATATTCATTTAATGTAGTTTTAATTATCAATATGTCCATGTATAGTATTCACTATTCGATTTATGCATATACAGTTGACACTCTGGATGTATGCATGCCACAAGGGACATCATATTACCTCAAAATATCAGAAGAGTGAGACACATCTGATTTTGCAGTGTTTTGAAAAATTGTGTATTAAGGTAGTCCACTCCTGATGAGATTCATGAAACCTCACCCCAGTAGTAAAGGTTGGCAACATAACAAATGTTCATCACATCGCACAAAAAAATCCGATGCCGCATGAATCTAATTAGGGATGTACTACCTTAAGATTTTTCCTTGAACAAAACCCTTTCCCAAACAACAAAATTTTAAGATGGTGCAATTCAAAAGCTGCTTGAGGTCACAAAATGGATGTAGAAAAAGATTGGATTTGTGTACAATCTTTATGTGTGCCAGCCAAAAGAAACATCACAGTCATAATGACATTACCTCGAATTATCGGAAGTGTGAGACACACCTGATTTTGCAGTATATTGAAAAATTGTTCATTAAGGTAGTCCACCCCTGATGAGATTCATGCAACAACCCCGGAGCAGTGTAGGTTGGCTACATAACAAATCGCTGGTGGGGAGTCAAAACCTCGTAACTACAGCTTGAACAAGCTGGAGTTACGAGGTTTTGACTCCGCACTGACGAAATGTTTATTACATCGCACAAAAAATTCCGTTGTCGCATGAATATCATTAGGGGGTGGACTACCTTAAGATTTTCTTGAGCCAAACCCTTTCCCAAACAACAAAAGTTTAGGATGGTGCAATTCAAAAGCTGCTTGAGGTCACAAATGGATGCAGAGAAAGATTGGATTTGTGTACACTCGTTATGTGTGCAAGCCACAAGGAACATTACATTGCCTCGATTTTTATATCGGAAGTGCGAGATACATCTGATTTTGAAGTGTTTTGATAAATTGTTTATTAAGGTATTTTGACCCAGATAAGATCCATGCGACTTCACACGAGTTGTAACGGCCGGCTACGTAACAAATGTTAATTACATCACACAAAAAAATTCCGACATAGCATGAAACTAATAATGGGTGGACTACCTTAAGATTTTTCGTTGAACTTTTTCCAAACAACAAAATTCTAGGATCATGAAATTTAAAAGCTGCTTGAGATGACATAATGGATGTAGAACACAGGTGATATAAAGGCAAAAGGAGAAGCTGCTGATCATCAGCATTTTCTTCGTTTGCTTCAATGCTTTCCCATGTATTTCACATTGTACTCTGTTGTTATATGATTTTTGCAAAATTATATGAATTTCAATTGAGAATAACATAGATCTTCATAAGTCTGCATGTATTTGCAGCCTAATAAATGTCCATGTCTTTCTCTTATCTAGGCTGATGAGGTGGAATGATCATTATAATATGGCCATTTTGAGATTCATAAAACATCAAACTTTTTCGAGCAGCGTTGTTAGGTTGTTAGTGTTGGGATCAAAGCCTAAACGATGGCTTTAAGGTATCCAACCCCTCAAAAGCACCAAAGAGCCAGAGGCGAAATTCGAAAAATGTAAATTATTCCTAAACTATCTTACATTTCCATTCCTAATACTAACATTAGCATTTTGAACGGTTTAGAATTTTGAATTGGTGCATACTTATGGAAATATTTGACAAAAATGTTCAAAATTATCTCCCTTGCATATGAATATAGAGTAAAATAATATTTGTAAATTATTTTCTTCTTGAAGCATAATCTTGAAATCCGGCACGGTGAATCAACTTATGTGAAGTGTATTTACAAGTGTGTGAAATTTGGTGCATTTCGTATGGCTAGAAAGTGTAGATTTTTTCAGGGTCTGTAAACCTTAAAAGTGTTAATATGTAAAGTTATACTAACATCGTAGTCAAAATATTATTTTAGGCCAATGCCAGGAATGTCTGGATTCCAACCCCACTCCCTCTAGATCCGCCCTTGTTTCTGAGGCATTTACACTCATTTGTGCACTGATTAAACACTTGTAAGTTAATGATCTGTATGTAAAGGGAACAATGGTCTACATGTTCTAAATGCATGTATTCATCCCTGGCACTAAACTTGTTTGCAGAAACATGCTCAATTGAATGATGTCTCGTTTGGGGAAAGCGTTTGCTTTCCCTGCATTCCAAAGTCGTTTCTCCCCATAAGAGCTTGTGGATGAAATATTCATTGCATTATCTGCCATCCATCTTGCCAGGCCAAGTACAGTGAACTTTAAAAATGTTCTGCAACACTGACTGTCTTGAGTCTGAAAGCAAAATAATACAATTATTTGGCTATTTTGTAAATATGTATTTACAGCAATATCAAATCATGAATTTGGCATAATTCAAATGCTAATTTCATTTTCTGAATGTAGTATAAACGTAATGCGATTTGTGTGACTCCGGAATTATTCGGGCGCAGTCGAAAACATTCAGCTGTGGAACTTTCCACCACCCAATGTTTACGACCGCGCCCGAATAAGTTCAGATATGCAACGACGCCACTCGAAAACATCTGATGGTTTAGTTATCTCAAAATGGCCACATTACGGGTATTCTACATTAAGGCTTATATCCATGCAAATTTTTGAGAGATAAAGACAGCATTTCTGAATAAAATTATATTATTCTGTATGAGTTAAGGGTGGTCAAATTTGAAAGCTTCTGCCAACAAGAAAAGATTGAAGGCTTAATCAGCATAAGTTTTATTCTTTTTACCCCAATATTTTCTGGGCTAGCAAGTATGCAATGAAAATTGTATTTACGAACCCATTACCAAAGTACAAAATTTAGATGTGTCTAAATTCAAAGATGATGCAGACGACATATTTCAAGTCAGTGAATTTTTATAAATTTTGGTCTTTCAGGGTGAAAAGCATTGTGGGAAATGAAGAAATTGCACAACAAGTCACAAACAATTTCTTCATTTACAACACTGTTTTCTCAGCCATTTTTCTTGAGAGGAATCTAAAAGCATCATTGTGTGATAATGGGTTAACATAGTCCACCTCTAATGAAATTCATGGGACTTCAGAATTTTTTGTGCCACTTCATAAACATTTCTTATGTATCCAAACATATTTTGGCAATGTAAACATTCTTTGAAGGAATGTTCTACCGTCAAATGTTCATGACATTGCCTTAGAAATTATTCTGACATCGCATGAATCTCATTAGAGGTAAACTCTTTCCCAAACAAGACCTGGTTTTGACGTCCCTAATAGAAAAGGCTTGGGAAAACATTGAAACAAAAGAAGAAACTGCTGATAATCAGCAGTTTCTCCTTTTGTCTCAATATTTTCTGTGTCATATTTTACACAAATCCTATCTTTAATAACATCTATTTTGTCATTTGTGGCAGTTTTTGAAATGGATCAGCATAAAATTTTTTGTTTGGGAAAGGGTTAACTTTGCCTATTTTCACTAAAATTTTGGACTGAAAATTTTATTTGAATTATTTTGTAGATGACAATTTCAAATTGATGAAATTTTAGAAATGTTTCTATTTTGGATTAGAAAAGATAGTGGAAAATGAAGAAATTGCCGGTACATGACAAGCAATTTCTTCATTTTTCACAATGTTTACTAAGCCTTTTCTTGTTAGGGAGTCAAAAGGCATCAATATGTGCAGTAAACAGGGTTTCCTCCGACTCTCAAATCTGGGGGTACAAACCATACTTTTACAGCATGCTTACAATTACCCCCTCTATAGTAGAGACAAAGAAGGCTGCTTGCAAAAACTGGGGGTACAAAATTCATTTTGGGGGTAAAAAACCCATTTGGAGGTTTTTGGACACCCTGGTAATGGGTTAAAATGAGATATTGCCAGACCAATACTTAAGACGTGCAAACCCACTTACACACATCTAATATAGACTAATACTAAGACTAATAAGGTCATGCATCTATCATTACTCACGCACAGCAAAAAATTTTACAAATCAAATGCAAGGAAATCACAAGAAACCTACCTGAATATTTCAGAACTTCACATTTGAACTTGACATTCCAAAGGAAAAATAGACACGTCTCTTGAGCTCTGTTTCAAGCATTCTTAGTCTCCAAGTTTCTTTGTTTCGAATAACACCAATGCAAGTTTCTCCATATCTGAAAATAATGACATTTTTTTATGTTCACCATATTTAACCCTTTCCCACACATTGACGCTTGTGGACGCCCCACAAAATAAAGGCTTTGGAAAACATTTGTGGAAAATGAAGAAATTGCTTGTGACATTCAATTTCTTCATTTCCCATAATGTTTTCGACAAAGAAAGACCAGACAATTTTAAATTTTTTTCAATGAAAATTGTCGTCTGCAACACCTATGAGTTTTAACTAGGCTAAAATTTTGTTGTTTGGTAATGGGTTAAGTTTATTCTCTGACAATGAACTTATCCCAGGAAAAGCAAAGACCGTCGGACCGTCAGGCATGTCTGATGAAATTTCCCTCCGTTAACCCTTTCCCAAACGACAAAATTCTAGGGTGATCCACTTCAACAAGAGCCGTCAGAGACGGACAATGCTCCCCGAATAAGGCATTGTCACAATAAATATATGCCATGCAGAGCTAATATAAAGCTAACAAATGTTAAGCCCCCTTTTAGCATGACATATTTTGTATACGCAAATCTTAAATAGTTTATTGTCAAGGGCATCTGATTTGCTACTCAAATATGAAATTTCATCAAATTCTGACTATAGACTAGGAGAAATCAGAGAAAAACTATTTAACCTTAAGTCCCCCTTTCCCATGACGAGGCCTCAAATCCAAAAACCGGGAAAAGTACATCGGCATTTTGTCATATGGAGTTCACATGGTAAGTTTCATTTGATTTGGCCCAAGGGTTATGGAGAAATTGCTTCGGACGGAATGACGGACGGACGGACAGACAAAGCGGCAACTATATGCTCTCCCTTTGGGGAGCATAAAAACTGCCACAAGTGACAAAATAGATGTTATTAAAGATAAGATTTGTGTAAAATATTATAGAACAGAAAATATTGAGACAACAGGAGAAACTGCTGTTTCAATGTTTTCCCAAGCCTTTTCTATCAGGGACGTCAAAACCAGGTCTTGTTTGGGAAAGAGTTAAACATGTGCAATAATAGACCGCAATAGAAAGGTGCTATAGAAAAAATGGCAAATTTGATAAGTCCCGACATACACAGAAAAGATTTTTCAAAAAATGTGTGAGGCCTTATAAATAGGACTACTTTGAATATGGACACATCTAAATTTTTGCTGTTTGTTAATGGGATACTAATTCGTGGTCGGGCACTCTAAATATTGAACAACAACAAATCAAAATAATTGAACAAACAAAGAACAATATGATATCGATTATTTATAGATGTTCTTTTTCTTTTAATATCATCACCGATTACATAAATCATTGATATTTTGGGGCCTCTTTTGGGGGCCAGTTTTACCAATGGAAAATCAGCATTGGGTCCGGTTTCACGGATATGGGACCGGTTTCACAGTACAACTTGCCGCCCCCATGAGAATAAGGGTTAAGAAATCAATATGAAAAATGAAGCAAACTGCGGCATTTTTCATAACTCACGATGTTTTCTACTAAGAATCAATGTACATAACAAGTAATTCTTCATGCAGTAGCGGATCCGGGAGGGTTAGAACGAACCAACCACTGTAGCCTGATTATATCAATGTGCAGAAAATATCCAGGCCAAAAAAAGATAATAATTATGTTGGTGGGGGGGGCAATGCTACCAGTGTACATAGGCATAGAAAGGTTTATGATATGGGGGGGGGGCAAATGTTTAAGTGAATGGAACCCAACCGACGGTAGCGTTGCTAGGGGGTCTGGGGTCTTGCCCCCAGAAAATTTTGAATTCTAAAAAGCCATTTCCTGCAATCTGGGCACTTTCAGACAGCATTTTATACCTGCACCTGTCTTGAAGGAAAATATGGGTGAATTATTGGGGTCAAGGGATATGTAAGCCCCCCTTCTAAATTATTGGGGGGACGCCCCCCTCTCCCTACACCAGTGTGTATTATTGGGAAGGCTATAGGATATGTTGGCCCACTTCTAAATTATTGCGGGTCCTGTCCCCCTTCCTACGTCAGTGTTATGTCCCAATGCTTTTAAATTTATCATCTTCTATCAAGGATATCAAACCCAAACCCGGTCTTGTTTCGGTACCCGTCTTGTTTGGGAAATGGTTGTAGAAAGTAAAATTCACCTTTTTGACTGTCGAAGCAAAGGTTTGACACCTCTCTTACGAATCCAGTGGGACGTTACATCGGGCATCGTCATCTGCCATGCCAATCTGGCAAATTGATTTGTCATAATTTATGCTTTTTATTGTCCTTTCGAGGCGAAAACGACTTGTCAAAGTGAAAAAACACATTTTCGACGCCATGTTGTTTGTAATCGCGATATGGGTAAAATAACCGGGTTTTTCGGTTGTGGTCGTCTCGAAAAATAAATTAAAAATCAACATACGAGAAAATGTAAAAATTTAACATTCCCAAAACATTCAGGTTGTCAATTTCACGATGTTCTCAACTGTATAAGAAATATAGCTCAATATTTGTTTGGGAACAAAATCGTGATCAAAGTCTTCAAAATTATTCTTGAAGCACCCTTACCCATTTCAACACAATGACGTCTTTGATACCCGGCCTAGACTACATGATAAAAACTTTCGAAAACATTGTGGAAAATGAAGAAATTGCTTATGACAAACAATTTCTTCATTTCCCACATTATTTTCTACCTCAAATTATCAATAAATGTAAAATGACATTCAAAAAGAGTTGTCGTCTGCAACATCTTAGAGGTTAGACCAGTCTAATAGGCTACTGTCGTTTGGCAATGGGTTAAACCTTCAACTTAGATACAATCAATATATTTTACGACTGAGTAGCCTGCCACCATTTGCTATAGGTTATAAATTTATATTTGATTAATTGTGTCTAACGAAAAAAAGATACGCCTTATAAACTCGCACGGATTTGGGGACTTTTAACTTATTTTATTGTTTTTACCCTAAATTAACTGATTTAATATCTACGATTTCGTTTGTATTGTTTATAGCCTAATTCTCATGCTAAAATAACACTTTCACAAACAAGACCGGTTTTGACGTCCCTGAAGAATGTTTGCTTAAAAATCCCAAAGGGAAAATGCATTGCGTTGATGTTATAGCAAAACCTCGTAATTCCAGCTATATAATTAAGCTGGAGTTACGAGGTTTAGAAAAAACACCGACTGTTTTCCTCTTTTCTCTCAAGGATTGAAAAGAAAACTCGCCAAAAATTATATAATTACAAATGTATTAGGAATCCACCTTATTAAGAATACACAGTGGCGTCACGTTAGGACAATCTCAACGTGTGCAAGTCCTCTAATTGTACCGCAGTCCTCTAATCGTATGTGTGCGTTCAAGCCTGGGTCCTCAGTTTGATCCCTATACAAACACGATTGATATCTGGGGGCAAGAGACAGATTTTTTAAAACCTTACTTTTCTTCAAAGTGAAACAAGAATATGACACACCAATGAAACTGCTACAGCAATGGTTTCCTTTTTCACAGTGTTTACATAGGCTAATTACGGTCTCCTGCGGTCTCCTGCTCTTTTTGATGACATTTTTATGTTTAGGCAGTTTTGAGTTATGATTTTTCCGCTTTTGGCTCGGTTTATTCGCGATTTCGCATCGATTCAGAGGTTGCTTATCTGAGTTTCAGTACTTATGCAGTCTCAATAGCTCAGTGGGTAGCGGATTTGGGGACTTTTATCTTATTTTATTGTTTTTACCCTAAATTAACTGATTTAATATCCGATTTCGTTTGTATTATTAATAATTCTCATGCTAAAATAACACTTTCTCAAACAAGACCGGTTTTGACGTCCCTGAAGAATGTTTGCTTAAAAACCCCAAAGGGAAAATGCATTGCATTTATGTTATAGCAAAACCTCGTTACTCCAGCTATATAATTAAGCTGGAGTTACGAGGTTTTGCAATAACACCGACTGTTTTCCTCTTTTCTCTCAAGGATTGAAAAGAAAACCCACCAAAAATTATTAGGAATCCACTAAGTGACTTTATCAAGTGTAATCTCAACGTGTGCAAGTCCTCTAATTGTACCGCAGTCCTCAAATCGTATGTGTGCGTTCAAGTCTGGGTCCTCAGTTTGATCCCTATACAAACACGATTGATATCTGGGGGCAAGAGACAGATCTGCTCTTTTAGACGACATTGTGGTGTTAAGGCAGTTTTTAGTTATGATTTTTCGGTTCGGTTTATTCGCGATTTTGCATCAATTCAGATGTTGTTCATCTGAGTTTCAGTACTTATACAGTCTAAATAGCTCAGTGGGTAGCAATTTCCATGCAAGCGGCCCCAGTTTGGAACTGGTTCGAATCCTGGCTCGGCCAACTTTCTTTTTGACGCCTGCTGAAAGTCACTGTGACCCGGTTCATTCGTCTTAAATGGACTTTGTAAGCGATAAAAACAGTGAGTATCTTGGAAAGAACGTAGTGCCGGTGAAGATATACCATGATCGCATGGATGGGTACACTTGGAAAGAATGTTGTGTATGGTTTCCGCGGAATATTTGTTGTACAAAAGCATGTCGATAAAGAAGCTATAACTGGCAAGCAATAGCTTTTTCCCACGATGCTTGCAATAGCTCCTTTATATTAAATTTTCGTCAAATGGTTTAATTTTCGATTTAGCATATCAAAATCAGTTGAATACAAAGAAAACATTTCAGGACCCGTGTGCAAGTCCTCCAATTGTACCACAGTCCTCTAATCGTTGGTGTGCATTCTAGTCTGGGTCCTTAGTTTGATCTGTATACAAAAAACGGTTAATGTCTAGGGACAAGAGACGGCTTATTTAAACCTGACTTTTCTTAAAAGTGAAACAAGAATAAGACACACCAATGAATGGTTATGTTATGCCACGGTATAGTTTAGAAAACTAGTCAATTACTATCTATGCTATATTCAGAGCCTATCCTAGTGCTAGTAGACAGGAAACACGAATAAGTGATCTATCGCCGTGATATAACTGAAAAATAGTTTTGTAAAAATTGGCTTAAAGCACCAAACAAACGAAAACGTGTCGATAAAGAAGCTAGAACTCTTGCGAGCATTACTTTATGCAAAATTTCAAAACTAAGAGTTTTAGTTCTGGATAACTAATTTATGAGGACCCTAATTTGCATATTTTGCACAATACCTTTTATGTCCGTCATTACGAGGACCTAACAAGCACACTCTCAAGTCACGTGACAAGAGCAAAGTGTGCATGTTTTGTGCGTCCAGACTACTTTTTCACGTTTAAATGAGGACTCGATTATTTTTCAATTTTCTATAATAGTATATCAAAATCAGTTGAATACAATGAAAACATTTTGAGGACCCGTGTGCAAGTCCTCCAATTGTACCGCAGTCCTCTAATTGTAGGTGTGCGTTCAAGTCTGCGTCCTCTAATTGATAGCTATACAAACACACACACACACACACACACACACACACACACACACACACACACACACACACACACACACACACACACACACACACACACACACACACACACACACACACACACACACACACACACACACACACACACACACACACACACACACACACACACACACACACACACACACACACACACACACACACACACACACACACACACACACACACACACACACACACACACACACACACACACACACACACACACACACACACACACACACACACACACACACACACACACACACACACACACACACACACACACACACACACACACACACACACACACACACACACACACACACACACACACACACACACACACACACACACACACACACACACACACACACACACACACACACACACATGTGTACTACTGATTTTCATGTAACATTACAACTGGCATTTCAGCACAACGTGTTCATACTTTGCTAATAGCCTAAAACACCAAAGAGACTTAAATGATAGTAAACGGATATATACTCAGTTCCATAAATAAGTGTGCACTTTATTTAGTTTCATTTCTCTTTCGATTTTTAACTAAAAATTAAACAGTTTGTTATCATATTGTAGCTAAGAGATTAAAGAAAAAGTCACACTCTTTAAATCTTTGCAAAAAGACTATTTTAGTTTGTTTTTCTTACTCAAAAGGGAGGTGGTATAAAAATGAAAGTTGCAAAAGTACACAAAAACTGGTCACATTTAAATTTTGATTAGATGAAGTTAATTGGAATTGGTTTTGAATATCTTGCATGTCTACATATGATATCGATACGTAGGAGTATGTGACGGTCGCATGGATCTCAAACAATGCAACAACATTACATTTGGAGTGTTACTTCATTCCTGGGTGAGTGAAATACCAAAATCCTGGATATTGCTGATGTTTCGCTGTTATTGAATGTTCCTTCCTAAATGCCCCCATACATGTTAAATCGAATACAAATTCATGCCAAAGATAGCCAGGGAAGAATTTCAACATTGCTTCTGTCACGAAATTAACATGAAGTTCAATATTGAATGGTATTGAATAAATAATGCCGATTAACTTAAGACGAACAAAATTCTAATTTGACCAGTTTTTGTGTATTTCTGCAACTTTTATTTTCGTACCTCCTTCGTTTAACCTTCGGAAAACAAACATAAATCGTCTTCTTGTCCAAATTTTAAATATTTGACATTTATTTTAGACTATAAGCAACAATTTGATAGCAAAATCTTATATTTTTGGTGAAAAGTGAGGGAAGAAATAAAACGAAAGAAAGTGCACACTTATTTATGGAACTGAGTATATAAAAGGAATACAAGAAATATGACTAACATTTTTTTTGTGAAAAAGATCAAGTGAGAATGATTTATGATAATATTAAATGCTAAATTAAGCTAAAATCAGTAATAACCTAATTGTATACACAGTTACATGTACACGGGTTGGGTGTGATATGGGCAAGTTTAAAAAAAATGTGACCGTTCACTTTTTACATGCCTCAGCTTTTGTAGAGAAACATATTCAACCCAATCAAAGCTAAAAGGATGTGTTCAGGTGTCTTTATACTGGGTACCAAGTTTAAAGAAAATCGCTTCACAAATAAAAAAGATATGTCATTAAAACATATCAAAAATGTCAGGAGTGAAACGCTTTTTGTGTGACACTTAAGACTTTAACCAAGTTTCTAAGCTATGGTAAATAAAATACAGTGACAGGATACTACAATAAGCACTTGTGATTCCTGAAACAACATGTGCATCATCATCTAAAAATTACCTTTTCATCTTATCTTCACTGGTTTAGGATGTGGAGCCTGTTTTATTCAACAACCCTCTGAATTTTATGTCAGGAGTGAAACACTTTTAATTTTCAAAATGTGTTCTCATTTTTGTCTATTCAGCCAGAAATCTACCACTCAAACGTTTTTAGGAAGCCATCAACCTTGTGGGCATTCTGCACTCTATTATTTAGAGATTCGTGGGTTACAATTTATTGTATCGCGCTATGCGCGATACATATGTGGTATACATATTCTAATTTTAGAAATTACGTCATGAGGGATAATTATTTGTACTTGAAAGCCGTATATATATATAACCTACACATAAACTGTTTACACGGTATAATTTTTCAAGCAGTACTATAAGTATACATTGAAGTTCGTTTAATCTCAGACCACGCTTAAAATTCGTGTAAACAAAATTCTAGTATAGTTTTATACTTTGCATAGCAATGGAAAGTCCCTACTTCCGGTTTGCCCATGGTGGACATGTATTTTTCCTATCCGTTTAAATGCAACACATTTATGCATACCATTTCGGGTTGGACTAAAACACGCAAAGAACCTGTTTTTGGCGCAAAGGGCGTAAAGGACATGAAGGTGACACAAAGGAGATTTATATCAGTCCAAACTCCTTAATCATGATTTTTTTATCGCATTAAATTGTTATATTCGTGTATTTTACGATTAAATCTAGTCAGTAATCTTTGTTTTGGGACATAAAGTGTCCAATTTTCGTGTTGAATCCGATTTAATAGGCTACTCACGGACGAAAAGGAGCTGGCTGCGGCGCAAAGGAGATTCATATAAGCCCAAACTCCTTTGTCATTAATTTTTATCGCATTTAAATTGTAATTTTCACGTATTTTAAGATCATATCTAATCCATAATGTTTATTTTTTTGACAAAAGGTGTCTGTTTTCTGTATAAATTCCGATTTTCATATGCTAATCACAGGCGAGAAGGAGCTGGGTGGCGCAAAGGAGATTTGTATCTGTATAAACTTTTTAATCATAGATTTTCGTCACAATTGATTGTAATATTTATGTATTATTAGACCATAGCTATTCAATAATAATTATGTATTCTTTAGAAAAAAGTGTCTGTTTGTTTTATTAATTCCGATTTTCATAGGCTATACTCACAGGCGAAAAGGAGCTTGCGGTGGCGCAAAGGAGATTCAAATCAGCATTAACTCCTTAATCATGAATTTTTATTGCATTAAATTGCTATTATTTATTACTAGTTAGTCAATAAAGATTGTTCTTTTTTTATCAAGATGTGTCTGCTATTAATTCCGATTTCATAGGATACTCATAGGCAAAAATGAGCTGGCGGTGACGCAAAGGAGATTCATATCAGGCCAAACTTTTTACTCACGATTTTTTATCGCATTGAATCGTTATTCTCACGCATTTTAAGATCATTCCTAGACAATAATGAGATTTTTTTTCGACCATGGTGAGTATAGCCTATGAAAATCGGGATCAATACAAAAACCAGACACTCTTCCAAAACAAAAATATACATTATTGAATAGCTATGATCTAATAATACAAAAGTATTACAATCTAATGCGACAAAAATTCATGATTGAAAAGTTTATACAGATATAAATCTCCTTTGCGCCGCCCAGCTCCTTCTCGTCTGTGAGTAGCATATGACAACCGGAATTTATACAAAAACCAGACACTTTTTGTCTAAAAAACAAACATCATTGATTAGATATGATCTTAATATGCATGAACATTGCAATTAAAGCGATAAAAGTTCACGATAAAGGAGTTTGGGCTTATATAAATCTCCTTTGCGCCACCGCCAGCTCCTTTACGTCCGTGAGTAGCCTATTAAAATCGGAATTAACACAAAAATCAGACACTTTATGTCCCAAAACAAACATTATTGACTAGATTTAAACGTAAAATACATTAATTCAACAATTAAATGCGATTAAAAGTCATAAATAAGGACTTTGGGTTGATATAAATCTCCTTTGCGTCGCCTTCAAGTCCTTTGCGTCCAAAATAGGTCCTTTGCGTGTTTTAGCCCAACCGTACCATTTCGAATCGCAATAAGAAATCAAAGAACGAGAAGTACCTTACTATTGAATGACCACTACATGTTCAATTTGGACTGGTCAACTTGCATTGTTACAAGGGATCGTCTTATCTGACTAGATATGTATATTGCTAGTAGAACAAATGGGTTTTCTCAAGCGTTTTTCAAAATTGCATTACAATATGAATTCCTACTTTCGGTTTGCCCATGGCCTATCCGATTCACTGCATCGCTTCCTAAGAAATCAAAGCACGAAAAAGACTTACCCGGTAAGTATTGAATGAACACTGCATGTACAATTATGGATGATTCGATTCCATAATTTCAAGGGATCGTCTGAACTAAATAGGCATGTGTATAACTAGTAGAACAAATAGGTTTTCTCATTTTTTTTTCTAAAAATTACAAACTGTTAGGGGTTTTCACATAAAAGAACAACTCAATTTTAATGTCTCAACAGTTTTCGACTGGATGGATTTCAAAACCGTTCAAAAGAATACTTTATGCTCAATTCGCCGCCACAATCA
Organism: Fragum sueziense; assembly: GCA_963680895.1. Lineage (NCBI taxonomy): Eukaryota > Metazoa > Mollusca > Bivalvia > Cardiida > Cardiidae > Fragum > Fragum sueziense. Next base: position 47,665,362 of record OY804592.1, read on the forward strand.
AAACTTTAGTCCTGTACTTTTTGTTACACTCTAGTAAATCTCCTCGTATGTGTCGCTCGTTCTTTGTGTTTTTTGTGTGTGATAAGTACAAATATAGGTCCCGATTTATGACCTGGCAGAGATGATCTGCCGGGTGAATTATTGAGACATATTCATGGTATTGCTTGTATTGTGTTACAGCTTAAATCCTAAACATTAGCGGCTGGTAGTTGTCACTTTATATGGCATTTCTGTATTTATCTTTTTTACATTTAATTTATTGCTCCGCCGGACAAAAGAAATAAGGATCATATCCGTGGCATTGTGGCTGCTGTGCGTTCGTTCATCTATGTCTGTTGTCATAAACGTTTCCTATTCCTGCTGTTATCAAAGCATTTTTAGATTACATAGACTAAGATTAGCGTGCACTCTGATCTATTCAACACAGTCTGTTCTCTATTGAATGATTATACGAATAACAAATAAGCTATAGTGGTCAAAATGTTCCGGTTTGGAAAATTTACTTGATAAGATTTTTATATTCAGAAGGCTAATGGATAAACAAGTACTTTTTTCTATTTAATTAAAGTATTTTACCTATTCTGACCAAAGGCTAGCGGGGCTTATGCCACGGTCCTGTTTCCGGCGTGCGTTCATGTGAAAACTTCTCCAAAATTACTAGGCCAGTTTCAATCAAGATTCAAACAGGAATCTTCTAACATAGGAATCTAACAGGAATCTTCCTTGCATGGAGCCTTTCGAATTGTTTTTGTTTTCTTTTTTCTTTTTTTTTTTTTTGTTTTTGTTTTTTTATTTTTTCGAAAAATAATTTCATAGTGAACTGTGGTTACTATGGTGCACTTTCAATTTTTTTGTGTGTGTCTTTTTTTTCCTTCTTTTTTTTCCAAAAAATAATTTCACGGAGAAACGATTCAGGACCATCTTGGCCCTAATTCCTTGCTGAAATATTCGGTTTCCTTTCTTGTTTAAGTAAATTTTAATCCCCATTTATTCAACTGCAACATTTAATACTTTTGTATTTCCCCTCCTATGTTGTTTGATTAATGGTATAATCTGGCTGAACACACAAAAATAGACTAGATCTAGCACCAGCATATGCAGACATGAAATCCTATTTCGGTTTTCACTGCATGTTGACTTAACCAGACACTTGTACAATTTTATTCAGTACTTTGGTATAATTTTTAAGCGCGATACAATTCATTTTGCTGTACATTACAGCAATTTTTTACTTGTCATATTGTGTAATATATACTGAAAGAAACTTCCAACGCAAAACCAGCTTCAATGTTGTATATTTCATTTATGTTTGTATGACTCGTAACCAAAAATGGCATATGCAAAGACTAACTCTTTATAATGCCACTGGCAATAATGAAAGTGCTGAAATGCACCGTATCACACAGCCCAAAGCACCAATACACACAAGGGGTCAATTTTGATATCCCCAGGTATCAGCATCACATTGAGTTTTTAGTCTGTTTTCTTGTGCCCCAGTAGTTACTCCACCTTTACAAATCAGCCATGTGATCTGAAAGAGCAGAAAATGGGTCTAAGGCATTTCGTGGTGGGTGGGGGTGTATGGACTAATAGTGCAGTATTTTGTTTAATGCTTTGATCAGCTTTTCAGAATTTCATTATGGTATGTCTACCTGACGTGTTTAACGTTTGCCAAAGTCTGCCGACGGTAGATATTGCACCATTCAACAAAACGGCTACAGTTATGAATGTCATTCCCGCCTGGCGCATTCCAATGGCGCGCACTCTGACTTCAGTGCTCAATCTTGGCATATTGTGAAGAGGAACTTTAAAGAAATGATTGTAACTTAACTCAGCTATCGTGTAACAAAATCGCTGCATACATAAAGGTTGAAATCGGTGTTCGAATTGCACGTGCAACACAAAATTGGGTATTTGTGCACAGCCGCACATGCGCAGTGATGGATGACAGGACACTCAAGTTTTTAGTGAACAATTATAGTGCATGTGTAGGGATAACAATTGCAATAAATATTGTTGTCAAAAATTCAAACAGAAAGATTTTGCACGCAAAAATGCATCTTGCGTTAGAAGTTTCCTTCAGTATATATGTTGTCAGGAGTGAAACACCTTTTTGTTGTCATTTTGCAATATTGCGCACAGAATTTTAGCTAACAACTTGTGAACATGAATTTAGAATATAATTTTAGCACTGCTTAACCATTTAGAATAGTTTTTATCCATCCTAATTAAGAAATCTGGATGATATTCTGTAAAAATAGCTGTAATTCTTAAAATTTAAATGTCACAATTTGGTCACATTTTTTTTTAAACCTGTCCATATCCAAAAATGTATTTGAGCCAGGATCTGGACAAAACGTCCCTTCAGGCTTTTGAGCACAACATAGATCCAGATCAGTCTGTGCATACGCACAGTCTGATCAGGACCCATGTTGTTCTCTAGAAGCTTCTTCGTGACCTGTAGTAACTTAAAGAAAGCAGCATGAATGCATATTGGACTGCATTTGACAACAGGCTGATCTTCATACTTAATTTTTAAAAAATGCTATAAGGGACGTTTTTCCGGATCCCGGCTCATATGTATGTGTTTTACCACCAGGGTTTAAACAGAAACATGGATTTGGAGGATGAGGATGGTAAAAAGTTATCGGCATTGACTGTGTTTAGTTTGTCCATAAAATACATCCATGATAACTTACTCGAGGTAAATTATACAAGACATAGAGAATAATCATTTGTTTCAGTGTAAGATCGATTTATATTTCACTGAGTGAACAACAAAAGCTTTATTTTGACAAGTGACGAAGCCACGAGTGAAAATGTAGCTTTCGTTGTTCAAGAAATGATATATCAATCGATCTAACTCGAAGAACAAACGATTACACATGTATTCTATTTCTTTAATGCAAAAAAATAGGCAAAATGCATAAAATTTATGACAGATTTTCTTAAAGCGCGTCATTTTTGCACGTGGCTGCTATGCAACGCTTATGATGACGTAACTTATTTGGTCCGGCTTATATAACTTTTAAAAGATAGGGTGAAATGAACTATAGCGGGACACAAGTCTTTGATAATTTTACTTGATAGGCGGTGAGTTCATCAAAATGATAATCTACCGTTATTTCCCGATAATCCATCGCATCGAAAAGCACAAAAGAGAAGGGTGTATTGTCCATAGATTAGCGAGTTAATGCAACGGTGTAATACTTTTTTGACTGACTTGAAAGCTTTAAAGGGCTTTTTATGGTTTCTTAACGTGCGCCAGAATGCGTACTTTCATGTCTTTTCATGCAGGATTGTCTTGACGGAGGCCCTCTACATACGCTATCTTACATTCTACGCTCCCAATTGCACTGCGCTATCTTTTTCTCGAAATTATGGCTTCGCCCCTGAATTTTATTATGCCCCCGTATCGAGAGATCGGTTGTATACTGTTTTACTCGTGTCCGTCCGTCTGTCTGTCCGTCTGTCCATCCGTGTTAACATTTTGGGTCCTATGCGGTATAATTAATGTCAATTGAATCCTAATGTGGTAATTTTGACTTAAGGGGTGAATCACATGAATCAGTGGTTGTATTTGTGTTTATAATTACACTATCAGTCATCTGGTGTGTTAGAAAGTACAACATAAACCATGGACAAATTTTCAGGACGAAATCAAAGATGTCTTTGTAAAATAAGGATCAGGGGAAATACCTCCATCGATCTTGATTGTATTTCCCTCATGTTAGTGGTACCCGTTGTATATCTACAAACCTTAAAAAATGGTACCAGTTTACCAAAAATAAATACCAGTTAAGGTCACATAACCCAAGGTTGGTACCACAAAAGGTGTTGTTTTGTAAAATTGGTACCACATAGGCAGCGAATGTGGGTCAGTCTGTCTGTCCGAGAACTTAACTTTACTCTTTCTCCAAAAGTATTTGACATACAAAGCTCAAATTTTGGGTGCACATTTCTTTCAATAAATTCTATCTGTTCCATGCAATAAGACCTTCCCCAAGGTCATCTGTTAACCCTTATCAACCCTTTACACGAAACTTATCATTTTACAAAAATAGCAATTTCGGGGGCATTTGTGTTTCACAAACACATCTTGTTTCAATACGAATCAAATAGGGGTAGGAACCAATACATCGTCGCTTTTTCCACAAAAGCCTCGCAACTGCAGGTCATCAACAAATTTAAAAGCTTGAATATCTTGTTTATTTAGTCCCGGTTGAAATTGAGCTTCCCGGTATCTTTTCAACGGAACCAGAAACATATACCTGTAGGTATACATGGCAATGAACTCATGTTATCTAAAAGCTGATTGTAAACTGTACATTTACATTGATATTCTAAAGCTTTAAATTCGCCATGACACATTACCATTGACCCAATTCTGCTACAAGTCTTTGATACTCGAAATACACACATCATAATATGTATTTTGAGACTTTTGATGATTTCCGGACTGCTGAGAAAAGCAGGCGTTCTTTTAAGAATCAGACCATGTAGAATATAAAATTTATATATCTCCTCACGCAGGAATGCAACAAACAGATAGTCGATGGAGGGTTAAAGAATGAAGATATACACTGGGTTATAACAGTGCCCGCGATTTGGAACGATGCGGCGAAACAATTCATGAGGGAGGCTGCCGAATTGGTATGTTAACTGATTTTAATCTCGGAAATAAATTTTTAAAGAGCTTAAAACATCTAAAAACGTATTTAGATAATTAAGCATTCTTGAACAATATTATAAGATTATGAATAAGAATTGCATGAGTAAATGTCATACACGTAAGTTGTAAATTTAAAACTTATTTGGTTTCTTACTTGTTACTTGTATGTCGAAACCGTATCTAGGCTGCTGCCTCTCTGGTCCATTTTTTTAAGGTGTCGTCCTCTTGTACCCGCTTCCGGATTTTGCGCTTATTATTTCCTAATTCGTGCGGATACACTCAAAACGAGAAAATGATAAATATTACAAATAGATTGAACCGTAAACTTAAAGTTTAGTGTTTTTAAAAATATGTTTTTAATAGAAAATTGATCATATGTACATGTAATTTTGAGTAACTAATTTCAATCGTGACCGAGACGTTAGTTTTTCTGTAGTAAAATTTGTGAATCACAAGATATCTTATGGAGAAGATTAATTAATTTGTTAAAGGATTTGCTTTAAGAATCTGACAGATTACGTTTTTGCCATTCCAGGTTGGGATTGAATCCCACAAACTCACCATTGCTTTAGAACCAGAATCGGCTTCCATATTCTGTAAGCACCTTGCTGTTGAAAAGCACATGGGCTCACAAGGATTGTCAATTGACACATTTTCTCCTGGTTCGAAGTACATTTTACTGGATGCAGGCGGTAATTTTGTCTTTCATACGATAATACATGTATTTCATGTTAGTTCGAACACAATGATATCAAAATACCTTTTGATCGACTGCTTTTCTGTGCCATATCAATGTTCTATTTCAAACGTTTACTTACATTATTTAATTTACGTTATTTCCTATCAAAATCTTTTCTAACCAAGATAACCAGTAAAACATTCACAACATAAACATCCTCCTCCCAAAGTCTTCCTATAACCCGGTATAACGTGTTCCGGACTTGCTACCAAAACTAGAACTGTCGCGAAGCGGACAAATACCACCCCCACTAGCACCCTGTCACTGAAAAAAGTACTATTGGTCAAACGATTCTTGACTAAGAGCATGGTAACAGAAAACAAAATCCGATCGTGACCTGGACCTTTGACCTACATGGCCCTAAAACAATAAGGCACCTCATCCGGTCAGGGGCAACATTTGTGTAAAGTTTCATGATTGTAGGCTAAACAGATCTTAACTGAGAGCACGGAAACAGAAATTAAACAAAGTCCAATCAAGACCTTGACTGTTGACATTCATGACCCCAAAACAATAGGGCACCTCCTTGGGTCAAGGGCAACAACTGCGTAGAGTTTCGTGGTCCTAGGTTAAACGGTTCTTGACTTAGAGCAAGTACACGGATTTTCAATAAAGTCCAGTTATGACCTTGACCTTTGACATTTATTATCCAAAATCAATAGGACACCTCCTTGGGTCATGGACAACAAGTGGATAAAGTTTAATGATCCTAGGTCAAACGGTTCTCAAGTTAGAGCACGGAAACGAAAAATTCTACGGACGGACGGACAGTCGCACGGACAAACGGGGGACAGACAGACAGACATGGTGAAACCAGTTTACCCTAACCTCTTCGTAGGTGGGGGTATAATTATCTTATAAGGGAGATCGGGGCAAAGTTGTACACGGAGCAAAATGGCACTTTAATGTTTCAGCTCAATTATGGTTTCTTACATCTTAATTCGACTTACATTGTAGTAATAAATTCTTTGCATTTCTGCAGTCTCTGATTTCTGTAGCTAGCTTTGTCTCTATGAGGGAATTCAAGAATAGTGAGTTTTAGTTTTGGGGGTCAAAAAGTTAATTTGCCTGGATTTATCAATTGCCCATGACAAGATAGATTTTAATACTTCTGGTAAGAGTTTTGAGGTTTCACTATTCTAAGAATTGCACAAGGTTTCGACTAATTGCTTTATTTACAACATGACCATATGTTTTGGCAAAGTGTTACACTCTACTGTTTGTTATTTTCTCTTTCAAAATAAAGTACATTTTAAGTAAAAATGTGGAGAATGGTGATGAAATACAAAGTGATCAGTAGTCCATAACATTTTCATTCTATGAACAATTTTAGGGAAATGAAAAGACCAAATTTCGTAGATGACTTGTATTTTACGTTAAAGCAAATAGAAAATTTGAGTTAAATCTGTTATCTGTGTCTACGTTGGAAAGTTTTGTACCGGGATATTTTAATGTTATTTTCCTCCCTTTTCCTTTTCATTTACCGATGAAATTCCTTTGTGGTAGGGACATTTTTCACTTGCAGCCAATATTAGGCAGATCTAAAGTATTTATTTGCCAAGTGTGTAAATCCTCTTCAGTTTTATCTTAAGTAATATCATTTGATATATAGATACATGTGGTTATTCCAAGAAAAAGAATGAATAGTAGTTGTCCCGATATGTTTATAAGAGTCGGTATTAAAGAGGTCACTGTGAGAATGGATGTGCTCTGTAGCCTACCAGATTGTAAAATTTAGAAAATTGGACGCTCGTTTTTGCAATACGGATCCGTTGCATTTTTAACCCCAGATTTATGTCACCTTCATTGACTTAAGTGTCAATAAAATGAATATTATAATTTATTTTTGCAGAAAAAAATGGTAACTTAGTAACACTTTGCCTCGGGCCCTGTAACATCATGCCCGGGACAAAGTGTTACATTTTTCATGATTTTTTGTTTCTTTCTAACATATCAATACACTAGCAAATTATGCTGCAAGAACTTGATTTTGTTCAGAATTTGATACATTTTTAGATTTTATGGTTAACACGACTAAATGGTATATAGCATTGTAAAAATTCTGATCAGTCGAAGAAATTATCACATTTGCCCGGTGTATTTTAAGGTGGGACGGTCGACATAACCATTCATGAAGTTTTGCCAGGCGATCAGTTGAAAGAGTTACACAATGCAAGCGGTGGTGCCTGGGGTGGAACGTCCGTCGATGAACAATTCTTTCAGTTTCTGATCAAGATATTTGGGGCTCCGATAATGATGAAATTCAAAACAGCGCATATGGATGACTACTTGGATATCATTCGCGATTTTGAGGTCATTAAGAGGGCTGTTTCGTTTGAAGACAAGACTGTGATTTTTAGGTTACCAGCAACATTGGTTGAAATGTTAAAGATACCGAGGAGAAGCTTGAATCTGCCCTCGGTCAAATGAATTTTGTTGGTGAAGTCACCCTCCAGGAAGGAAATAAACTGCAAGCAGATGCAGCGTGTATGAGGGGTTTCTTCAGACCAGCGATCAAAGGTACACAAAATCATCTTGATGAGTTGACCAAACATCCCGCTGCTAACGGAGTAAATGTTTTGTTGATGGTCGGAGGTTTCTCAGAATCGGTATACCTACAGGAAAATATCAGAAAAGAGTTTCCAAAACTGAAAGTAATTGTACCACCTGAATCCGCATTAGTTGTCTTAAAAGGCGCGGCAATGTATGGACATTCAGAGAGCACTATTACAGAAAGGGTCAGTAAATACACGTATGGATTTACTGGACGGCGTGACTTTGTCGAGGGTGTTCATCCAGAATCACATGCCATAGTTCATGCGGAAAAGAAGAAAGTAAAAGGTGCATTTTTTAAACTTGTCGAGAAAGGCGAACCAATTAAAGTGAATGAACGTAAAAAATGGAAGGACGATATGTTTGCGGTAGGACTTTCTCTTGTACAATTCCCTGTATTCGGTTCTCTCCTGAAAGATCCTGATGGTGAATGGAGTGAAGACACATTCAAAATCGGAGTGCTACAAGCGGATGTTAACACAAAAACTGATAGAAAATTCAGAGTAGCTGGCATATTTGGAAAAACAGAAATAGAATTACAAGTTATTGAAGTAAACACCGAAAAGCTAACAACAGCTACATTTGATGCCTTACAGTAAGTCGTTGTGATGGCGATATGAAGTATGGTCACGAATTATTGATATCATGCATATATAACCTGATCAAACGCTGTTTATAGCGAACCGGATTTTCGAAACTTTTTTATATACAAGTGTTTTTCACGTCTTAAATTACAAATCGTAAAAGAGATATACAAAACGTTAAAAACGAATGTTACCGACTGTTTTAATAGAAATATAAGCATATATATGTGTAATGAAACTACACATGATATGCAACTGTTCAGATGTAAATGAAATTTGTCATTTTCGTATCAACTTTAAAGGCTTTTCTGTTGCTTATTAGCTACAACTTCAAAAAATGATAGCATTTTAACGCATTAGAGTTACCGATTTTGGCATCGAGACAAAATCTGGAAAAGTTGCTTAGTTTTGAGGGTATATGCATTCCGTGAAGAAAAGGGTTTGAGATAGTTTCTAATAATTTGGAGGGTTGAATTCAAAAACCAGTGTTACCAAGACGAAAAATGGCTCTTTCGTCATCTAATTTGCATATTTTCAAGATGGCCGTCGAAAGGGAGAAAAAATTCAATAATTTCAGAAAGACGCGTAGATGTAATCAAAAGTAGAACGAAAAACATTAAATATCTTTAATTTTGTAATGGTTACAGAACATGTATGTAAAATTTTACCAGAATTAATAAATCATAAATATTTATCGATAAACTCAAAATACATCGTACGTTTGAAATGCAAGCATGCTCTTTTTGAATTAAGATTACAAAGTAAAATTGAAATATGTTTCATGTTTACAAATTTATTTTATTAAGATATTTTGTTAAATTTTCTGATTGATCCCTTTCTTCATTTCCCATAAACGGCAAATACACTCTCTGACAAAATTGTCACCCACCAATAGGTTTGAAATCGTTAGCCTAAGTGGGCGAGCAGCTGGAGGCTCGGTTAGGGTGTTGTGGTAGTACTAGTTTGAGAAACAACAGAAATCTGTGGGTAGGTGCTTCAGCCGCCGCGATATGATACTGGCATTTGAAAACGGCGTAAAACCCCAATAAACACATTTCCCATAAAGCGTTCTACTCAGAAAAGCCAAAAATGTGAAATTCCATTCTCCTGCAACATCTTCGCATTTGATATTGCCGTCTTGCGATAGCTTAAGATATTCCATCCATCATTAGACACAAATGCTCCATGCAACTTCGGCGTCATCCAAGGCAACGGAAATTGACGAGGATAGCCTATACCTCGTCAATTTCCGTTGCCATGGATTACGCCCGAAACTGACGAGGATATACCATCGTCAATGTCCGTTTTCACGGATGACGCCCGATGTTGAACGAAATGTTTGGTATCTAATTGTGAATCGAATAATTTAAATCACTAAGCATCGAAATACATGACTACTGCCGCAATACAACCTTATTATACACTTCTTAGCACATAACTGAAAGGTATAGTATAAATAACAGTAAGAATGATATAGATATATACCGGTATAGCTAGCGATAAATGACCTGTCAGCGCATCATTATCGATAAGCTAGAGATACTCTGACAGGTCATTATATCGTGTGCTATATCACATAGGTAAATCATCACGGCGCGCCCAAAACGTCGTAGCTACAATTTAACTTGGCTGTAGTTACGATATTTTAAGATTCCTATAGACAAAATTGCACCTCTATAACACGAACGTTAGTGTATGTCTAGTGTTTGTTTATATCCTGCGGATTCTTGGGTGAAAATGGATCAACTTGGAATTATTTTTGTAATCGTTGCGGCTTCAATGCTGTTTGTCGCACGGACGGACGCACAGGACTGTTCTACCTTTAGAAACTGTACCGACTGTTTATTAAATGAATGCAGCTGGTGTCGAGAACTGGTAAGTTAAGTTTTGTGTTCTGTTTTTCAACAATGTTTGAAAAATGTAAATGCGCCGGGATCTGAAAATAGGTCCATTAACCCATTACTGCACAGTGTCTCTTTTTTAATCCCTACAGGATAATGGCTTTGGAAACCATTGTGAAAAATGAAGAAATTGCTTGTGACAAGCAATTTCTTCATTTTCCACAATTATTTCTAACCCAAAGTGTAAAGATCTTTTAAATTCATCAACTTGAATTTGTCGTCTGCAACACCTTTCAAATTGGTAAAGTCCAAAATTTTGTCGTCTGGTAATAAATGGGCTAAAGCATGTTAATATCAAGAAACAATGGAAGGAATGCTAGATATCCACATTTTCTTCTTTCGTCTCGATATTCTCAAAGACATGTTGTAATAGGTACCTTAATGCCAGATATATTTGGTAAGGGGTTAAAACATTTGAGACAAACATGGATCCGGATCAGCATATGAATGCACACAATCTGGTCAGTGTGCAGCCCGGTGCACGTTATATTCAAATAGCTTTACAATACGTTTGGCAACTTTTGGAGATTTCTTAAGGACATTGATTTAGACTACGCCCCTAGCCCCTTCCCAAAACAACACTTCATTTTGAAAGCTTGTGAAAACACTGAGACAAAAGAAGAAAATGCTGAAAAGCAGCATTATTTTTTTCCTTTTGCCTCAATGATATTGTTCAGTATTACGGGCATATCTTCATCGGCATCAATTTTGTCTTCTCCGGCGTCTTTCAACTAAGAATAATGTCGTTGTTTTTGCTATTTGGGAAAGGATTAAGATTAATCTTCGAATCATTATTAAGAAATTTTCACTTTGTACAGAGGAAATGTATTGAAAAATAGAATAACATTTAGAACTAGGTCAGTTTTGCCACGGACAAGAAAACTGCAAAGCCTTGACATGATTATTTCGTCGTATTCTTTGAAAACCTCGTAACCACAACTGTTCTTAAGCTGTAGCTACGCGCTTATTGAAAAAAAAGCGGTGAATTATTGTGAACTCTTTGTTTACAGCTATCTGGCAGTCCCCCAAGATGCATGGATAGAAGAGAACTGGGTCCCCTGGGATGTACGCAATACGTTCCTCAGAGAATGTCAGGACTTCTTATTCATGTGGTGAAATTCTTTATTTATTTTATTTTTTTATCAATAATTTGTTTGATGGATGCCAGCTATAGTAAGACCTATAATACAAAACTATCGTTATAAACCGTAGCTACATTGTTCACAGCAACAATTAAAAGGGTAGAAAAACATTCTATATTTCGTCGCTTTTCATCGAAAACCTCGTAACTGTAGCTTTTTTTAAGCTGCAGTTACGAGTTTTTCGATCAAAAACAGCGATTTATTATTCCAAAAGCCAAACCATACGCTTACGTCATACACATGGACGATGCAGTTCCAATTAGTACTACACTGCTGGTTTCAGTGGTTTGATGAACTATCCAATGTTCTTTAATTATTATTTATGGTATGTCTATTCAACCCCTCAAAAGCACCAAAGAGCTAAAGGCGAAATGTTAAAAGTGCATATACGTAGTTCCTAAACTGTCTTACATTTCCATTTCAAATACAAACATAAGTATTTTGTATGGCTTAGAATTTTGAATTAATGCATTTTTTAATTATATTTGTAAATTATTTTCTTCTTGAAGCATAATCTTGAAATCCCGCACGGTGAAACAACTTATGTGAAGTGTAGGCCTATTTATAAGTGGGTGTAATTTAATGCATTTCGTATGGCTAGAAAGTGGTGTTTCTTAGAGTCTGCAAACCTAAAAAATCCTTTCTCCTCCTAAACGTGTCAATGTAGCTCTAAATATTGTTTTCAGTTTCGAGTTTCAATAAACTTTTAGTATGGTCCCCTTTTCAGAACTTGCCTGATAAGCTCATTGCTCCACAACAAATAAAGATGAACATCGAATACGGTATGTTTAAATTATCATCTTTCAAAGTCAAAACTATTTTATTTAAAGAGACATTTCAAAGATATTTTTTCATGATTATACTTTTATTTTTATCTGAAAGAGCTTATGAAATTTCTGAAAAAAAATCAAGCCAAATTATTGCACCGTTTACGAGAAGTATATATTTTGTGCAAAAATTAAAAAAAAATGATTTCCACATCAGTTCAGATTTACATGGAATTTGTCATTACTGTTTCAACTTTAAAGGCGTATTTTTCACTTACAAACAACAACATAAAAAAACTGATAGTATTTATTGTCCAACAAGGTTAACCCGGGACAACTTAATTTTCGTGTGCAAAGTCCGTTAGTGGAGCGTCTTAACAAAACAAAGCCGAAGTGGGGTCATTACATATGCAGATGTCCCGGGTTAATCTTGCTGGACAATATACGCATTAGATTAACCAATCTTTGCATCAAGACATACTTTAAAACGACGAAATTGGAATGTTATGTCCTGCGTATTTACTTAGCGAATACATTATTTTACCCTTGAATAGATTGTTGCCATACGTCGCAAATTTACATGCAATTTAAGTGCATTTAAAATTCTACACAGTGTTTAGTCAATACCACTAATAGGATATTTAGCGCACCATGGAATGGGTAAAATATAGAGCAAAATATGCTATGCATGAAGGAGGAGGTTCTGTCATAACGTTTTCAATTTACGTCAATTTTCAAAAGGGTTGATACTGCACTCGTGTTTCTCATCAAAACAAAGAAAAGGTCAAAAGCACGGGTGGTAATCAGAGAAACTAGCTCCAAAAAGAGGTAGTTGCATACAGCGAAAATTTGTAGGTCACGAACACATTTTCTACAATTATTTCTTTTAAAGCGAGTTTTTGAGAAAACTGGCGATGCTGTAGTATGAAGAAATGGTCGCAGTTTGTTGTGCACGAGAATATACGGTATTAGTAAGCAGAGTTTGAATACAAAAGTTGAAAAACATTTCAAAATCGAAAGTAAAAACTTCTGAATTTTCGATTTTGAAATGTTTTTCAACGATTGTATTCAAACTCTGCTTACTAACACCGTATATTCTCGTGCACAACAAACTTAGACCATTTCTTCATATTACAGCATCGCCGGATTTTTCAATAACTCGTTGTAAAAGAAATGATTGTAGAAAAATGAGTTTGTGACCTACCTTTGTTTACAGATTTTCGCTCTATGCAACTACCTCGGTAAAGGCTGGATATCACGAGGAAACAAAATACCGTTGACTCTTTTTGGAGCTAGTTTCTCTGTTTACCACCCGTGAAAAGGTGGCTATATGATTTGTTTGACAAATGGTGGCTATATGATTTGTTTGACAAATGCGCATTCTTTCTCAAAATAATGATAATAGAAAGCAAGCAACGACACGGTCGAAGACATTAATAACATTATTTTCTGCAGGTACTCCGGTGATCGCATATTTAGACATTCAGATTCCAAAATATGCTGGCAAAAAGGTAAGCTGGCATAATTGCTACGAACGTAAGGTGTATATAAGACCTGATATGATAAAATAAATAAAAAGTTTCCAAAATTGCATTGCACTTTTTGATACAAAATCTGAAGTCAATTGTAAGACAGATCTACATTTTGAAGCTCCCATGCTTTCCTGAAAACATGCCCTTTTGTATGCATTATGCAGTTTTTTTTTATCAAAATTATTTCTATCAAGTTCCATTTCATATAAATGATATTTTTTGTTTATAAACATTCAACACGGAAACGTTGTTTTTATTATTTTAATTCTGCTGCTCGAAAGGTACAAACCAGCATTATGATATTGGGCTTTTTTCTCCCGTAACCCTGACCATACCATTTGTGAAGAAGGAAATAAGAACTGCATACACTTTTCGGTTTGATAAAGTGTACAATTGAAATACAGAAGAGAAATGTCTTTTTCTGTTCTTTTTTTTGTCTCTCTCTTTTTCAGAACTTCGTTAATCGTTATCGGCTCTTTGCTTTCCATTGCTATAAGGCCAAGACCAGCTTTCCACTTTAAAACAAGCAGTATTTCAAGTTAACCGATGTCCACACAACGAGTATCGACTGCATACAGTATTAGCCATTTTGTCCTTTTTTCAGAACAAATTACTGTTTAAGTACAAGGCTCTGAACGGTTACGATCAGATGCTCATTACTAAAGGTGTGAGAGGGTATGTATTCTTTGAAAGTAGGATTTGAACACTTTAAAGTGAAATTTCACGATTATTTTTGCATAAATTCACTTTTATTTTGTTTGAAAAAGCATGTTTTCTTATGAAAATTCTGAAACATTCAAGCAAAGATATTGTACCGTTTACGAGAAATATATGTTTTTGTGCTAAAATTTAACAAATTGTTGTGGACAACAGTTCAGATTTATATAGAATTTGTCATTTCTGTCTCAACTTTGAAGGCGTATTTTTCGCTTATAGGTAACAACTTCAAAAAAACTGATATCGTTTCTAAGCACTAGGATAAACAATCTTTGCATCAAGGCATACTTTTAAAAAATGAAATAAATGTGAAATGTCACTTTAATGATAATCATTTTTAATACGGTTTTTGGGGTTCTAAATAATGTTTATCTCGACATTTTCAAGGAAGTCTTCCCTTGCCAATTTAATAAAGGTTCAGATCGAAACATTCCTGATCAGATTTATTCGAACATAGAAATAATAATTAAATTAACTATAGGCCTCAGATATAACCATCAGTAGGCCTACTGGATTCGATTTTGCGTCATATTCGATTTTCAGAATTTTTTTTACATTTCTTTGTCCTATAAGACCTCTACATATAAAAAATGAATACGGATTGACAGTATATTTTGTATTTTTAGTCGCAGTTTCAAGAAAAGAAACGTTCACTATTTCTTGATGAAGAATGTTGAACCAAACTCTACCGTAAGTAAATATTTAGAGCTACAGATAAGAGGGAGTAATGGCTTTTTTCAGATGCAAAACATGCATTCTAGTTATCACGGTGGATAATCACGTGATACAATATTTTCAGAAAATCTTCAATAATTTTGAAAATACTGGACCGATTTGAATTTGGTTAGAAGCAGAGGATGTGGACAGACGTGACGCACTAGATAGTCGTGGTTGATTTTTAAAAAAAATCAACTGATAAAAAAGTTATTGAAGATAAACCAAAATTTTGATTTATCTTCAAAAACATTTTTATCAGTTGATTTTTCAAAAAATCCAACACGTCCAGCTTATTCCTGGCATTTTTTCAACCTTCTCTGCTTCAAACCGAATTCAAATTGGTCAAGTATTAAAAAGATATTGAAGATTATCGGAAATTCTGAGTCAAGTGATTATACACCGTGTTTATTGTTCATCAATCCCTATGCTCAGATGTGTACCAAGAACACAGTGTTCTTAACTGAAATAACACGTTAAGAATGTATCCCCTCTCATCTTTTTCTCTGAATATTGTTTTTTATAACATTAGGTGAATGTTTAATCATATTATCAGAAGCCATCAATTATTTTTTTGAATTCCTACATGCAGGACAGAGAATTGTTTCAGCCCTTATCAAAAAGCCATGCAGTTGAGTTTCCTAGCCAGCATAGATTCCTAGCCAGCATAGTTGTATCACATTGAATGAATTATTTGCAGAGTTATTTAACTCTGATTAAATTCATTCCTTAATTTATTGCAAAACAAATATTCTGGTCAACACTTGAAGCTGTTGTAGTGCGTATCTACGTCACACAGACATATACGTAGAGGTTCGACAATGTCACTGGTGGTGAACTCGGCCAAAGCGAGAGACGTTTTTCGCTACAACGAGGTATAGATATTTTGTGTTTGAATGTAAGGTTACAGATTTTTTACTCTAATTAAAATGAATTTGGTCTAAAAATAGACCGTGTTCACCGTTATGTATTGACAAACCGTCGGTGTTGTTATAAAATCTCGTAACTACGGCTTTATCTAAGCCGTAGTTACGAGATTTTATAACAACATCGACGGAATACATTGTCCTCGCTTTGACCGAGTTCACCACCAGTGAATGTATGGCTTATAGACAAAGTGATCTTTGTCGTTGTTCTTTTCTATTCCTAATGTTTACCAATGTCAAGTCTACCGGGACGTCAAAATACTAGTAGGTCTTCTTGGGGAAAACATGATAAGAAAGGACCAATTTGTGATTTATTGCATATTCATTTCATTGATACCACTTCTCTATATTTCAGATGCAAATACAATACAAAATATCAGCTACTTATTGTGAGAAAATTAAACGCAAGAAAGCCTAGTAAGTGTGCATTTTGTTACAATTGTAGCTGATTTCCTATCTGAGACATTTTAAGCTCTTTAACAAATAAATCTCTCATAAATTATTTATAGAAAAGCTAAAAGACATAAGTGCAAAATAGGAAAATATTAATGATATCTACTGTTTCATCCTGTTATTGTTAACTTCTCTATGTAACATTGTAAAAAAAAGTTTAATCAAAAATATATGTTGTAATTAATTTCAATTTGAAAGGTTAATTGAACATACAAACGCATGTGCGGATCTAGACGAGGGTTCCGCTGTCCTGAAATATTGGTAAGTAAGGCACGAAGCTTGGTCTGACATCCACTGCTGGGAAAAAGCCCATAGGCACGATGGTTAATTACCTGACTTAGAATTTCAGAAAATCGTCAATATTTTTGTAAATAATGGACCGATTTGAATTCGGCTTGAAACAGAGAATGTGGACAGACTATACGCATTAAACGGATGTATGGGATTTTTGAAAAATCAACTGATAAAAAAGTTATTGAAGCTCAACCAAAATGTTTGTTGATCTTCAATAACTTTTTTATCAGTTAATTTTTCAAAGATCTACCACGTCCAGGTTATTTCCGTCATTTTTCCGCCTTCTCTGCTTCAAACGGAATTCAAATTGGTCAAGTATTGACAAAGTTATTGAAGAGTATCGGAATTCTAAGTCACGTGATTATACGCCGTGATTAGACCCAAACCCGGGGTAAAATGCCTAGTTCCGCACTTGATACACATATGCCTACTGCACATCATGGTATTCCATCCATCTTTATACACAAAACACTACATGTAAATTTGGGCGTCATCTGCATTAACGGAAATTGACGAGGATATCCCTGGCCAATTTCCTTTGGCACGGATGACGCCTATGAATTGACAATTGTATATTATACTCAGTTCCAAAAGAAAGTGTGCACTTTTAAATTTTGAATATCTCGAAAAGTATACCGTCTATCGTAAGGAAATTTTGCACAACACATCTCAAGACTATTGCCAAACGATTTTTTTACTAAGAAATCACCTAACACTCACAAAGTTTCGGCTTGATTGTGATTTTGCATTTTAGTGTTTTACGTATGCCTCACGTGCTGGATGAGTTATCGATCAGAAATTACACTCACTGCAATCCTTTTGCCATACCTTAGCACAAAATCACATATTCATTACATTTGTACATAGTGCATTAGCGTGAAACCAATTACAATAAACGTTGGTGAACAAGACCGAACCTGGTGAAAACAAAAGCCGTCAACAAATCTGAATTTGTACGGTATTTATGTTCTAATAGCAAGTGTCCGTTTGTAAGGCATCTAAAAGGCATACATATTTGAAAGGCCTGGTCAAACCCTGCAACGGCATATGAGCGTGTAACTCTTTCCACAAAAGAAGCTGTAAAGCGTGTTAACACCATTAATGCCATAATGATCTGACTGTGTATACGCAGTATGAGCAATTCTATCGACATCTTTTTTGATGCCAATTTTTTTTATGGTCTAATCTGAAGAATGATATCACTTTTACTCTCTAAATTTCCATAAACGTTGTGAAAATTAAGGTAAAAGCAAAACGCGAAACTGCACACTTTCTTTTGGAACTGAGTATATTTTCAATTACCGTCGCCAAGGATGACTGACCCCTGCCCTCCTTCATTTTGTATCATTCTCACTTCAGTATGGTGGCGCGTTTTGTTGAAAAGGGGAAGAAAACAATCAAAGAGAAGTTAAAAGTAGTACTGAAGAAGCTTAACTGTCCGTGCGACTGTCCGGTAAGTGGCCAACCGAGGAAAACTGTCCGAGACGGGATTTGGAGAAATGGCCCTTCTGACGTTTTCGAACACAATAGATCTAGATCAGCCTATTACACGGTGTATAATCACGTGACTCAGAATTTCCGATAATCTTCAATATCTTTTTTAATACTTGACCAATTTGAATTCGGTTTGAGGCAGAGAAGGTGGAAAGATGCCATAAAGAAGCTGGACGTGTTGGGTTTTTGAAAAATCAAATGATAAAAAAGTAATTGAAGATAAACCAAAATTTTGGTTTATCTTTAATAACTTTTTTATCGGTTGTTTTTTTTTTTAAAAATCAATCACGTCCATCTAGTGCGTGACGTCTGTCCACATCCTCTGCTTTAAACCGAATTCAAATCGGCCCAGTATTTACAAAATTATTGAAGATTTTCTGAAAATATTGTATCACGTGATTATACACCGTGATAGATCTAGATCAGCCTGTTTGTTTGCACAATCTGACCAAGATCTATTTGATTTTCTCACTAGTAGTTTCTTTTTGATCTGTGGTAACTGTATCACAGCAATACGTATATATCCAGATCGGACTGCACTTCGGCGTAAGATTGTCTAGCAACAGAGGGGCATGACTTTTCAAAGTGCAAAATATTTTTCATTGTTCACCAAATCCTATGGTCTGGGTACTCTTCCACGGGGTTTAACCTGATATTCGTAACTGCAGTTACGCACATCCAATATGACGGAGGGACAAACAGGTGAGTTTTACAAGCATTGATTTCAGGCACTATCTCAATGCGTTTCATATATTTTTTGACGAACTTGATCAATAATAACCCTGTTAACAATGTCACACTCTCTTTATTCTGACATATTTATATAGTAGGCCAATATCGGAGCTCGAAAAAATGGCATGATGTGCGTAACTGTAATACTGTAACTGACCTATTTTCAAGTAATAGTTACGCATATCATCATGATTTTTGAAAGCTTTATTACAGCTTTTATACTAACCTAAGAAGATAAATTTCGATTCAAAGCCCTTTTATTATAAAGAAACATCGTATTGGTGAAGAAAACCGACCGAATAACAAGTCCAGATATACAAATAAAGCTTGGGAATTATTCCCCTAAATTTGAAGTCAGCATATTGGATGTGCGTAACTGCAGTTATACCCCGTAACTCTTTAGAATTTTCCTGTCGAGACGATTAGTAGTGAGTACCTACAACATAGGATTTTCAGACTTGAAATAACAAATTTAAAATGTTTTTACCCCACTTATTTGTTCCTCCGGTGGAGGTCTTAAAGGGCGTAATAAAGGCCACTGTACAGATCTCTGTTCAATCATACACGTGACCCGTCTTAGTTAAACTTGAAATGTATATTTTGTTCATATAATTTTAATGAGTCATAAACACTTTTAAGTAAAAAATATCATAAAACCTGAAATGTCTTAACTAGTCATACATCTAAAAAATCGACATACGGTTTGCATTTACACCGACGATATTTGTTTATGTTTGAGATGAATATTCTATTTTTTTTTGGGGGGGGGGGGGGGGGGGAAATTGCTTCTCTATGCAGCCACATCTCTCTGTACTTTACCATTCACTGCATACCACAAAACATCTTCCGGTCCTCCTCACTATAAATTGTTCTATCAAAAGCAAAGTTTTATGCTAAAAACAGAAACAACTCCAGCATGGAATCAAATTATTCATGGTATTCAAATGGATAATCAAAGTACCTAACCAAGGTACTCTACTTCTGGACAGGCCTACATTATTAACAAATTTGCTTCCCAGCAGTACTTTCAGTACTTTGATTTACTTGGCGCAGGTGCAGTACCACGAAGTTGACAGTGTTAAATGTTCTGGTCGCGGTACATCAGAGTGCGGGGTTTGTAGGTGCAATGACGGATATAGTGGCACGTCCTGCGAATTGTCGGCACTATCTGAACTGGAGCTACAGTGTATTGATCCGTGAGTAGATTCTTTCTCTTTTATTTTGTCACGACAAATTTAAACGTCAGGTAAAATTCCTAACGACGGAGGACTTTGTGAAATACAGGCGTCAGGTCAGGGTCACTTCTTTCAAATGAATCCAATCACGAAAAAGAAAGTGTAAATAATGTAAGAAGACATAGGATTGAAGTACTTTTGGGAGATTGTTTATTGTTGTTGTTGGTGGTGGTGAATGTGTTGTTGTTGTTGTTGTTGTTGTTGTTGTTGTTGTTGTTGTTGTTGTACTTGTTGGTGGTGGTAGTGGTGGTAGGTTGTGGTGATGTTTGAGATGGTTTTGACATTTAACTCTCATTTTTGTTGTTTTTGTTGTTGTTGTTGTTGTTGTTGTTGTTTTTAATAAATCCAAAGACTATTCCCTTCCTCTGTTTCTTTTTTTTTCTAGCAAAGGAACGAAGGTGTGTAGTGGAAGAGGGGACTGTATAAGCGGGTATTGTGCTTGTCATCCAAGACAATCAAACTCTGCCAGGAAATATTCGGGACAATTCTGTCAGTGTGACGACTATTCGTGTTCCTATTCTAACAACATGATGTGTGGAGGTATGTATAGATCACGATAAATGACCTGGCAGAGCATCTCTAGCAAGGCGATCAAACTCTGCCAAGAAATATTCGGGACAATTCTGCCAGTGTGACGACTATTCGTGTTCGTATTCTAACAACATGATGTGTGGAGGTATGTGTAGCTCACGATAAATGACCTGGCAGAGCATCTCTAGCTAGGAGATTGTATAGGCGGGTATTGTGCTTGTCGTCCAAGACAATCAAACTCTGTCAGGAAATATTCGGGACAATTCTGCCAGTGTGACGACTATTCGTGTTCGTATTCTAACAACATGATGTGTGGAGGTGTGTATAGCTCACGATAAATGACCTGGCAGAGCATCTCTAGCTATTAGCTCTTTGTTAGTACCAAATAAAAACATTAATTGACCAATAACTCGCCAATAACTTTTTATCAGCTGCTTTTTAAAGATCTACCACACCAAGGATATTTTTTGCGTCTTCCACCTTCTATGCTTCAAGCCATTTTCAAATCGATCTTGTATTAACTGAATCCTGGCGATTTTCTCAAATTGTTGTTGTTGTTGTTGTTGTTTTGTGTCACGTGATTCCCCGCCGTGAATGTTTCATATGTCAATCCCCATCACAGAACTGAATAAGCCATGCGGTATAGAATAACGTCGGATATCTTGTGCTACGCCGCCTGCTAAAATATAAAATAGCAATCAATTTCACTGTGATGTAAGTTGTACGTTAGGTTTGTGTAGTCATTCAAAGATGGCGACAACAATACAGCATGAGAGGTAGGTGTCTTAGTTTTTCATTGATAAATTTCTTAAACGGTCGTATCTTGCCTTGATACTGATATCATTATACAGGGGAAATGTATACCTATCAACGGTTCTATATATCAAAGTACCAGTGTTGTCATATCGTACTCAGTCGTTGTGCAAAGACAGCCCAACACGGAAAACTTTTTTCGAAGCGAGAAAGTTGCCCTTTTAAGGATGATTACATAGTAATCAGCGAACTAGGGAACAAACTATTGCTCTTACTTGGATGTCTTTAACATGCTCTTTTCTATGGTTACTGTTATTTTACACAAAAATGTCTAGAATGACCACAAACACCGTGTTTATTAAATGGCCAGACAACGGTGTAGTCAGAGTGAAAATATGCAGACACAACGGTGCAGTTTCTGTGTTTTATGTACGGTGTGGTTATATTTTCATAACAAATTGTGAACGGTGTAGACATAATGCAATTGTGAACGGTGTAGACTTGAAGTAATACAGAACTTATCCTTTCTGGAATGATAATATTTTTATGTTTAATGATAACGTTTTCACGGCTGAGAATCATGTTTTACAATTACTACCGAAATTCTTCAACAATTATGTTAATAATTTTTTATGTGACTGACTTGTAAATGCTTTGCAGCAAAGAAGGTGACAATATGTCTACAAAATACACTTTAATCAAAATATATCAGAATCTAGTTTCTTTGCTATTTGTCAAAGCAATTCCGTAAGGGTCAAATAGTAGAAATTACCAAGAATCTGCTGGCGTCCGTTTTATTTTTTCTTTATTTTCAGTTCCATGCTGTTCACCTATTACTACTGTCATTTCGAAGGGAGTTTCGAAAATTTTGTGAAGCATTCGGAACAGGACCATTCCAGTCAGATATTAAAAGTGCGCAGGGCGGGGGAGATCAATGATCAGACAGGTCAAAAAGATTTGAAAACTCTGAACTTTAGTATTATTCCTGATATTATCAAGAAGTCAGACTAGGACATCATCCCCATTTGCGAGCATAGAATACACAAGATAGACCTCATCGACATAGAAAAAAGGATTTTGGAGTTAACAAGATTCTTTCTATCGATGATATCCCCGGTTTTGAATGCATGAGTCCTGAACATAAAAAATGACGAAGTTCAACACCCCATAAAGTCGTTCAAAAAGCCCCGACCTTAATTCCTGATATTTCCATTGGACGTGCTAAAACAGATGAAACGGATAGGGTCTCTTCTCTTTCCCCACGAGAACATGAAAACAATGGCTGAAATGAACAGTTTGTTCCCAGATGTGATTAAGTCATTGAGAAGCGTTGATCAACTTGGTATTTGTTTATTTTGGTCAATGAAGGTCGGCTCTCGATGGAAAACATTGCATTTCATTTATTTATGGATGTGTGTAAGTTACACTGTCTTGGTAGTACTTCAATGCGTTTTACTCCAATAGTCAAACGGTTTTGGCGAATAGAATATTGTCTTTTTCATTGCAAATGGTTACATTTTATGAGTGAGCCCAAAAAATCTTGGTCAGAAAAATGTCAGTCCTGAAGAAGAAGTTCATTACGTATGAAATTCCAAAATGAATTTTGCAGTTCCAGAATTCTATTTTCAAGACTTATTTACTTAAGTCGAACAAGACGAAAAAAAGGCCCAAATGTTTATGACACAAATTTATAATTTATGTTTTGTTATTTATAATTTATGTTTTGTTGATTGAATCCTTTATTTTGGGTAAAATCAGACTTTTCAATGAGGGGTCAATTTGAAAACAAGATACATTTCGATCAATAATTATCATACTCCATGAGTTGAAATCATTTCATTAATTACAATAATTGATTGTAATAACCAATTAAAACAGTTACAAAGAAAAATTCAAAGCCAGAGCCGAAATTTCGAATCTACAAATCAAATGAACGGATGAACAAGAAATTTGCCGTTGCACTTAACATGGCTTCAAAATGACCGTTATCGTATGTCTTATTTGATATTTTGTGATGGTATTCCTTTTGATTATCATTTCCGTCAGATGTTTATTCAATCACAAATAACAAAAATGTCTCCCGAAAATTAAATCAAACATACATTGAACTGTTTAAGGCTTAGGAGAATGAAGAAAAGAGAAAACATATTTTCTTAACTTTTGTTTTCATTTACTTTGAGGATGGCGGCATTTTCATCTGAGTTTTCTAAGACCAAAGTATTTGAGGGAGATAAAACAGATGATCTGCTATCTGTTAGAGCTAGTTCGCCCTATACAACATACCAAGTCTACACCGTTCACAATTTGTTGTGAAAATAATAACTACACCGTACAGATAACACAGAAACTGCACCGTTGTGTCTGCATATTTTCACTGTAACTACACCGTTGTTTGGCCATTTAGTAAACACAGCGTTTGTGGTCATTCTAGACATTTGTGTGTAAAATAACGGTAACCATAGAAAAGAGCATGTTAAAAACATCAAAGTTAGAGCAATAGTTTGTTCCCTAGTTCGCTGTTTACTATGTAATCATCCTTAAAAGGGCAACTTTCTCGCTTCGAAAAAAGTTTTCCGTGTTGGGCTGTCTTTGCACAACGACTGAGTACGATAGGACAACACTGGTACTTGGCTATATAGCACCGTGAATAGGTATACATTTCTCCTGTACAATGATATCAGTATCAAGACAAGATACGGCCATTTAAGGAAATTATCGACGAAAAACTAAGACACCTACCTCTAACGATTTTCCCCCGACGCCATCTTTGATTGACCACTCAAAACTTCCGTACAAACTACACAAATCTAACGTACAACTTACAACACAGTGAATTTTGTCCTAACAGTACACTGGCTTATGTATTGATAATCGGTCGGTGTTTTTTATTAAAGCTTGGAACTACGGCTTCTATCAAGCTGTAGTTACAAGATTTATAACAACGCCTACGAAATACTTTTGTTTGTCCGAAATTTCATAACTGTTGATTGGATAAAATCGTACCCTAATATGAGCGGGGTTCTGAAAGGGGGTGGGGAGATGTTACAAGGATCCTGAGTACAGTCTGTACATGTGTACATCAGAGTATAGATACATGTAAGAAAGGGGGCGTAATGGGTTTTTCGAAAATTAAATGAAATGTAATATTTCATTTATTGTTCATATACCCTATGTTGTTGGTACTCATTAGAATCGTCTCATTACATTCATGTGAGTACCCATAGGGTAGGGTATGATTCAGAATAACACATTTAAAATGCGTTCACCTCTTTTTATCTGTTGCTCTGGAGTTTGATGCAACAAATGATTAAGCTATTTGAGAATAACAGGATCTCGACCAGACTGTGTGTATAAACAGGTTGATCTTGATTCATTTTCGTCTCAGATTCAATCCAAGGCACATATTACTAGGATTCATCCTATACACACAATTTTGGCAGGCATACTAATGTTTTCATAAATGTGCTGTTAGAAAGACATTTAAGGTAAGTTTAGACTCGGTGGTTACTTTTTATCCGCCCAATGTTTTTTTTTTATTTGTACATATGTTGTAAAGTAACATTTCCTAAACAAAATGTAAAAAATAAGGGTAAGTTTCCTCGCTCGTTTTCGTGTCCGTGTTATCTGCCCTTGACTAGTAATGACCATTTTCGCAAAATTACCCTTAAGTCTTAAAGTCATATAGCAAGTTATTCTGAATGGATAATTTAAAATGTTATATCAATTTAGAGACTTATCATATGCACAAAAGTAATGAAATGATTGAAAGAAATATTTAAAATCCATTTTCTGGAAAAATTATGGGAAAAGTTGAAAAATCACATTTTTCCAAATTTATCTTACCCTACCCACACTGTTTTAGCCTAATTATGACAAAATATTTATAATTTCAAAACAAAATTAGCATTTTCTGGCAGATGATTACATTTAGAACAATAAAATACTTAATTCGTCATTCACCATCACAAAAACGAAAATTGCAGCATGGGCATTTGGTGTCACAGAATAAACACAAAATCTGTAAGTCACATGGCCGCTCTCCAAACGTACCTGAGGCAATTCTTGAGAAATCATTTTATGCCATA
Organism: Fragum sueziense; assembly: GCA_963680895.1. Classification (NCBI taxonomy): domain Eukaryota; kingdom Metazoa; phylum Mollusca; class Bivalvia; order Cardiida; family Cardiidae; genus Fragum; species Fragum sueziense. The sequence goes on from OY804592.1 coordinate 47,691,186, forward strand.
GAACACACCGTTGGTGCCACAAAATCAACAGAAATTCATAGTCATATCATCTCAAAAGCAAGGGTCGCTAAAACAACCACAATTACAACTTTATTCAGTACTACATATGCAAAATACAATAACAGCTAGAAAACAATGCAAACACAAAAAAATAAAAAATGAAAATGAAATGACAAAAAATGTAATCAGACACATCAGCACCGTTTATGCTATGTTTCCACTGCCGATCATGTCATCGCTTAAACTCCCGATCAAATCAAGTGTCGAAATAGAAAAAATATATATATAATAGAAAAACGCGCACGGATCTTTGTTTGTAGCAAAATACTTTTTTGTACAAGAAACTAAATTGTAGATCTAGATTTAAGTTTGTGAAAATTCATTAAAAATATAGGAAAATATACTAGGCCAAAATTCCAACGCACCTTTAATTCAGACAAATATATTGTTTTACTCTATATTCATATGCAAGGGAGGTAATTTTGAACATTTTTGTCAAATATTTCCATAAGTATGCATTAATGTAAAATTCTAAACCGTTCAAAATGCTTATGCATATATTTAGAATTGAAATGAAACACAGTTTAGGAATTGCTGGCACTTTTCAAATTTCGCCTCTGGCTCTTTAGTGCTAATGATGGGTTGTATACGTTAAATTACATTTATATATACCGTCACAGGAATGTTTCCTCTTTTGTTTCCCGAATTTTCTTTATTAGTCTCTAGAAAACGTTTGATGGAGCACGGTTTAGTATACGGGCTACACGTCGTATAGACACTCCGGATGCAATATGCCGGTCACTCGTTTCTGGTGTTAATCTTGGCATCTTTTACAAGGCTTTTGCATGTAAAGTTTGCGTTAAAATGCAGGTCAGGCTTGTCACGATTTGTAGTGCCAAAGTGGATTCCGGGGATAATCCCATGCTGCAAGCGCAGGTCAATTTGAGTGATTTAACGTTTTGGTAATATCTCCGATTAACCGTCACTTTCACGCAAATGTTATTGTGTTTACTCTAATTCGCCCACAATCTTGTGCAATTTCATATATTAATATCCATAAAATTAACGAAAATACCCTTGCAATTAAGTGTTGCATTGGAAATTTGGTCTAGTATATATATATCAACATAAAGTCACGGGGTTACCACATCTAAAATACGACCTTAATTTCTAAAGTCGACACCAAACGTCAGCTCTGACATAGTTACAATATATAACGACTTTATTGAAGTGTGGCCAGCATTTCGCTCGACTTCGCAAAACGATCCCATTCTTCCCATTAGACAACCAACCACAAGCGCAGACATCGAATCCCAGAGCCCTTGATGCCAGCAGATCGGCCTCCGATGCGACCACGGTGTTCTTCTCAATACACTTTGTGATTCCTTCTGTGTATGTTAGCTGTAGTAAGGTTCCGTTAGAATGTGATCGGAGATAAACTATAAAAAAAATATCATCGTCGGATTTCATAAATCAGAGTGCTGTCAGCTCTGTAAATTTTATATCACTGGATAAGTGAACAGAACGAACAGAATTATGGATGTTTTTTGTTTGAATTGGGCTCCTTTGATTAGTACTTTTCATCCGAATCGTTTAATATAGTTTCAGCCTAAACAAAGACTCAACTTCAAATTGATATTTTATAAGACAGATCCATAATACTAGTGATGTGTCTTGAAAAAGCGACATGAATCCGTATCCCTGTCAAGTCCCAGATTAAATGATCCTCACCAAGAATGGTTATTAGGGAACATTGGGAGTAGATATGCACTTTGCATTTTATCGTCTTTGTAAATTGAAAACCCCGTACATTCGTTTTTGGAAGGTTTTAAGGGAAAGCAAGTTTAGAGATACAAACTAATTTTCTGTAAAAATAACTATACTTAATTAAAATATTCATCAAAATGCCCATTTCAGCGTAACGGGTCGAGTACCAATACGTACCTTTATAAAATACTTTAGACATGGTGATCCAATTAGCCTCGGTCATCAAGAAAAGTTTCACACTTCCATCATGTGTTACTCGATTTCTTCCCAGCAAACATCTGCCCTGACTATTTATATCATAATACGATGCCGTTAAACACCAGCTCAGGTGGCCGCAGACAGATATACAGGCTGGCTGGCTGGTACTTGTATGCTCATCTGTAATGTAAGTAGGGTGGTCACACTTTTTTCTAAAAGTATTCCAGCCCCTACAAAATATATACCAGCTTACAGAGAATATTGAGAGAAACATAAAACTGGTTGAATTGTGAAAATCGGACATTGCGTTATGGAATAATGCTTATTCAGATTTTTACAAAGGGGAGATAATTCTGCCGAATTACGTTATTGTTTATTTTTCAAAGAACTTCAACAAATTATATATCATTTTCAAGGTCTGAATGAGAGGAACTCAAAACTGCTTACGTTTTTTAAAATCGGACATTTAATAAAATAGTTACACCCCTTTGAAGTTTTATAAAGGATGAAATTATTCTACCAAACAATTTAGTTCTTCAATTTCTACCCAACAACAATTATATAAATATTTGTTACATTATTTCAGCCCTTCCCCGAACAAGACATGATTTTCACGATCATATATGAAAAGGTTTTGGAAAACATTGAGACAAAAGAAGAGCATGCCGATAACCAACATTTTCTCCCTTTGCGTAAATATTTTCTACGCTTCGTTGTGCGCATATCATTTCCGTGTCATTGCCTCCGATAAAAACAATATTTTACGACATATAAAATAGGAATTTCAAACCAAAAAAAAATCAAACTTTCAAGTGACCGATTATTAACATTATATCTCTGGTTCGTGAAGAAATAGGCTTTCAAAACATTGACCCAAAAGAGCACCATACATTTGAACATGTCCATTTTGGAACCTCTAAATTCAATCTAATTTTTGGCTGCCTTACCCTTTCCCGAACAAGACCTGGTTAGACCTGGTTTTGACGTCCTGAACGGATTTTATTGAAGGTGAAAAAATTGATGCGAAATAATCTTATTTTCTTTTACACTCATTCTGTCGCCTGTTACAGCTTTCGAGTTGGATGACCATAAACTTTTACTGTTTGTGAAAGGGTTAAATGGATGTTTAGGAAGCCCATGAGAAACGCCGATTTTGTAAATCCCTTTGGACTGAGCATGAAGTGCTCAAGATGAGCTATTGTGGTCACTCACCGTCCGTCCGTCCGTCTGTTCGCCCATAATTCCTTGAAACACCTCCTACTCCTTAACCATTGGGCCGATTTTGACAAAACTTTACAGGAATGTTCCTTGGATGACCATATTTAAAGAATGTTCACGATTTTGTGATTCGTCAAAAAATATGGGCGTGGCAGGTCAAGGCTTATCGAACTATGAGAAATCATGATATCATTCTTAACAAATCAACCATTCGGCCAATTTCAACCAATCTTTGCAAGAATGTTCTTTGAGTCACTGTCGTCAACATTTATGAATAAATTTTGGATGAATGGAGATTAGACAGAAATTATCGATAAATCACGGGGAATTGAAAAACACTTTCCATTGTTAAAGCCTTTGCGCTTGAATGCGCTAAGCTAAAAACACAAGATGATTTATTATTTGAATAGATAGGATGTTGAAAAACATATATAGGCTTTTCTAGGCTTTTCTGCCGCATAGTTCTTGCCATTTGAAGCCGAGTAAAATGACCTATTTTGAATACCTAATCACCGACTCATAATTCATCGGTTTATCGTACTAACATACACGGATGAATAGATCTATTTTCCCTCTTTAATTTGATATAAGATTTATGAAAATCCGTTAAGAAATGGCAGTGCCAAAGCAATTTTATCACACATACCCACGCGTCCTTCTAAGGTAACGACCGAGTTCAAACAAAGAAACGCAGAGTTGACCCACTTTTTCAAATAGAGATTTAACACGAAAAGAACGTGTATAAGGTAAAAGTATTTTATCATAATAAAATATAACTATTTAGCTTCAAGTTTTTACACACTTTTTGGTAATTTAATGTGTTATTTAGGCTGAAAATGCCGTTTGTAAATTACTCGTTTTTACATAGAATCAGATAGAGGCAGTATTTTTAAAACGAGACTGTGACCACACTAATGTAAGCATCTTTCAGACGGTATCCTTCTCTGGGTAATGTGAACCTCTTTGTAAACCTTCCTGAAAACACGGCCCCTATAAGGCTCGCGAAAACATAACGTGACAATAATTTCAAATCCATACCTAATCACTTAGTTTTTATACACTATTATAAGTTTTATATTTATAGCTTATTTTTTGACGATATTAATTTTACTGTATTATATTGCGTCTATATCTTGCATGCATTAGTTATCTCCAAATCCGTTAATTCAATGTATTTCAAATATGTTTCTTTTGTATTTCCACCGTAATATATAGCCTAAGAATAATGCAAACGACGTTTCTTTGTATATCAAAATGAAATGCATATGACGTGCTGAAATCTTTTCCAAAAATAATCGACTTGTTTTGACGACTCTAATTCTTGGGAAACAGTGACGCAAAAAGCGAAAAGGCTGATAATCAGCATCATTTTTCCTTTTTTGAAACAATATTTTCTTCGCTAGTTTGTACACCAATCATATTTTTATGAAAAAAAAAAACTATTTGTTTGTCTGCAGTAGTTTCAAATTGGGACAGTCCCAATGTTTTGCAGTTTCGGAAAGGGGGTAAGTTAAAATTATGCAAAAAAGCTTTGTTAGTAAATTTGATTTTCAGATATGAACATGTTTTAATTATTCAAATGATTTAATGGTACAAAAGACAATTGAAAAGCGCGCATTAACAATTAGAAAAATATAGCTAATGGAAGATTTAACGTGTATTATTCAGTAGGTTGACGCGCCGTTAACGTTCGACTTCACTCGATTCTTTTTCACTAAGGTAGAATACTCCTAATGAAATTCGCACGACGTCGTAATTATTCGGGCGAAGTCGAAAGCATTCGGCGATGGACCTTTCCAAATAGGTTCGGATTTAAAGGTCCAACGATATTCTGATTGCTGCCAAAGAATGAAGATCATGCCCATTTTCTAATTGAAGGTTATACTGGGCAAAACAAAATCATATCCATGATAATCAGGATTGTTATGTAATATTGACGAGACGAGTTGCACGTACGTCTCTATGATAACATGTTTTTATAGGTTTTAAAGATTTGTTTATAAACATCAGATTAGCGTTGGACCACTTTACATAACGACACCGCTCGAGAAAAATCCGGCATCTGTTTCTCGAAAAAACTTAAGTAGATACTCATGAGAACATGCTCAACTTCAAAAGAATTCTCTCCAACGTTGAAGGTAATTCGATTAAAGTTCACGTGGATTTCGTGCGATTTGAGCACGGTGCTCAGATTTGAGCATGAAAACGTACTTAAGTTTTTTTCGAGAAACCGGGGCCCGATGTTTTATGAATCTCAAAATGGACACCTTACGGTTATTCTACCTGAAGGTAAATGTTATAAACTTTCAATAGATAAGTAAGTACGTCTTCATGTCATTGTGGAGATTGTGAATTATTGGTTTGGGATGAATATCAATTATGGCCAAATTAGCCCCGCTTCGGATAAGAAATTTTGAAATATCTTTCTTATTTCTGCGTCAATTTTCAAAAGATTCATTGCATGTGTTCACACCGCCTTAAGGCCTTGTCACAGACACCATTCCGTGTCCACATCACGACCGAAGCACGTCTAAAACCGGGGACCGATGCAGGATAGTTCTGGACGTGATGTGGAGCAGACCTTAATTACTGAGCTATTTTCTCAGATGTATGACTTACGAATACTTGAAATTTCCTTGTATATGTACTTTACCCAAGAATTGATCTCAATCGACAAGTAAAACAAACGAACGACCTTTTTATTGTTTTTTCTTGTCAGTTGGGATCAATTTTTGGGGAGGGTACAGGGAGCTAATCTGTTCATTCACAAAGTCTGATCAGGACGTACGATACTCCTTTATAGCCTCGTATGATAACAACGATGCAGTTATAGTATAACTGCAGGTGCGCATGCTGATCTGGATTCGTGTTGCTAAAATTAACCCTGTCCAACCAAGACCTGGTTTTGACGTGGCTTATAGAATATTGTTGTGAAAACAGTGAGAAAAAAGAAGAAAATTGTTGGCGTAAATGCAAAACCTCGCATGTAGATTTTTGCGATTTTCAAAGTACAAACTTGTATGTCCGGTAAAGACAATTCACACAGGTTTTGGGATATATTTTTACTTGTCAGTATCAATGACACATTATAATCATGTCAACAATTTGTCCGAATTTAAAGTAAAACCCTCGGTTTCGGTAAAATTGTTTTTATTCCCCTCTAAAATACCAAAAACGAGGTACATGTACGAGGTTTCGCATGAACACCGACGAATTGCTGATGATCAGTATTTTCCTCTTTTTTCTAAATATTGTCTGAACTGTTTTGTATACAAATGGTCTTTCTGAACGATCCATTCAGTGGTCTGCAGGAGTTTTCAACCTGTACCATCTTTAGTGTTTGTCCTAGTTTTTGGACCAATGAAATTGCAATTTGAAAATTTCGGCGCATAAACACATAAACGCACTGCCGGTCAGTTTATCTCACGGATATACATAGCCACGCCCCCGTTTCCTGTGCAGTTATGAAAAATGATGTTACTTTTGGGAAAATGATGTAATTTTTGGGATCATGGTGTAATTCCAATTAGATCCGCTCGATAGTACAATGTAGCTCCAGTCGGAGGTGTGGTTTGAAGAATGACAGTAGAAGAGTATGTTTTCGTTGGTTGACGAACACTAAGTCAGATAGAGTCTGTATACGGCTAAAACACGGTATTCGGAAACAAAGTGTCTCACCAGGTTAACCCACCCTTATAGCTTTCTTGGCATAAAATAAGATTCCAAAATCAAAAGTTCATTACTTGAATCATCAAAACTGATGTGTGAATAGTTTCTGAAGCCATTAGTGAAAAGAATTTAAACTTGTTTTGAAATACAAAATTGATCTGATTTTTTTATCAGATATTTGGCTGCATTTTTTTTGGTGTAGTGTCCGTAACCCTTACAGTGCAATAAAAAGTCCCGAGCTCATGTTAACATGAAACAGATTATTTCATTTAGGCTACCATATTGAGAGCTGTAATATTCTAGACTACTTAAGTTTTAATCTAAATGGATCCCTTCAAAAATCACCATTGTAACAGTTGGTTACGGACACTACATATTCAAGCTAGGGTCTACAAATGTCCCATTTTCTGAGACACAACTCTAAAGTATGGGTACAATAGACTACCAAAATCTACCTTAGGAACTGTTTTATCAAATCAAAATAAAGTTGTTTGGAAACAATCAAATATAACTCATCATGTGTAACTTGAATTCTAAAAATATTTTGGTGAGACTATATAACGCCCAAAAATGACTATTTTCTGAGTACATATTCAATCATTTCTCAATGATCATAAAAGATTGACTCATGAAAATTTTTGGACATCAAAAACTAGTCTTGCCTCATACTATGAGCATTTTGTTGATTTATTTCAGGCTATATTTTTTCAGAAAATCATATATAACATTGAAAATGCCTTTTTTTCCGAATACCGTGTTTTAGCCGATAGTAGATTCTACGCGACATAAACGTTCAAAGGCTGCGCCCTTTGAACGTTTATATCGCGTAGAATCTACTATACAGCCCCTATCCAATACTTAACATTTTCTGTATAGGAAACAAGTACAAAATTGCTGCATGATGCAGCATAAGATGAAGCACGGCCTAAATAAAGTTGTGCCCCGAATTTTTCCGCATTATGGTTAAATTCCAAGGGATCAAACAATAGTTTTTAGCTCCACTGGCCGACAGGCCAGCGGGCTATTGTCATGGCGGTGTGTCCGTCGTGCGTCCGTGCGTGCGTCTGTCCGTCCGTCCGTCCGTAAACTTTTTCTTTAAAAATCTTCTTCTCAGAAACTACCCGATGGATTTCAATCAAACTTCACAAGAACAATTCTTGGGTGACCCTCTCTCAGATTCCTTCAAAGAATTTGGATTTAATCAGAATAACATGAGTTATCTGCCCTTGAATGTCAAAAATAGCTGGTTTTGACTTTAATTTTACTCTAAAATCCACAAATATTAATTAATCAAGACAAAACTAGAACAGAATGTTGGTGACTATAAGATCTTGCCTTGGTATAATTTTCAGCTTGATCTGGATTTTACATTATGAGTTATGTGCCCTTGAAATTGACAAAATTGCCATTTTCGGCTCTATTTTAACTTTGTTTTCACTCTAGCTAATACAAATATTGACCGATCTAGACAATACTTGAACAGAATGTTGATGACCATAAGATCTTGCTTTGGTATAATTTTAAGCTTGATGAACTCAACATCATGAGTTATGTGCCCTTGATATTGACAAAATCACATTTTCGGCTCTATTTTGACATTGATTTCACTCTAGCAACTACAAATATTGACCAATCAAGACAAAACTGAATCAGAATGTTGGTGACTATAAGATCTTGCCTTGGATTAATTTTCAATTTAATCTGAATTTTACATCATGAGTTATGTGCCCTTGAAATTGACAAAATTGTCATTTTCGACTCTATTTTGACTTTGTTTTCACTCTAGCAACTACAAATATTGACCAATCAAGACAAAATTTGTACAGAATGTTGGTGACTATAAGATCTTGTCTTGGTATAATTTTCAGCTTGATCTCAATTTTATATGAGTTATGTGCCCTTGCTATTGACAAAATTGCCATTTTCGGCTTTATTTTCACTTTTATTTTCACTTTTACAACCATTAGTATTAATTAATCAATACAGAACTTTACCATACGATCTTACTTGTGTGTAATTTTTAGCTTGGTCATGCATGCATTTGGTTGTTTGCGCAGCCTGAACCTTTGAAATTGCATTCAACAAGACAAACAATCAGGCCTATGGAGCGCTTCCAGGCCGCCAGGACTGTCCAATTTCTTTAATGTCTGTGAACTCGTAGGGTTACAATCATATCTCTATTATCTAGGTGTAAAAATAGTGAGGGCTTGTTTTTGGAGATAATGGCTAACAAAGTTGGTAGGGTGAATTGACATGAGAAGCATTTTTTTTTACTTTGAAGTACATGTATAGTTTTACAAATTGACCCTGCTGGTACTCTACAGTAATGGTAAGAGAGTTTTAGACTATCAACAGTACTACTTTACTTTATCCCCTTTCAACCAGCATCATGTGTCTTCACCAGTCCTAAAAACATTAAGTGCTTATTTAAATTGTGAAAGGACAGGCCGTTTTACGATAGGTGACCATAGTAGGTTCCACTGAACACTTTAAGCCGAAAAAGGCAATTTTGCCAAATTCAAGGGCAGATAACTCAGAATTTGCATTTTCAATCTGGATAAAATTCTAACTCACCCAAGACGTACATGCAAACATTTGTCTTTGGCTTTACATTTGATTGTGCAATATTTGTATGTATTACGCCAAAATTGTCAAAAATGGCATTTTATGACATTCAAGGGCACATAACGCAGCGCTTTCTACAGATTTCTACAAAATCAATCTTACACAAGGGCTTTTGACCATACACATTTTGACAAAGTTTGGAGAAGATCTAATGATATTTGTGGATTCTAGAGTGTAAACCTGGATATTATAGACGAGCAGAGAGACGGGCAGAAAACAGACAAACCTGGTCGCAATAGCTTATTTGTAGTACTTTCTTCTGAGGCCAGCTAAATTTTAAGCTAAGTAATCATTTATGCCTTTCTGTGCGAAGGAAATCCAGAAAAAAATGTATTTTGTAATTTATTCCACAATTTGTCATGGGTTTTTAGCTCAACTAAGCACAAAGTGCTCAAGGTGAGCTATTGTGATCACTTTTTTCTGTCGTCCGTATGTCTGTCTGTCCGTCCGTCTGTCAACAATTTGGTGTTTACACTCTAGCATCTACAAATATTAGGCAATCTTGGCCAAACCTGGTCAAAATATGTATGACCATTCGCTCTCAGATGAATTTGATTTTGGGTCAGATCGGACCAGAAAGTCTGGAGTTTTCTGCCCTTGAATGTAAAAAATAGCTACCTTTGACATTTTGTACACTCTAGAATCTATAAATATTGACCAACCAATACAAAAGCTGGACACAATGTTGGGGACAATAAGATCTCAAATGAGAGAGATTTTTGGTTTGATCGGACCAAAACGTATTGAGTTATCTGCCCTTGAATTTGACAAAATTGTCGGTTTTTTTTTTACTGTTTTCGACTTTGTTTACACTATAGCATCTACAATTATTGACCAATCAAAACAAAACTTGGACGCAACGTTAGTGACTATTAGATCTTGTATTTTGGTTTGATCGGACTGGAAAGTCTGGAGTTATCTGCTCTCGAATTTGACAAAATTGCTGTTTTTGACATTGTTTACTCTCTAGCATCTAGAATTAATGGCCAATCAAGACAAAACTTTGCCACAATGTTAAGGACCATAAGATGTCAGATGGGTTTGATTTTCAGCTTAATCAGTTAAAAGAAATCATGATTTATATGCCGTTGAATTTGACAAAATTACCGTTTCGACTGTTTTTGACTTTGTTTACACTGTAGCATCTTCCAATTAAGTGACCAATTAAGATAAAATTTGTACATAATGTTGATTACCATTAGATCCTGCATGACATTGAATTTTAGTGTGATTGGATGAGAAAGTCGTGAGTTATATGCCCTTGAATTTGACAAAATTGTTGTTATCGACTGTTTTTCGACTTTGTTTACTCTCTTGCCTTTACAATTATCGACCAATCAAGACTTACAAATTATGTTGGTGACCATAAGATCTTAGATGACTTTGAATTTCAGTCTGATTGGATGAAAAAGTAGTGAGTTATAATAATACTTGAATTTGACGAAATTGCTGTTTTCGACTTTGTTTTTACTCTAGCAATCACAAATGGTGACCAATCAAGACAAAACTTGGATCTTGGATAAAATGGTTGATTACCATAAGATGATGGATGAGTTTGAAATTCAGCAGAATTAGACAAACAGTTGCTGAGTTATCTGCCTTTGAATTTAACAAAATTCTCATTTTTTACTTTGTTTTCACTCTTCACAACCAGATATATTGACCTAAGTGGATGAAATACAGTTGATGTCCATAAGTTTGTTTTCAGTCTTACAATCACAAATATCCATTGATTCAAACAAAAACTGTGTCTCATATCATATTGGTTCAGGTGAGCGATGTAGGACCATCACGATCCTCTTGTCGTGTATTAAAGGGCCCATGACTCGTTTTCCCGACTAGCTATCAAAATTCCTAATAACTTTGCGCTGACAAATTATTTTAGTACTGGCCTAAAATATTATTCCAATATGTCGCTTTAATATAGAAACGTGTTGATGTTTTCCCAAGTCGGTTACATCGGAGTCTAACAATCCAGGGGTCTCTAGTTTGAATCCCGGCCAATATCCATTTTGACATTTGACAAAAAGTCATTTGTCTCTCACCAATGGGTGTGAATCATCTATGTGAGAGAGCAGCTGGAGGCTCGGTTTGGATATTGTGGTTGTACTGGTGCGAGAAATACCAGGAACCCACGGTTAGGTGCTCCAGCCGCCGCAATATGACCATAGAAGTTGAAAACGGCGTAAACCCCCAATAAAATCAATTTTCCCCAAAGCTGGGATATGAAAATATACAAAAAATTGAAAGATTGCATAAAATGCTTATTATTTTGAAATTGATCATAAGCAAGCAAATGGACCTCGTGTCGTGTTAACTTGGGCTCATATACAAAGCATTTTGTTTTAAAAAAAAATCACCAATTATTTACATATAGCTAGAAAATTAATGAATAAGAACCTTGGGTAGCGCCGGAATAAAATTACCCACCAACTTTCAATAAACATGTACAATATACACCAAACCAAATGTCCGTTTGATTCAGACTTTTCGGCAAAAGATGTCCCCTTTATGTATCTATTTATACTACGAATTTTATTGGAAAACTTAGGTCCCAGGACCCCCCTTTAAATGTTTATTTTCACCTTTTCCCACCCACATATTGTGAAGTAAACTGGTTATAGAACCAGTACTAGAACAGTAAGTTCTAAAACTGCATTTAACGTTCAAGAACTGGTTCTTGAACTAATTATTGAATCAGTTCTAGAACTTTTGAGTTTTAGAAATGCCACTTAACGTTCAAGAACTGGTCCCAGAACTAGTTCAAAACTAAGTTGTAGAACATTAAGTGACAGTTCTAGAACTTCAATTCAGGAACTTGGGTTCAAGAACTGATTCTAGAACTGGTTCTAGAAGGTTCTAAAGCTGATGTTTTAGAACATTCTAGAACAATTCTTGAACTTCTTTTGTAGGGGTATGTCTTTATCCCCTTTTTGTTTGGTACTTCCCGTATAGTGTTAATGAAAATTTGTAAAAGAATTTACGAATATTTTAGACTGGTAGGCCTAGTTGACGTGACTATCGAAAAAACTAAATCTTCTTCTCTCTCAATCTTATCTAAAACATTCCTATCACGAACAATACCTGAGGTTGACGTTCCTTATAGGAACGGAGTTGACGAAACATTGCGGTAAAAGAAGTAAATGCACAATATCATTATTTCCCTCTTTGCCTCAATATTTACAGTGCTACATTTTACACTAATCCTTTCTTTTTTAATATCCATTTGTCATCTGCAGCACATTTCAAACTGAAGTTTCATTGTTTGTCAAAGGATTAACAAAGACATAGACACAATGTTATGTTTGAGAAAGAGTTAAGAAATTATCTCTGGAGCTCTGGATTGACCCAGTCACGCTCGGTCACCTGATTGTCCTACATAGCTCACCACTCGCACTGTGCAATCCTTTTTCAAAAAGCGAACCTTTGTTTACTGCTCTAATTCCAAAACTGTTGCAGACAACAAAATAATTAAAGCTTTAAACCTTCCTATTATTTACATGATATTCCTGATGTGATCAAAGCTACGGTAGACAATATAGATTAAGATCAGTCTAGTCAGCAATGCTATCTGATCCTAGTCTACATATTGGCTGCTCTCTGCTTGATTATATGATGAAAACTTGAGACAAACAATAAGAGCAGTAGGGCAAAGGTTAAATAAAAAAATAATAATTGCGTACTATGCATTACAGCACAAACGGGATACATTCTGAACGCCCCTCAAAGCTGTTAATGTGATTAATGGTTAAAAGATAAAACGGAATTTATGTGATAGGCTAGAAATAGAAGGGAGTTTTCATTTTCGAAACACAGAATAAACTCAACAGAAAGATCCTTTAACGAACTTTTGTGATAAACATCCTTTCTTTACTCTTACTTATATAAATATCCTTGCCTCTCAAATGAACATAGCCATTGATTACGGAGATAACAATTCATTGAGAACAGAAAGGATTATATTAGCTTATATCCGACACCACTGACATTCCCAAAATCACCGTATTATGCACGGCCTGAGGGGCCGTGCAATGATAACAGTTACTGTCAAAACAGTTACCTTTTCCGAACAGTTGTGTGTTTATTTCGTTGCTTTTCAACAAAAACCTTACACAATCTGCAGTTACGAGTTTTTTGTTGAAATGCGACGGAACTAATTTTTATTATCCTTCAGGTCCGGACCGAGGACAGTGTTTTTGTGGGGTCTGTAGCTGTGTTGACGGATTTATAGGAGATGCTTGTGAGTGTCCGACCAGTAATGAGACCTGTATGACACCGATGGGGGTGAGTTAATGTTGTTGGTGGTCTTACTGTTGTCCCACAGGCCTGGGCTGAAGACGATGTTTTTTGTGGGGTCTGAAAGCTGTGTTGAGTGATATTATGATATACAGGAGAGGCTTGCTATTTTCCAACCAGTAATGGGACTTGTGTGGCATCGCATGGGATGGGTTTTTGTTGCTGGTTGTCTTAATGTTGTCCCCCAGGCCCGGGCTGAGGACGGTCTTTTTGTGGGGTCTGCACCTGTGTTGAGTGATAATATGACACGGTGGGTAACCCATGTGAATTTTGGGAAGCGTTAACACCAAAAAAATCGTCCGCTTCAAGGTATGTTTTGTTTAATTTCTCAGCTTATACTCTATTGATTTTGACGAGATAAAGTGCACGGAACGCGTCTTTGAGAGGACTAGTCCCGGCTCTAACTCACTCTGCTCCAAATCCAGTGGTTTCTTCAAACATTCGAGCCAAAATGTTTGCAAGTGCAAAACGAAAGTGGGAAGCGTTCACATGCACCGAAAAAAACTTTCGCTTGAATGTTTGAAGAAACCACGGGATTCGGAGCAGAGTGAGTTACAAACGGGATTAGCCCTTTCAAATGTACGTTACGTGCACTTTATCTCGTCAAAATCAATCTAGTATAACCTGAGAAATTAAACAAAACATACCTTGAAGCGGACGATTTTTTCGGTGTTAACGCTTCCCAAAAGCCACGTGTGTTATCCACCGTGTTATGATATACAGGAGAGGTTTGTTATTGTCCAACCAGTAATGGGACTTGTGTGGCATCGCATGGGATGGATTTTTGTTGTTGTTTACGGTTGCAATACACTCAGAATGTCTCCTATATAACTATGTAAAATCCTTTTTTTTTATTCAAAACATAATTACACAATTCATAACTTCAGGAAGAGTAATACTGCGCCTAAACCGGTACAGATCCAACCTTGAACTCTTGAATTTCTGAGAAATGAACCCACCATCATGATGGAGTGGATTCCTCAAAATTTTCAGTCAAAAATACGAACCGTGTATTTTTCCATGCCAAAATAGAGACACCGGAAGTGTTAGTCACGTGTATCCTTGTACCAAAACACACCAAATGGTCATGTAAAAAAGACGGATTCTGGCTCAAAAATGAGCAAACATGTCACTCAAAAGCATCCAATGACAACCGCAGCTCAAAATCATTCATGCAGAGAGCAAGGCATCACCAGAAAATGGGCCATTGTTTAAAAAGAACTATTTTAGCCCCCTATGACCTAGAATGTGCTTGCCTGGGTGACCTTACTCCTTACACAACATGGTAAATTATAAGCGATGGTCTAAACCAATGGGTCTTAACCAAGGACAATTTGTATATGTGGATGTTTATCCTTTCCCAACCGTCAAATTTTGGGGTGGTTTAAGGTAGAATACCCGTTATGTGGCCATTATGAGATTCAAGAAACATCGGATTTTTTCGAGCGCCGGCGTTACATGTTCGAACTTATTCGGGCGCGGTCGTAAACATTCGGTGGTGGAAAGTCCCACCGCCGAATGTTTTCGACCGCACCTGAATAATTCCGACGTCCTGAGAATCTCATTATGGGTAAACTACCCTAATTCAAAAGCTGATGCAGACCACAAATGGATGATTATAAAGATTGAAATATTATGCAATATTGCAGAAAAAACATTTAAGACAAAAGGAGAAAATGCTGATTATCAGCCTTTTCATCTTTTGTAGGAATGGTTTTCAAAGCCTTTTCAATTAGGGACGTCAAAACCCGAGGCGCGTTCTTCAGGGCACGATTTTTAAAGATTTTTTTAAAAGATGTCTTTGATAAAGCGTTTTTACGACATGGATTTTGACCGAGGTGTTCCAAATGCTCCATACTTCATACAAATGACCTAATTATGACGTCATTTGTATGAAATAGGGAGCATTACCGTGGTACTGTGGAGCATTCGGAACAACTCGGTCGATTCTCTCTTAGGCTATATTGTTTCTATAAATACAGAGTTAACAAAGGAGTTTCACACGAAGTATATTGTAATGGCTAAAACATCTTAAGAATTCTCAAGAAATCCCGCTGCCTCAGATCTTATTTGGGAAAAGATCAAAATGACCTTACTGCAGAGCGTTTTGTCTGTGCAACAAGTTTTGAATGGTGAATCGGATTGAGTTGTTGAATTGTATCAATTTCTATTGTTGGCGCAAGATCGTAAGGCACATGTTTACGTTTTGTCCAAAATGTAAACAAAACAATGTGTGATAAAACGCACAAAGCTCTTTATAAATAATGACGTTCTATCACTGTACCTAAGTTTTCAACATGTCTACGTCACTACTTATAAAGAACTTATTCGTGTTTTATGCAACACTGTTTTGTTTACATTTGGACAAAATGTAAACATGTGCCAAACGATCTTGCGCCAACAATACATACTCTAATTTCGTATTTTTGTTTTGAACAAAATAGCCTAACACATTGTTGATCTTATTTTTGGAGAGAGTGATTTTAAGTTATTTGTTTATTTGTCCATGTTAATGTTTTTTAAAATAATTGAATCCAACTATAGTCAAGTTTTCATAATTTATTTACAAATTGTATCGATCTAAAAGAAGGGTGGCAGGTCATGCTTGCAATTTCCATGCGCAAAATTTGAACGCTAGTTTGTACTTTGTAATTGTCCAGCAAGATTAACCCGGGACATCTGCATATGTAATGACCCCACTTCGGCTTTGTTTTGTTAAAACGCTCTACTAACGGACTTTGCGCGCGAAAATTAAGTTGTCCCGGGTTAACCTTGCTGGACAAAACTACAGTTGGCGCAACATCGTATGGCACGTGTTTATATTTGTTCAGTGTTCAATGGCAATGAATTTTGTGCTAAAAATAGAATGGGTTACCTGTTATGTTTTGATAACCCGTCGGTGTTGTTATAAAATCTCGTAACTACGGCTTAAGTCAAGCCGTAGTTACGAGGTTTCATAAAAACACCCACAAAACACCACCTGTTTGTCCGAAATTACGTCACTGTTTACTTGATAAAATCGTTCCCTATTATTATTGGCGCAAGATTGCATGGTTCATGTTTACATTTTGTCCAAATATAAACAAAGCAGTGTTGTATTGTCCAGCAAGATTAACCCGGGACAACTTAATTTTCGTGCGCAAAGTCCGTTAGTAGAGCGTCTTAACAAAACATTGCCGAGGTGGGGGTCATTACATATGCAGATGTCCCGGGTTAATCTTGCTGGACAATATAAAAGATTAATAAATGCTTTATAAGTAGTGACGTAGACATATTGAAAATTTAGGTACCGTGATAGAGCGGTCTGTTCACTGTTCAGAGTTTTCTGCGTTTTATCGAACAATGTTTTGTTTATATTTGAACAAAATGTAAACATGTGCCATACGATCTTTCGCCACCAATAAATCTGAACAAAATATAAACATGTGCCATACGATGTGCCGCAAACTGTGTACATTCGATGATTCTATCATGCGTGTGTCTAACACCTGCAAAATTCCAAGCAAATTGTAGGTTTTTTTGTTTTTTTTGGTTTTTTTTTTGTTTTTTTTTTGTTGTTGTTGTTGTTTTTCACACAAATCAGTCTGATCAGGAACCATGTTGTTCTCTAATAGGTTCTTCGTGACCTATAGTAGCTTAAAGACAGTAGCATGGATGCATATTGGAATCCATTTGACAACAGGCTGATCTTGAAACTCAATTAATTTTATGGAACGTTTTTCCAGATCCCGGCTCATTTCTGTTTTTAAAGGCCAGCACCTATGTTGTCCTTGTACAAATTGGGGGGGGGGTGTGTACAATGATAACGCAACCAAACTATAGTTTGACGAACAAGAGCTGTTAACATATATTAAATGTATACATGTACAAATCGTTCTCTCCCATCTTTCGAACGATATAATAGGTTTATATTAGGGTAGAATACCCGTAATGTGATCTTTGTCAGATTTATACCACATCGATTTTTTTCGAGCGGCGTCGTTACGTATCCGAACTTATTCGGGCGCGATCGTTAAACATTCGGCGATGGAAAAATTCACCACCGAATGTTTTCGACATCGCCCGAATAATTCCGACGTCGCTCAAATCTCACTAATGGTAGACTATCTTAATAAGTACTTTATATCTTTAACGCAGGTACTATGCAATGGTGTGGGGGTATGCGAGTGTGGTGTCTGTCGATGTGACTCATTACACAAGGGTCCTACTTGTGAAGAGTGTCCGGTATGCAATATTTTAACCATTTCCCAAACAAGTTCATGGGCCAGGTTCATTTAAACATTTTAGACGTTTTTTTTTCTTTTTTTTTCTTACCGATGTCTTACGACACGTTTAGGAGAAGAAACACGAATTGCTCATTCAAAACCGATGTAATCGCGGTTGTTGTTTAACCCTTTCCCAAACAATACTTGGATTTGAGGTCCCTAATAGAAAAGGCTTGGGAAAACATTGAAACAAAAGAAGAAACTGCTGATAACCAACAGTTTCTCCTGTTCTCTCTTTATTTTCTGTGCTATATTCTACACAAATAATATCTTTGTCATCATCTATTTTGTCATCTGCAACATCTTTCGAATAGGAGCACCCTGAAACTTTGTCGTCTGGGAGAGGGTTAAAGCGTTTCGTAAGTCATCTGAGAGACAAAATTTCGTCGTAAATGTTTTGATAAAACCAGCCCCTGGTTTTAATGTAGATCCCTAACAGAACATGCTTGGGAAACATTGAGACAAAAGAAGAAAATGCTTGTGACCAGCATCTTCTCCTGTTGCCTCAATGTTTTCTATGTTATATTGTACGAGTACATGTAATCTATCCTTTTTTACATCGATTTTGTCGTCTGCAATGTTTTTCAAATCGGACCACTCTAACAATTTTCTGTTTGATAATTGGTTAGCCATCATCTTAATTAATTATGAATATACTTTTGTCACGATGTCCCATTATTGTACTCTCTTATGAACAGAGCACATTATCTCTACATTCCATTTCGATAGAATGAGCTCTGTTCTCGCGGGGTCATTTCACGTCTAATCTCGGGGCCTTGGCGGGATTTCAGTATCCAATCGTTGGCGATACACAACAAAACAATTCAAAAAGCTGATACAAACTTTCATTGGCTGACGCTTCAAATTACCGGCTTCAGCCAAAAATAGAAGCGACGTAATGTATACGTAATCAAACCAGATCACACTGAATGATTTTGATTCGATAATTCAAATGTTACCGGCTTCAGCCAAAATTAGAAGCGACGTAATGTATACGTAATGATCATGCAAGATAAAACTGAATGACTTTGATTCGATAATTCAAATGGTGTGCTATAATTAGATTATGACGACCAAATAGGCTGTTGGCGTACCGAAAACTGCAGAGGTCATATTTGATGGTTTAATCAATAGAGCTCGGCAATGGAGAGTACATTATTGGAACCTTTTTATGGTTAAACAACCACTAAATCATTCAGATGTCCCATTTCACATACCAAGGAATAGAAGAATACGTTTGTAGGGTAGTTTATAAGTGAAAACGTATTGTACAGAAATGTTGTTTTCAATGAGTTCTTCACACATTTTAAAAAAATGCAATTTCACTCATCCATTTTAGGCATGTTTAAACCTAGTAGCTCTTGAATTATACGAAAAATAAATCATTGTTGTAAACGGGAAAGGCTTATGACCACCCAAGTTTTAACACAATTTTAGATAGAGAGGTCATTATGTTTTAGTAGAGGCGTGGTATTTTTTCCGTCCATTTCCGAAGATTCTCAAGAAAATATACTGAACCAAAAAAAGAAACTTTTGCCAAGTATATATAGATACGCATCGCGTTTAGCCAATATACCCATGAGTTATGCGCACTTGAAATTCGAACTTTACGTTGAATAAGCATATCCATCTTTTATATGGGGATTCGAAGACCGATTCTGCAAACAAAATGTATTTTAAAATCTACCCTTGAATAATTGACTCATATTTTGCGAACGTTTCTTTTTTTGTTGCTCAGTGTATAAAATGTATTTTTGAAAGTATAATGCATTGATTAACCCTTTCCAAACAAGACCTGGTTTTGACGTCCCTAATAGAAAAGGCTTGGGAAAACATTGAAACAAAAGAAGAAACTGCTGATAAACAGCAGTTTCTCCTTTTGTCTCAGTATTTTCCGTGTCATATTTTACACAAATCATATCTTTAATAACATCTATTTTGTCATTTGTGGCAGTTTTTTAAAGGTATCAGCCAAAAATTTTGTCAAATTCCTCAATAAAAGAAGTTGAAGTTATATTTAGTCGAGCAGGGTAGACAGATTCGGTCATGTGCCTACATTGTTCTCCCTTTCCCAAACGACAAAATTATGGACAGTTCCAAATTAAAAGATCCTGCAAACGACAATTTCAAGTGAATGGATTTTTTTTTAATTTTTAGATCTTTTTGGATGGAAAACATTGTGGGAAATGAAGAAATTGCTTATCACAAGCAATTTCTTCATTTTCCATGATGTGTTCCAAAGCCTTTATCTCTTAGGGAGTCAAAAAGAGTCACTGTGTGGTAATGGGTTAACACAATGTTGAATTCAGGACTCGGTCACGTTCTTCTAATCTATTATTCATTTAATCCATGGTTCTGCGTTTAAATGTTCCATAAATTCAAGCTCTGAGTAAGTTGTTTTGTTTGCCTCTAAAAAATTGCTAGATGCATCTCTTTTCACAATCTAAATGAAATATATTTAGCGTTATATATATATATATATATATATTCAAACAATCGTTAATATACCGATGCTTTTTAATCAAAACCTCGTAGTTGAAGCATAAAACAAATTGCAGTTACAAAGTTTTTTTTGTTGAAAAGCAACTATTTATGTTAAAAAGCGACAACATCCATCCATGATATACGATGATAACTCGTATGATTTCATTACAGACTTGTCCCGGAAAGTGCAACGAAATCAGATATTGCGTCCAATGTATGGTGTTCGCTGAAGGTCCCTATACGAAAGAACAGTGTTCGGAGAAATGTATCGAGTACAACATCATGAGTGTCGAAGTTCTTGAACCTTCAGGTAATGGTTTGTATGTAAAGATTAGCGCCGATCTGGTAAAAAATCCCTTCTAACTATTTCCCGAACGACAAGAATTCAACGACGCGACTGGTTCAGTTTTTTTCTAGTAAATTAAAAATAACGAAGTTTATGGTATGGGTAAATGTAGGAAAGCCCAATAATTCGTGATTTCATTAGTAGCCTATTTGGATTTTGATTGTTGTGTTTAATTTTCAAATGTCATGGACTCATTTTGTATAGTACAGGGTGTCCCAAAAGTAAGGTAACACTTAAAATCTAAAATATCTCGGCCAATATATCACTTATATATTCCTTACATCGCTGACAGTACAGAAGGTTATGTGTAAAAATGAATAAAAGAAATTTCATCATATTATCATAAAATTTGTATATTTTACATATGATAAACCAAACACACCCTATTTTATCAATGACGTCATTTTGATAGTAAATGACGTTCTTTATATTACGTACCTTCTGTCACTTTCCTTGGTATATTCTTTTGCTTAAAGTTTTAGGCTAATAACTGCCTCATATGTGTCCGTAGAAAGGTTCCTACATTCTCCTTGAATGTTTTATAGCAACATTTAACATGTTTAATTCAATATGTTCTTGCTGTGGCAATTACACTTTAGACAACACGTGTCGACACAAAAAAATAGTCCAGTGAATTCAAATCCGGCATGTGTCCACCGACAACATTCTTAGCGTTCAACTCGATCTTCCAAAGTCTTTATTTTAATATTGTATGGGAAAATTTCAAATAAAAATTCTAAATACACTGTACGAATGATTTCAATGAATCTTGATCGGACGAAATTCTTCGCATTTCACTTTCCTCGACTTCCATATGCAGTCTTCGTAAAAGCTTAGATGCTTTCGGTGCTATGGGATGTTTTCGCGCTTTTGCTTCCATGTTCATCAAAATCTGACCAAGGTCTTTCAAATTTATCTATAATTGAGTAGATGGGTATTCCCATGGTGAATCTTCTATTTTGATTTAGAATTTAAACTTTATTTGCACACATATTGGACATTTAGATAAATGATATGCTTTACCGCATACATACGTTTTGAGAAGGTAGGTCGTAACGTCATTTTGATAGTGGTACAGAAGACGTAAAAAATGACGCCATTTTGATATGTGCATATCGTTGAAGTGTATGGTGAAAAAATTCCAATGAATTCTGCTGGTATTGATAGTTTTCCGAAAGAAATCGGCTAAGAAATAGCAGTGCTAGAACCATTTATAAGTTTTACCTTACTTTTTGGACACCCTGTACATCAGATTCCATTTAGTCGATTAATTGGTGTTTAAGGCCTCTTTTACTATGGTCATATCGCGGCTGCTCGAGCACCCTTCCTTGGATTCCTGTCATTTCTCATAGCCTACCAGTACTACCAAAACATCCTTACTGATCCTCCAGCTTATGGTGGATAGCAAGTTTATCGGAGAGGATATTTGTCGTGGCCTCGGATCGATCCCGGGACCTCATGAGTGAGATTCCGATGTGCTACTAACTGCGCTTTGGCCGCGACCTAATTCACCAGGAACGACGCCACAGATTTCTGAAGAAGCTGAACTAACGTACATTACCGTCGATGATAAAGTCGCCCCGTTTCAAATTTGGCTCACTATCTAGAGTAGGCCTACAATGTGGGCTTTTAAAGTTCACCAAGTGTTTTGTGCTGGTGAAAAGTACGTCTGTTTTGCTTTCTAGTTCAATCATCCTCCGAACAGTGATTACGTCAGAGGTTAATAGCCCCTGCCATTTACAAAAATCACGTTATGATGGTATTGTCGGGCTCACGGAAATCAACCGAGTTCTGACGAATGGGTGCGAGGTTTTCACAATATTCATTTCTGATATTTTTTGTTTTAGTTTTTATCTAACATCTTACGATAAAAAATCATGTTCAAATTGTGTTTACATTAAAAAAAATCAAAACCCCTTCGCTGCCCCGTGACGGCCTGAGCCGTCATGCGAAAATGTCGCTATACTGCCCCATGACGGCCTGGGCCGTCATGAGGGGAAACCGATTTTTTTTCCAAAGTTTAAGAACAAAAAATGTAAAATGCAAAATGAATAAAAATATATTCACTGAATAGCATTTTCAATTATCTTTCAGAAAATATAAGGTTTTATATAGTTTTATTGATTAGTTTTTTAGTTATAAGTTGATTTCTTACACTACCGTCAATTTCTTGGAAAATAGTCTGGCAAATAGGAACCAATATTCCAATATTTGTCTGACAGCGAAGGGGTTAAAAATAAGTTCAATTTATCAAAACCTTGGTTACTCAATGTTGTGCTGGCAGAGACCGAATCCAGACTCGGGGTAGATAACTGCGTAGGAGATTGCAAATCAATTACCGTGGCCAAAAATGGACCCAGACCCGGTCACTCACAACTGAATGTGTTACCTGCTTTCGTAGGGTTGCGATAGTTCGGTCGTGAATGTGAATGCGTGACCGGGGCTGGTATTCACCGGCCAATCTAGATCCCAAGTAAGGGAAGATACCTTAAAAATTACACAACAGTCCGTCCGATTGGCCGAGACATACGTCTCGTCCAATCAGATGGCTTGTAGTGTAATTCCGATTATAACTGTGTTTATTCTTTGATTTTCTGATTGCAGAAAATACCCGTATGTGCCAGTTTAGAAGTGAGGAAGATGATTGCTTGTACATGTTTGACTATAACTACGACTACTACATTTCCGGAACCAAAGTTCGGGCGCAATATGTGAAAGGTTTGTATCATCAGCACTGAAAATAAATGCATTATCAGCCCTTATAATTGCACGTCAAATATTTACACTGTTCTTATTTGAATTTGTTGCAGACGGCAACAGAGGTGATCGATGTATACAGGATTTTTGTACAATATAGTCAAGAAAACATTGAGACAAAAGAAGAAAATGCTGATAGTCAGCATTTTCTTCTTTTGTCGCAACGTTTCCCAAGCTTTCTCTCATAAGGAGGTCAAAAGTCTGGAAATGGCTTAAATCAAATTATCATTAATATTTGTAGTTCTTGACACCAATTTCTTCCAGTGAATTGTTAAGAATAATTCTCGATCGTTTTTAATTGGACGTCTTTCGGACGTCCAATTCTTATAACCACCTTTCGACAGGCGAAATGGGTTTTCATTACCAAAAAAAACCCTTCTCAGACTCAATTGCCAGTTGACCAAAATTCAAAATAGATTTTGCGACCTTACAGGAAAACTGTCGTATCTTTTCCTGCTTTCTATGTGTTCTCTAACAAGCACTATAAGATTCATTTGCCGATTCAATTCATGCCACGTCTTAACCAACTTACGATCTTTTTTTGATTTAACCATTTTCTTTTAGTGATTTGACTTTCGTAATATTGTGTAAAGGGTAAGATCTTTAGAAAGCGATACATGCATACACTACTGTATGATAATAAAGTTAACAAACGCACTATATCATCATCAGCAGCGATAGCTCAAACGGGAAAGGATTAACCTTACGAGTTTTTTTTCTCCAGCATCTGTATCATTGATATTCGACAGTATCATGACCTATTTACATACTGATCAATGATCATGACAACAATGATTATTACTAAAGATCGAGTGACAGCGATCTGTATTTATTACGTTTAAGTGACCCGTTTACGTGCATTGTGCTAAGAAGATGAAGCAATGGATCTGCAACAGTGACGATGGTACCTGGATGCAAAGGGGTCTGTAATTTGACCCTTGACACCTTCTAGGCATTACTTTTAATTACTAGAAAAAAGGTTCATTACGTGCTAGGAGTCAAATTATTGATCCCTTTGCCTGGATGATCGTATGAATATGTGTACAGATAAGGACATTGCTATTTTCAAATGTTCGTTGATAATGATATGAAGATTTAAATTGCGTATTGTACTCCACTGTCATTTTCCCGACGGCACATTCCCAATTTCTTCTTTGTATGCACATCTGTAGATGTAAGGATGCTGCGGTAGTACTGGTATGAGGAATTTATGGTTAGGTACTCCAATTTATTTGGTATTTTGTTTCAGGAAAAGTATGTATTAAATTTGATTGTTTTGTAACCACAACAAGGGAAACTGCTGCCGTGTTTTTACGCTAAACACGAATAAAAATCAAAGTACTTGGAGCACTATATTTAGACGTCTCTGATTGATTGAGCGGAATTGTATGTAAATGATCGGCGTTTCATTACTTTAATTCGTTGAATTCGTGTTTAGATCGATTCTAAATCACTTCGGTCGTTTTTTCCCTAACGATGGTGGAGATAAAAGTCGAAAAAGATGATAAAAAAGAACAATGTCTTAGTAGAATTCGAACCCAGGGCCTTCCAGATATAGTGTATAGGGTACATGGTGAGTGCTCTGCCAAGTGAGCTATCGCGACTTTCATTTATGTAGCGCATTGGCTTACATTTTGAATAAATTGCTTTGTATCGTCCTTTATGAAATCAAAGAAAATGTGTAACTGACGACAATGCTCATAGTTAAACCGAAACATAAAGACAAAATTTCTAATCACATGGCCTTGATTGAATTGGGTAATCAAATTAATAGTGATTATTCATAGAGACAAATCAGTTGTCTTGAAACGGCAATCAAATCAATTTGAAGCCCGAGAGGGGTTTTCTGGTAATAAAGCCGATTTCGTATGTCCGAAACCGATCTTATAGAATTAAACACAGAAGAACGAATACAATATCTTTCGTTTATGTACAATCCCGCTCAATCAGACAGAGACGTCCAATTAAAGTGCTCTCAGCACTTTGATTTTTTTCTCGGCCGAACCAAATATGTTCATGTCGGAGACTTCCGAAGAAACGCGTAAATGTCCGAATAGACAAAATGAGAAGAAAATGGATATTGTGATTGAAAACTATTGTCGATTAATTTCGAGAAGATATCTGATTGTCATATTTTTTCCAAAACAAAAAGGTTCATAAACAAACAGGCCCGTGGGAAGCAATTTCATATCGGGTGGCTAAATTCCCAGTGTCTGAATATGGTTGGGGAGGGGCCAAATTGGATTTTCCCTTAATTTCCAGTGTAAGATAAGGAAAATATGTCATTTTTGGCCAACCTTTTGGGGCTTAGCACCCCTAGCCCCTGTTCCTGCGGGCCTGATAAAACAATGAAAAATGAAAGTTTAAATTCGATTTCCTTTGTCATCTTCTGTCTGGTATTTTGATTCATATTTATTAATACATTAATAATATTTATTTATTTATTTTTTTTTTATTTTAATTTTCAGAGTGTCCTTATAAGTAGATGTAATGTCAAGAGGCTCTCAGCACTGGTGGTTTATAACAAACGCTAGAATCCATGGAATTTCTTACTTTTAAGTTAAAGTTCTGTTATTTGTGTGGTTTATGCCTTTAGGTTTAAAGTGACATTTCACATGTATTTCATTTTTTTAAAAGTATGTCTTGAGGCAAAGATTATTTATTCTAATGCACAGAAATCCCATCAGTTATTTGAAGTTGTTATTTATAAGGGAAAATACGCCTATAAAGTTGAGACAGAAATGACAAATTCTAAATAAATATGAACTGTTGTCCACAACCCAATTTTAGTAATTTTAGCACAAAATATATATATTTCTCGTAAACGGTTCAATATTTTGGCTTGAAATTTTCATAAGAAAAGATGCTCTTTCAGATAGAATAAAAGTACAATTTATGTGAAAATAAATGTGAAATGTCACTTTTTAAAAAAATGCATGTCAAAATAAATTATATTTCCATCCAGCTCTGACAATTCAGTCTATTCCTACAAAATGACGCGTTTTGACACCACACAAAATAAAGGCATTGGAAAACATTTCGAAAAATGAAGAAATTTCTTGTGACACGCAGTTTCTTCAATTTCCACAAAGGTGTCTATCCAGAGAGGCAAATAGCTGTAAAATTTCCTTCAATTGTGTTATTTTGCAACATTTACGAATTTGGACTTGTCTTGATATTTTGCTGTTTTTATTGTCATGGCGGTGTGTCCGTCGTGCGTGCGTGCGTGCGTCTGTCCGTCCGTTCGTCCGTCCGTAAGTTTTTTCTTTAAAAATCTTCTCAAAAAGTACTGGATGGATTTCAATGAAACTTCACAGAAATGATCCTTGTGTAACCCTCTCTCATATTCCTTCAAAGAATTTGGATTGAATCAGAATAACCTGAGTTATCTGCCCTTGAATGTCAAAATAGCTGGTTTTGACTTTGTTTTTACTCTAAAATATACAAATACAGACTTATCAAGACAAAACTTAAATATAATGTTGGTAACTATTAGATCCTGTCTGAGTTTAATTTTCAGCTTGATAGGAATCTCAGATCCAGAGTTATGTGCCCTTGAAATTGACAAAATTGCCATTTTCAACTATGTTTTCCCTATAGCAACCATGAATATTTACCAATCAAGATAAAACTTAGACAGAATAATGTTTATAAGATGTTGCTTGTGCTCAATTTTCAGCTTGACCAGAAACCCTCATCCAGGGTTATGTGCCCTTGTATTTGACAAAATTTCGGTTTTTGACTCCGTTTTCGTTCTCCTTTCACTCTTTCTGACACAAATATTTACCAATTAAGACAAATTTTGGACAGAATGTTGGTGACCAAAAGATCTTTCCTGAGGGTGATTTTCAGCTTGATCAGAATCTCACATCCTGAACACAACCCTGAAATATTAGTTAATCATTTACTTTCTTTTTCCCTTGACCACATTGATGTATTTCACTTTGTTTTTTGTTCAAAGAACCTTAAGTTTTGAAAAAACTTAGATTGGACTTAGTCAAAACTCGGATTTGCTATAACAAGAAATTCAGGTCTGTGGAGCAACTCAAGCCCTTCAGGGCTTTCTGATTTTTGTTGTTGTTGTTGTTGTTGTTGTTGTTGTTGTTGTTGTTATTTTCCATGCAATCAACGAAAAGATAGAGTTATTTCAGGCTCTCATAGACTACCTTTATCCAAGTATTCCAAAATTAGACGAGATTCCTCCTTTTATCCTTACAAAGGATCGGGGAATACGCGGTTCTTAAAGTGCAACAGAAATCTACCGACCGGGATGACACCATCGACAATTAATATACAACAATGCTAGCCGGTACTTTATTTCACCCATTACCACACATTGACTCTTTTTGACTCCCCACAAAATATTGATCATGGAAAACATCGTGGAAAATGAAGAAATTGCTTGTGACCAGCAATTTCTTCATTTTCCACAATGTTTTCCACCCAAAAAGACATTAAAATTAAAAATTCCATTCACTTGAAATTGTCTTCTGCAGGATCTTTCAATTTGGACAGCCCTAAAATTTTGTCGTTTGATATTGGGTTAAAGTGCAGCAGAAATCTAACGACCGGGATGACATCACGGACTTTTAATATGCAGCAAAGCTAGCCGGTACATTATTTAAAGAACAAAAATGCTCCGAGACAACACAAATTTTAATTAAGTTTGTTGATAAACTTACAATTACAACAAGTAGAAAATTACAGTTACAAAATTAAAGAATGCAATAATGCAAATACATGTACTCAAATAGTCATTCTCCAGAAAAAAATGGGTTACACAGAATGTTGCCAACAAACACGTTGTTAATAGTCTACGGACTATAAATCCTACGATGACTCCTGATGGCATTCTTTGTTAATGCTCGGCATCCATGCTAGAATTGTTCCTTAGACTATTACAAACAAGATAGGGGTGGATGCCCAGCGTGATTTTTCGATTTAAGGTCACATTGAGGTCAAAGGTCAATGAGTGCAAAAATCAAGAAAAAATGGATTGTAGATAAAGTAGAATTATTTGCATCCACACAAAATGAAAGCAATTTAAACGAAATCAAATAAATTGAATCAGGAATGGACAGAGGTTCACTCAGAGCCTATATTGTCATTTTCAAACACTATTTTACCATATTTATGCTAAAAACGTTCAGGCAAATTACAAAATAAAGCACGATACTTAACGAAATTTTGATTGAACTTGAGTAAAAGGTTTAGATCTATTATTGCACACAAATAATCCAAGGCATTCTTGCAACTGAAGGTAGGAATGCTAGAAATATTCTAAACTACTTCAAATGCTTAGTGTCTGTTTCGAATTCCTGGTCAGAATGAGGTTACAGGTAAATTACGTTCAAACGTGCGAAACTGGCAAATAGCTATTATAAGCAGATAAGTGTTAAAATCATGCACTTGATGATGCAAGCATCAAACTTGGCACATACATTTATAAGACCATGTAGTTTAATAAAAATCCATTCAACAATCAAAAAGTCCAGAAGGCCGCCATTTTTTCAAGATGGCCACCATTGACTGGTGAAAGATTCCGCTTTTACCAAGCTAATACGAGCATAATTGGCCGTTTTTGTATATTTTACAATAATATGAATGTTTCCAAACATATGAAAACACAATTATAGCATGTATTCAGCATAGAAATTAAAAGATGGCCACCATTTTCCAAGATGGCAGCCATTGACGGGTGGAAAATACCGTTTTTACAATAAAACCTGATATAGTTGGCCGCCTTTTTTTATAAAAAAAATGTATGTATTTAAACACAAGATAAAATAGTTTAAAAAAATTCTGTACATAAAATTACTATTTTCTATATTTTGAACAATACTTTTTGGCAAAAAAGAGAATTAATCAACCTAGAGGCACGTTGTTTCTGTCCAGACAATTGTGATAAAATTCATGCAGACTTTCTACTTCAAAACGCAATCTTTTAAAGTAAGACCCTTTTAATTTCTAGTAATGGTTATGGTGAAATATTTCTCAATAGGAAGTGTTATACTTTATACCAGTTCTATCTTTCCTTTCATTTTGGTCGGAAATAATGTGATGTAAAGGCCCGGTCACATACGATATCGCGGCCGTTCCGCGGCCATACCACGGCTAAAAAATCTCAAAATATTTTGGACGTGGTTGGACGCGGTAACTTTGGGTCAATTTTGTTTTAGCCGTGCTATGGACGCGGAATGGACGTGGTACGGCCGCCGGCGGCTGTTCCACTGCCAAAACACTGCCGTATCACGGCCTACAACGTCCAACCGCGTCTAGTGTTAAAACGCACAACAAGATACCGCGTCCACATCGCGTCTGAATCACTGCCATAGCACGGCCATAGCACTGCCATAGCACGGCCATAGCACTGCCACTCCACGGCCTAATCGCGGCTAAACATTATCCGACGCGTATATAGAGACATTGCAACACGACTTTTCTTTAACCCATTACCAAACGACACAATTTTAGACTCCTCCAAATTCAAAGATGGTGGAGATGACAATTTTACGTGAATGAAGCTGAACATTTTTTGGACTTTTTGGATAGAAAACATTGTGGGAAATGAAGAAATTGCTTCATTTTACACTATGTTTTCCCAAGCATTTGTGTGTGTGTGTGGGGGGGGAGGGGGGTAAAAAAAGTGACTGTGTGGTAATGGGTTAAAGCACTCAGAAAACTTATATACTAAACCAAGACTGGTCATGCCAAGGCAGAAGGGTTCAAGTACTGTCATTCCACTTCCTAATCGCGGCAAAACCGTCCGAAATGCATATATTGTTATTGCCCACTGCAGATCAGATCAAATTAAACAAACCATATCAAGCGATCTTGAGTTCGGTCGATATGGGTGATGGGGAGTAGTTTGGTTGATCGACCTTCATCTACATCGCTCGGACCTCCAACTCGAATATTTTGACATGTCAAAAATTATCGTGTGCGATCGAGTAGGAGATTGATCTGGAAACGACTGTGTATTGGTTGCTTAGAAGATGGATCTACTCGAGAGTGAGTCGTGTCTAAAGGTCAAGTGTGATCGAATTGATAATTTTTACCCGGCCTGTACCCAACCTGCATTCGGTCACCCCGACTTGTGCTCGATTCACCGTCTCAAAACGACTCTAGAGGTTATGTTTTGATTGTCTAAAGATCCAGAATCTTAGGTTCTCACTGCCGACCAGATCAACTCGACTAAGCTAAGCCCAATCAAGCGATCGGGTTCAGATCGATGTCGATCGGCATAGGTAATCGGAAATTGTCTGGTAATAAAGTTTGATCTGAACGCTACGGTGTTTTATTTTTCTCGGATTTCTTTAATTGTAAAAAAAATGGCGTACGATGGAGTATAAAATCGATCGGAAAGCGGCTTTGTATTGATCGGGTTGAAAATCGACCCGATCGGAAAATGATAGTGTCTGGGAATCGAGTGTGGTCGGGTTAATTTCTTTCACTCGACCAGCAGCCTACCTAAACTAGACTACCTCGACTTATATACGAGTGAATCCAGACACTATTTCGATGAACTCGTCCTCTACTTCAACTGTCAATCCGATCAAATCGACTGTTGAAGTCGGTTTGATCCGCTAGAGATCGAGAAAAAGTTGTTTGGTCGGGATTGGTCGGGGAATTCAAGCAATCGAGTTGATTTGATCGGCAGTGGTAACTATAATTAATTGGGTTTTGTCGGGTGAACTTAATTCTAGAAACACTGCCGATCAGATCAACTAAGTCGAGCTGATTGGGATGCAGTTAAGGATGCATTTAAGAATCAAACATTTACAAGTCGAGCAGATCGACTGCAGGTTTGGTGCAGGTCGTGTAAAATATATCAACTCCATCACACTCAATCTCCAGACATGATTAATTTTTGATCAGACATATCTTCAACCCGGTCAAAAATCGCTTCCCGATCGATTTTCTACGCGATCGCTCACGAATATTTTGAAATGCGAAAAAGATCATGACACCTGAGCAGTGCAGGATCCAGACACGATTAATTATCGATCAGCTAAATCTTCTACCCGACTAAAAATCGCTTCCCGATCAATTTTGTACGCGATCTCCAACGAATATTTTGATATGCAAACAACCAAGTTAAAAGCCTTAGCGGTGCAGATCACGCTCGATAACCCCGACAAATTTTCATTACCCATGTCGACCAAACTCGATATATAATCGATCAATAGGTCGGGTTTCATCGAGTTAAATTGATCGGTAGAGGGAACCTCGCATATGCCACTGAGTTGATCTGATTGCTAGTGGGGAACTAGCACCAAGGCAGTCGAACACGACTAACCTTTACAGGTTACAGAAAACTCAGATATCGAACCAAAGCTTATCATGCTAAAACAGAAAAGTTGTCAAGCAAACTAGCAAAAAAGATGAAGGGATCGTAAAGGAACAAAACATTTCAATTTCATTTTTTAAAGTATGTCTTGGTACAAAGATTGGTTATTCTAGTGCATAAAAATGTTATCAGATTTTTGAAGTTACTATTTATAAGCGAAAAATTCGCAGACAGAAATGACAAACTGTTGTCCACATCAATTTGTTTAATTTCAACACAAAAATATTAATTTCTCGTAAACGGTTCAATATTTTGGCTTGAATATTTTCATAAGAAAATTTGTTCGTTCAGATAAAAATATAAGTAAAATTTACGGGAAAAAGGCGAAATGTCACTTTAAAAAAAGATCCCAAGTCAGTACAAGGAGGGCCCATTTTCCTGTTACTATTGCTCCCAGTTAAGACATTTTCCCGCAAACAGATGCGAGAGTAGCTGATTCCAGCGTCTGTCTATACATTTTAACTTCCGCGTCTTACCGCGTCCATAGCACTGCCGGAGCACTGCTTATCGCGTCCATTCCGCGGCCATTCCACGACCATTCCGCGTCCGTTCCACTGCCTCATCGCGTCTGTCAGCCGCGGTTTGGCCGCGGTAACATCTTTGTGCAGTTCAAAATTTTTTACCACGTCTAAAGGCCCGGTCACATACGATATCGCGGCTGTTCCGCGGCCATACCACGGCTAAAAAATCTCAAAATATTTTGGACGTGGTTGGACGCGGTAACTTTGGGTCAATTTCGTTTTAGCCGTGCTATGGACGCGGAATGGACGTGGTACGGCCGCCGGCGGCTGTTCCACTGCCAAAACACTGCCGTAGCACGGCCTACAACTTCCACCCGCGTCTAGTGTTAAAACACGCGACAAGATACCGCGTCCACATCGCGTCTGAATCACTGCCATAGCACGGCCATAGCACTGCCATTCCACGGCCATAGCACTGCCACTCCACTGCCTAATCGCGGCTAAATCGTCCGAAACGCATATAATGCTATTTTCCCACTGCAGATCAGATCAAATTGAACAAACCATATCAAGCGATCTTGCACAGATCGAGTTCGGCCGGCATGTGTAATGGGGAGTAGTTTAGGTCATTCAGCTTTATCTACATCGCTCGGACTTCCAATTCAAATTTGTTGACATTTCAAAAATTCTCGTATGCGACCGAGTAGGAGATTGATCTAGGAACGACTATGTATTTATCGCTTAGACGATCGATCAAATCGAGAGTCAGTCGTGTCTGAAGGTCAAGTGTGATCGGATTGAAATCTTTTACCCGGCCTGTACCCAACCTGAATTCGGTCACCCCGACTTGTACTCGATTCACCCTATCAAAATGACTGTAGAGGTTATTTTTTGATTGTCTAAAGATCAAGAAGAAGTCATTTATCATAGATTCCTACTGCCGACCAGATCAAGTCGATCAAGCCCAATCATGCGATCGAGTTTAGATCGATATATCGATCGGCATAGGTAATCGGAAATGGTCTGGTAATCGAGTTTGATCTGAATCGCTTCGGCTTCTTTCTGTTTTTTTTTGTTTTGTTTTTTTTTTTGTTCATTGCAAAAAAATATTGGTGTGCGATCGAGTGAAAAAAACGATCTGGAAGCGGCTGTGTATTGATCGGGTAGAAAATCGACCCGCTCGGGAAATGATAGTTACTGGGAATCGATTGCGGTCGGATTAATATCTATCGCTCGACCAGCACCCAACCTACACTCGATAACCTCGACTTGTACTCGAGTGAATCAAGAAACTATTAACTCGTCCTCTGCTTCATCTGCCAATCCGACCAAATCGACTATTGAAGTCGGGTTGATCGGCTAGAGATCGAGAATAAAGTTGTTTTGTCAGGACTGGTCGGGGAATTCAAGCGATCGACTTGATTTGATCGGCAGTGGTAACCTATAATTAGTTGGATTTTGCCAGAACTTAATTCTAGAAACACTGCCGATCAGATCAACGTTAAACCGTACTTAAATATTTCTTCTCAATCCCTAGTCGATCAACTTCGAAGTCTGCAGTCGATTTTATCGATTGGCCTGATGACACAGAGGTCGAGCTGATCGGGATGCAGTTAAGTATCAAACAGGTACTAGTCGAGGAGATCGACTGCAGGTTTGGTGCAGATCGTGTAAGATATATTACCTCCATCACACTCAATCTCCAGACACGATTGATTCTTCATCAGATATATCTAAATATCTAACCGATCAATTTTCTACGCGATCGCCCACGAATGTTTTGAAATGCAAAAAATGAGTGTGACACCTGAGCGGTGCAGATCCAGACACGATTAATTCTTGACCAGCTATATCTTCTAGCCGATTACAAAATCGCTTCCCGATCAATTTTCTACGCGATCTCTAACGAATATTTTAAATTACAAACAACAAAGTAAGAAGCATGAGCGGTGAAGATCACGCTCGATAACCCCGACCAATTCTTATTACCCATGTCGTGCAAAATCGATATGTAATAGATCGATTGGTCGGATTTAATCGACTTAATTTGATCGGCAGATGGAATCTAGCATAAGCCACCGAGTTGATCTGATTGCTAGTAGACAACTAGCACCAAGGCAGTCAAACACGACTAGTCTTTACAGTTTACAGAAAATTTAGATATCGAATCAAAGCTTATCATGCTAAAACAGAAAAGTTGTCAAGCAAGCTGGCAAAAAAGGATGTAAGGATCTTATAAAATATCCCAAGTCAGTGTAGGGAGGGGCCCAATTTCCTGTTACTGCTGCTCCCAGTTAAGACTTTGCCCACAAAGAGATGCAAGAGTAGCTGATTCTAGCGATATTCAGTACATTTTAACTTCCGCGTCTTACCGCGTCCATAGCACTGCCGGAGCACTGCCTACCGCGTCCATTCCGCGGCCATTCCACGGCCATTCCGCGTCCGTTCCACTGCCTCATCGCGTCTGTCAGCCGTGGTTTGGCCGCGATAACATTTTTGTGCATTTCAAAAATTTTTACCACGTCTAAAATAATTTCGATTTTATTCCGCGTCCTACCACGTCCATACCACTGCCATAGCACGGCCGTATCACTGCCGCATCGCGTCCAACCGCGTCCATTCCACGGGTGGTTTATTTTAGCCGTGATACGGCCGCGGAACGGCCGTGGAATCGTATGTGACCGGGCCTTAAAATAATTTCGATTTCATTCCGCGTCCTACCACGTCCATACCACTGCCATAGCACGGCCGTATCACTACCGCATCGCGGCTAACAGCGTCCATTCCACGGGTGGTTTATTTTAGCCGTGATACGGCCGCGGAACGGCCGTGGAATCGTATCTGACCGGGCCTTAAGACGTATGCTCGTGAGCCTTGATGCATGAATTACCTTACATTGGTCTCTTTATTAAATCGTAGCGTGCATAGCTCACCCTTGATTTATTGAAGGGTCAGCATGTATATCTTCACAATCAAGGGCAGCGTAGGCTAAACCTATAGCATCAATCTTGCATGACTTCTTGTACCCACAATAATTGACGAAAGTTAATCCAAATCCAGACAATGTGCTATATGATTCTTCATTGCTTCCATTCCTATTTGGGAAGGCTCAGTACTTCCATTTTTGACCTCAGGTGTTTTCTGCTTGGTAAATAATAGACCTTTCCAAAGCTAGTTGGGGATTATGCATCATATAGCTTTGTTGGCAGATATGATAAAAAGAAAAGAACTAGGCCCCTTGTCGGTCATATAACCGTAAAGCTGAAACAACATCCCAGCCAGTGAAATCATGTTGTACTCTCTCTTTCTTCCCTAAAGACCCAGTGCGTTATATGTAGGGGCGTTTAGCATAAGGTTATACCTTAAACGAAAGCTTCTCAATACCAGTATCATTTAGTCTTTGAAATAAACTGGTTATTATTATAAGGACGTCTATGCTGCTGGCTTTGATTATCAAACATATATTTGCTCATGATTCCAAGGCGCAATTTCTTCAAGACTGGCTACCTATTATCATTTCTTCCCTTTTTACAATGACAATATTCTGCTGACACATCGGAAAAATCTCCAGCCTGGCCTGAAAGTTGTTGAAATCAATCTTGTTGTCATTGTCTCAACAAAATATATGCCTTACTTAAGGTGGAATGCTTTTGCCGGTCACTCTGTATTTGCTGTCTTGACTACGCTTTAACCTTTTTCAGCATTCATACTGGTGTTTCTATACACATCGATAAACCAAATCAGTTAGCTTGTAAATGCACATGAAGGTTTAACTGAAGGAATACCACATTCGGCTGCATGCTCCTAAAGCATTTGGTGGTACGAAGCGGCTATGTGTTTATCACAGCGGATCCATCAACTATGATAGCATATACTTTTGGTTTTGTATGTGCAGCTACAATTTTGGTTCCTAAAACTGAGACAAGCTGGGACTTAGTATTGCTGTGAAGTATTTATTTCCAACCAAGTACAACTGGAAAAGATTGATTTTCATAATGAGAGAATTCGAGAAAGATTGACAATTTTATTTTAAAATCCTAAAATACTTTTTACCACAAGCAGCTAATTCTGGTTTACACTATTCAAAAGAAGCCAAGTAGTAACTATTCATGTAAAGAGTAAATGAGAATGTTCTTCTTAAAAAAGATTCCCCATATCATTCATGACAGCGTGCACCTTTCCAATATTGCCGAAGAGTTGCTGTTTACCCCAAAATGATTGTTTATGGTATCTAAAATTTCCATTTAAGGCTGGTCATAGTGAAATCGATTTGCTCAGATTGAAAGACATGAAAGGCAGCTGAATACTTTGAGTGTTCTAAAGATAAAATGCCTCTAAGATGAACAGATATCCTGGTTTGATTATCTTCCAATAGAAACTGTACTTGAGGAGTTGCGCACCCAAGAAATTGCTAACGGACAAAAGAACATACAGATGGAGGAATAGACAGACGGACGGACGACTAATTCCATGACATAATCCGACCATTCGGGTGTATTTAGATGAAATTGTTGAGTCTTATCTTGAGGTGCCTGTGGCACTAGGGCAAAATAGAAAGACTTGTGTCACATCATTTTTCATTGATTGCATTGTCGTAATATCTATAGGTACCTTTAACTCTTTCCCAAACAACAGAATCTTACGGGGCTCCTAGTCGGAAGCTCCTGTAGCCGACAAAACGAATCTTTATGAATACTGGAATGTGTTTGTGTATCATATAGCCAGTATTTTTCTTCTTTTGCATCAATGTTTTCCCAGACTCTTTCTACTCGGGACGTCAAAACCAGGCCTCTTTTGGGAAAGTGTTATTGCACTTTTACAGATAACTTGGTATCTGGACTGGTCTTGTTCTGGAAACATTAGAAATATACATTATTCATATAATTCTGCAGTTACACTTAAGAGCTATGTACGCCTATCAGCCTCTACAATAGCACTGCTTCAACCACTAAACTTTAATTGAGTACAAATAGACTTCAAAGCAACCATTCTAATAGGAAGACTACAAAAGATAACAACGAAATTGTATTCACCGTTCTGTTCTGACCACTGCCATTGAATTATTTTAGCAAAGATAGGTTAATTAGGCAACAGTTCAACGATATAACAAAAGTTTTCGACGAGATGCAACTTCTGCGACCATTCCTGCACAGGAACATATTGCCATTTCAAGTGCATTTACCTTAGCTTATGCTAACAGCAGACGTTAAGAAGTAGGAAAAGCACAGCATGTTATGAGTATTGGACTCACTATATAGCATTTGGGACACTCACTGATATTCAAAATTGAATGGAATTTTGTTTCATCGACTACGGACCATGTGGTAGATTGCACTAAATTACTCTGTGCTTAACAAAATTAACTGTGGTTAAATAAAGATAGACCACGGTAGAACTCGGATTATTTCTTAGACAATACAAGTATACAAAGACCCTTGTACACAATATAGAGGACACATTCACAAATGCTTATGACTGAGACATGAAAAAAGAATGAAAACGTCATAAATATTCGGAGATAAACCGTTTTTAGCTTAGGAAAGAACATTTTTCTATCCCATAATAGTCAAAATATTCGCAAAAAGTCAACTTTTTCATAAAATAATGTCTCTGGTGCAGTTTCCAGCAAATTTAGCGCAATTATAATCAATAATACAGCATATAAAGCAATCAGAATTATCACAGTGACTATTTTAATATGAAATTGCACCCATTTGACCTTTGACCTTACTGTGACCTTAATTCGAAGTTTCAGACTGGGCATCCACCCTGAGTGGTTTTGTCATACCCCAGAGATTATTATTAGCATGAATGCCGAGCATTAACAAAGAATGCCATCAAACCCATTTTCTAGAGCCCGCACGAATTACAATCCGTAGACTATAATAAAAAATTAACTAAAGTGCTTGGATAACAGTATGAAACACATTTTTACTCATGGTTAATATAACTAACTATATTTTGTAAAAAATAATGTAATTATTGACCAGAATAAAAAATGGCCCCAAACTTTAAAAGGTTTTGTAACAACATTTTTAAAAGATACGTAAATATACGAGTACACTCAAATACGTTAGAAAAAGTTGAGAGAAATGGATAAGATATTTCCCCTTTGTCTATTTCCTCTTTCTCTCTAAACCTTTTACCAGAGATTAATATTTTTTTGTTCACCAAAGCCATCCGTGATTGAATTTTGCGGCATATAAATAATTAGCGAAATGTAAATGGACTATTTGTTTACTGCATATCGATGCTTTTCTACGAAAACCTCGTAACTGCAGCTTAAAACAAGCCGCAGTCACGAGGTGTTCGTAGAAAAGCGACGATATTCAAGTGTTTATATTGTACAGTCGACACTCTTTATATCGAACCCGTAATGTACGCATTGCTCGACCTCAAATAAATTGTGACTTTTTTTGCAGTCCATCAAGTATTTTCATGAATAGAAGATGGCAGTGAAGGGAAAAAACATTGTTCGATTCGAGACAATCTCTCTTTCTCTCCATTTCCTTCCTAACAAGTTCCAAAAGGTTAGGCGCCTCGTGTTTCTAAGCGAAAGATAAGCGATGTTTATATAGAGTGTCAACTGTATAATAGTAAAATAGTCTTTAACCTGTAAACTATCATGAATGTGTACTTTATGTAGAAGAGAATAAATAAAGGTGAGAAAAAGAAGATTTTAAGCAAAAAAGCAAATTTCAGCCAAGCGATTATACTCAATTTTAGTTATTAATCAAATTGCTAACTATGTTGCTCTAGTTCAAACAAGAATCTAGAAAATTCCACTAAGGCGCTCTTTTAAAATAAATAATAAACTAGTTCTAAAGTTACCAGTCAGAGAGAACAAAATTAATGTATATGTATCTGCGCTGATGACTAAGAGCTAATGATATGATAATTTGTTTTATTGGAATTTTATGTTATACCATTTATGTGACATGCATATATACTGAACAAAAGTGAAAAGGCTACACTGCCAGATTCCTAAATTCCCTAACAAAATATCGAACTAAACGCCAAAAATATATATGTTTCGGTGTACTTACCAGGCATTCAGCAACCGTTGTGTCTTGTCTCCTTTGATGTCAGAGTTATGTACAGATGTGTTTATAGCTTATTTCTTCTGATAACGCACATGCACATGCGCAGAAAACAATTCATTATTTTTCAGAATTAGCAATGTCCGTGTTGTAAAAATACACACAAAAATCTCACTTATCTTTTGTAGCAAGCCCTAAAATCAAGGTATTATCTATCAATTTTGTGAATTATTTGCCATTGTCATAAACAAAAAGGGTATTCAAATGTTTGATATTCACAAATTTATCACGGTTTTAGATTGGATTTTTTCAACATCATGCAGGCCTTACATGTATTTTTGTGCCCTTTCCTTTACTAGGATTGTTCCCTAATGTCAATATAAATACCACTTTCAATTTCCTATGGAGATAACAAATGTGAAATTTCAAGCACTGCAATAAAATGAAAATGCTGTTTTTCAAACATCATTTTCTAACCAATCAAACAATGTCGTGCAAGTCATTTTACATTTTCTGACTGGTAAGTTCTCAGACGTCCAAATACGTGCAGTCTACCATGGTTTGCATTTTTCTACTTGGATTTATGAAGGTTTAAATTGTGTAAAACATCCGTTCTAATTGTACACTTGAAAAATGGGACCCCTGTCATATTTAAAGTGTCCGTTTTTAATTGGACGTCCGAAAGGACGTACAATTCTTATAACCACTTTTGGACAGGCGAAATGGGTTTTCATTACCAAAAAACCCTTTCTCAGACTCAATTGCCAGTTGACCAAAATTCAAAATAGATTTTGCGACCATACAGGAAAACTGTCGTATCTTTTCCTACTTTCTATGTGTTCTCTAACAAATACTATAAAGATTCATTGGCCGATTCAATTCATGCCACGTCTTAACCAACTTTACGATCTTTTTTCGATTTAATCATTTTCTTGTAGTTTTTTGACTTTCGTAATATTTATTGTGTAAAGGGTAAGATCTTTAGAAAGCGATACATGCATACACTATGGTTATAATGTAAACAGACACCCTATATCATCAGCAGCAGCGATAGCTCAAACGGGAAAGGATTAACCTCGCAACCTTTTTTCAGTTTGAAATTTGGAACGCCGTTGGTTCAAAACCAGTTCGGATTATTTCTTCTGTAAAACGTTTGTTTTTCTTGATGTGTTTACTGAAAACACACATTTTAGAATGATTACCCAATTTAATGCACGTATTGTGTATGATAGGTTCCTTTTCTTTGATCATTGTTGTTTAAGTCTTTGACATATTTAGAGGAACGGGGTTTCCACGAGACGTACTTTGGAACCAGGGTTTTGAAATTGATTATCGGGGAGTGAGTTCATTTCGCAACTCGGGTTCGACTCGATGACAAATCGGGGTTCCATCTGAACAGCCTCAGATGAGACACTAGTGAAATCCACCTATTCAGAAAAATAGTAGCTCTTACGAGTTTTTTTTCTCCAGCATCTGTATCACTGATATTCGACAGTATCATGACCTATTTACATACTGATCGATGGTCATGACAACAATGATAATTACTAGTATAAGACTAAGTGACAGCGATCTGTATTTATTTCGTTTAAGCGACCCGTTTACGTGTATTGAGCTAAGAAGATGAAGCAATGGGTCTGCAACAGATGGTACCTGGATGATCGTATGAATATGTTTACAGATAGGGACATTGCTATTCTCAAATTTTCGTTGATAATGATATGAACATTTAAATTGCTTATTGTACTCCACTGCCATTTTCCCGACGGCACGTTCCCAATTTCTTCTTTTTATGCACATCTGTAGATGTAAGGATGCTGCGGTAGTACTTGTATGAGGAATCCATGGTTAGGTGCTCCAATTTATCTGGTATTTTGTTTCAGGAAAAGTATGTATTGAATTTGTTTTGTAACTACAACCAGGGAAAACTGCTGCCGTGTTTTTTTCTTTTTTTACTCTAAACAGGAATAAAAATCAAAGTGCTTGGAGCACTATATTTAGACGCCTCTCATTGATTGAGCGGAATTGTATGTAAATGATCGGCGTTTCATGACTTTATTTCGTTGAATTTGTGTTAAGATCGATTCTAAAGCACTGCGGTCGTTTTTTCGCCAACGATGGTG
The DNA here is from genome assembly GCA_963680895.1 of Fragum sueziense. Taxonomy (NCBI): domain Eukaryota; kingdom Metazoa; phylum Mollusca; class Bivalvia; order Cardiida; family Cardiidae; genus Fragum; species Fragum sueziense. The sequence goes on from OY804592.1 coordinate 47,732,785, forward strand.
GAGATAGAAGTCGAACAAGAGTGCCATGGTCGCAATATACGCCGCCACTTATAAAACTTGAGACAAAAAAATGACATTGACAAGGATTTATAAATATTCACACAAAAAACCTGTAAAAAGTTGTGTTCACAAAAAGGTTTTTATAAATATCCAGTCAAAAACCTGGAAGGAATTGCGTTCACGAGACTGAAATATAATTAAGCCCTAGAGACTTAGATTGAAGGGGGCATAACTCAGGCAAAAATCAATGAACCATAAAATCCTTACTTCATGCACATCTACCAATTAAGGTAATAACATCCACCAAGTTTCATAAGGATCCAGTCAGAATCTTAGAAGAAGTTGTGTAGACAAGGCTGCAATTTCAATCAGCCCCAGAGACTAAGTTTTATGGGGGCATAACTCTAGAAAAAATCAATGAACCATAAAATCCTTCCTTCATGCAAATCTACCAATTGAGGTGATTGACCAAGTGTCATTAATATCCAGCCATAAACGTACGAGGACTTGCGTTGACAAGGCTGCAATTTCAATAAGCCCCACAGACTAAGTTTTTAGGGGCATAACTCAGGCAAAAATCAATGAACCATAAAATTCTTCCTTCATGCACATCTACCAATTGAGGTAATAACATTGACCAAGTTTCATTAAGATCTAGCCAGAAACTTAGGAGGAGTTGTGTTGACAAGGCTGCAATTTCAATAATCCCCAGAGACTAAGTTTTAAGGGGCATAACTCAGGCAAAAAGTCAACGAACCATAAAATCCTTCCTTCATGCACATCTACCAATTGAGGTGATAACATTGACCAAGTTTCATTAAGATCAGCCAGAAACTTAGGAGGAGTTGCGTTGACAAGGCTGCAATTTCAATAAGCCCCACAGACTAAGTTTTTAAGGGGCATAACTCAGGCAAAAATCAACGAACCATAAAATCCTTCCTTCATGCACATCTACCAATTGAGGTGATAACATTGACCAAGTTTCAAGAAGATCCAGCCAGAAACTTAGGAGGAGTTGCGTTGACAAGAAAAGTGGACGGACGGACGGACGGACGGATGGACGGACGGACGAATGGACGGACGGACAGACGGAGAAGATGACGCCAATATACGTCCGCCTCCGGCGGCGTATAAAAAAAGATGATTAAAAAGAACAATGTCTGAGTAGAATTCGAACCCAGGGCCTTCCGGATATAACATGTGTAAAGAGTACAAGGTGAGTGCTCTGCTAAGTGAGCTATCGCGGCTTTCATTTATGTAGCGCGTTGGCTTACATTTTGAATAAATTGCTTTGTAGCGTACTTTTTAAAATCAATGAAAAGTATAACTGACGACAATACTCATAGTAAACCGAAACAAGAAGACAAAAGTGCTAATCGCATGGCCTTAATTGAATTTGGTAATCAAATTAATAGTGATTATTCATAGCGACAAATCAGTTGTCTTGAAACGGCAATCAAATCAATTTGAAGCCTGAGAAGTGTTTTCTGGTATTAAAGCCGATTTCGTATGTCCGAAACCGATCTTATAGAATTAAACACAGAAGAATGAATAAAATATCTTTCGTTCATGTACAATCCCGCTCAATCAATCAGAGACGTCCAATTACAGTGCTCTGAGCACTTTGATTCATTCCCGTCAGTAAGATAAATAAAACGTTTAGTGGTTGGCACAACCAAGTCAATGAACAACGCGAAGAATTTCAATTGAGGTTTTTTTTTAAATTATTTTATCTAAAAGGAATATGACGAGCAATTTAATTGTAGAGTTTTCACTTTTGTTCAGTATAATTATCACAATGGAGATAGTGTGTCATGGGATGGACTACGGCAAAATAAGCCTTGGTATACATGTAGGTAGGAAATTGTACAATTTATATCTTATTTCCACGTCAAATGTCAAGCGGTTTAATGCATGTACCTCGCCTTACTAAGCCCATTCCTAAAATATTTGGCCTTGTTTGTAAAATGTGTCTACTTTTTCCAAAAATGGTCCCAACCGACCAGAAAAACGACAGAAAAATTAGGTCGTTTTTTGAGTCGGTTGGGATCAATTTTGGGATAAAGTACAGGTAGGTTTCAAATAAGTCATACATCAAACGAGCTCAGAAGGGGGGGGGGGGCGTTACATGAAAAAGGCCACTTGAAGATTGGTGCAGAAGTAAGAAGGTTACTGCACAATTTCTTACCTCAAGCGTTGCTCATTTGGCCGTTTTTGTTATCGTTTTCAGGTTGGTTGGGACCATTTTTGTTGGAAATACTGGAAGGATTCCACAAGTAATTCATACATTTTCGAAAAGATATTAGTAAGGCGGGGTACTTGTAAAACACCATTTGAAAATTGACGCAAAAATAAAAATGTCATTGCAACATCTTTGACCAGAATTGAGACTATTTTGGTCGTAGTTGTATTCCATCCCATGATGCACAACCTCCATCGTGATTACGACCTTTCTATTAGGGTACGGTTTTATCCAGTTAAGCGTGGCGTAAATTCGGACAAACAATAGTATTGCGTGAGTGTTGTTATTATATCTCGTAACTACGGCTTGATTCAAGCCGTAGTTACGAAATTTTATAACAACACCGACGGTTTATCAAACCATAACGATAAACTATGTCTATTTTTAGCACAAAATCCATTTACTATTCTAGAGTCGACACCAAACGTCAGCTTTGACATGGTTGCAATAGATAACGACTTTATTAAAAAGTGGCCAGCAAGCCGGATCGCGAAAATGAATAACCATCCCATTCTTCCCATTAGACAACCAACCACAATCGCAGCTTCCGAATCCGAGAGCCCTTGATGCCAGCAGATCGGCCTCCGATGCGACGACGGTGTTTTTCTCATTACACATTGTTATTCCTTCTGTGTAACTTAGCTGATATCTTCCGTTGGAGTGTGTTCGGCGAAAAACTGAAGAAAAAATAGTATCGCCGCTTTTCAAGAAAATCCTCGAAACTGCAGCTTGAAACAGGCTGCAGTTATGAGGTTTTTATTTCTTGCAAAGCATCTTTGTGTTCAATTTTATTACCATAATAATTCAATACAAACATCTGGGCCCGGTCTGGTCTTGTGTCAGACTCTGTTTATTTATGTCTCGAAAAATTCAAGGCATGCAATCGTGAAAAACCTTCAGAATTATAGTAAATTATCTTTCCTTTGTCTGACAAATAAAAGGATCAGAGACTTACAATCTCTTTGATTTAACGTCACTGTTTTACTTTGAAAACTAGGCCCATCAGACTGGCACAAGTCTATATGCGCGGTTGTTTTTAGCTCACCTGAGCTCAACAAGCTCAAGGGGAGCTCTTAGGGTCAGTCACTATCCGGCGTCCGTCGTCCGTTGTGCGTTGTGCGTCGTGCGTCGTCAACAATTTCTTTAAACATCTTCTCCTCCTCAACCACTGGGCCAATTCTTTCCAAACTTGGCAGAAATGTTCCTTGGGTGACCCTTTTCAAAACTTGTTCGTGAATTTTTGATTCGTCAAAAAATGTGGGCGTGGCAGGGCGGGGCTTATCAGACTTAAAGAAATCATTAGGAAATTCTTCAAAAATCTTCTCCTCCTCAACCATTGGGCCAATTCTTTCCAAACTTGGCAGAAATGTTCCTTGGGTGACCCTTTTCAAAACTTGTTCATGAATTTTTGATTAGTCAAAAATTGTGGGCGTGGCAGGGCGGGGCTTATCAGACTTAAAGAAATCATTAGGGAATTCTTCAAAAATCTTCTCCTCCTCAACCACTAGGCCAATTATTTCCAAACTTGGCAGAAATGTTCCTTGAGTGACCCTTTTCAAAACTTGTTCGTGAATTTTTGATTCGTCAAAAATTGTGGGCGTGGCAGGGCGGGGCTTATCGAACTTAGAGAAATCATGTGAAAAATCTTTAAAAATCAATTATCAGGCCAATTTGAATCAAGCTTGGCAGAAATGTCCCTTGAGTGACTGTTTTCAACACATGCTCATGAATTTTTGATTCGTCAAAAATTGTGGGCGTGGCAGGGCGGGGCTTATCAGACTTCGAGAAATCGTAAGATAGTTATTCAAAAAATTTCTTCTCCTTAACCATTGGGCTGATTCTTACCAAACTTGAAAGGAATGTTTATTGGGTGACCCTTTTCAAAACTTGTTCATGAATTTTTGATTTGTCAAAAATTGTGGGCGTGGCAGGGCGGGGCTTATCAGACTAAAAGAAATCTTTAGGGAATTCTTCAAAAATCTTCTCCTCCTCAACCACTTGGCCAATTCTTTCCAAACTTGGCAGATGTGTTTATTTGGTGACCCTTTTCAAAACTTGTTCGTGAATTTTTGATTCGTCAAAAATTGTGGGCGTGGCAGGGCGGGGCTTATCGGACTTAGAGAAATCATGTGAAAAATCTTTAGAAATCAATTATCAGGCCAATTAGAATCAAGCTTGGCAAAAATGTCCCTTGAGTGACTGTTTTCAACACATGCTCATGAATTTTTGATTCGTCAAAAATTGTGGGCGTGGCAGGGCGGGGCTTATCAGACTTCGAGAAATCGTAAGATAATTATTAAAAAATCTTCTCCTCCTTAACCACTGGGCTAATTATTACCAAACTTGAAAGGAATGTCCCTTGGGTGACCCTTTTCAAAACTTGTTCGTGAATTTTTGATTTGTCAAAAATTGTGGGCGTGGCAGGGCGGGGCTTATCGGACTAGCAGAAATCATGTGAAAAATCAATGGGGGGTATGATCACTTCCAGTGATATTCTAGTTTACAATAATTTAATTTGACATAATACTGACATATATATTTGTTTACAACAAAATTTATATTGTACACAATCAAATACACGAAGAATTCAGGTGAGCGATATCAGTGCCTTTCAGGCACTCTTGTATAAACATTGTTTTGCTCTAACCAAATGATTAGAAACGTGTTAATTGCCCGTGTTGCTACAGGGATATCTAATTAAAACAGATATTTAATCATTTGGTTAGCGCTAACCAAAGTTCATTCAGTCGGGTCATGTTAGTTATAAAAAGTTTATCCTTTCTTATTTAACAAAGATGTAGATGTAGAGGGACGTACAATTAAGAGTGGTACTAATTGTCCACCATACCTTATTTTTCTATGGAACAAGTTGAGCCTGTGGCCATTTAATGGGAAATTTGTTATCTTAACTTTGTCAAAATTTGAGACAAATTCATTCGGTCCTTCAAAAATTATTGAAATTTCAAGTTGGTGCAGTCTTATCATATACACTGGCTATTACACTGTGTCGAAAATGAAAAACGCTCTGGAGTTGGATGTAAAGGTCTACGTTACAGGTCGCAGATGCTGTAAGATATTTCCATGACAGGTACACAATGAATCGTATTAGAAACATTGGCATTCCAATGTTGAACGTACGTCAGTTATTAGGAAGTGTAAAAAAATAAAATTGGGTAAAACTGATCTGAATGATGCCCCCCTCCTAGGCAAATCCCGAAGGGGTAGTACCAAAGCAAATGTGCACTGTAGATTCCGACATAACCAAACAAGACGCAAGGTTTAATGAACAATGAATAGCAGATACAGTTAGTTTTTCATCGGGGACAAGTTATACGATTTTGACGAAACGGTTGAAACACATACAGATTTTTGCCCTTTGGGCCCCCAGCTGTTGGCGAAGGAACAAAAATCCAATCGTGTAAAGGTTGCAAAAAATATTTTAGAATAATGCGAAAAATGCGACAAATGTGGCCTTTCTGAGCTTTATACATATAATAAAACATGGTTTTACTTTTTGAGCACCATTAGCGTGTCAATAGCAAGCAGTGGTTGTAAATGTGATGGACATATTGTTGAAACTGTTGTTCCTAACAGCATCACTTTCACTGGTCATTTATAAAAGAGTGGTATGTCGGCAAATGTGAAGAAATATCCCGAAAAATGAAGGTCTTGGACCAGCTAAATAGGCATGTTCCTAATCCATAGCAACGGAGCTGTCAACGGGTGTCCTCTTGTCCAAGACATCTAGAAAGAGAAACATGCTGCACATCGTCTGCATCCACCCTTATAGCCAGACTTGAGCCAGTGTGGCTCTTTTGTCTTTCCTACGCTGACGAAATTCCTCTCTGGTCGTCGGTATAGATCCTGATGTTCCTTAAGCAGTGCCATTTAGCAGTGTTTGCTGGGTGTTTCAAAAGAGGCGCATTTATTGCCTTTTAAGTAATGGATTTCAAAAACTTCAAAAGTGTGAGGATGTCAAAGAGGAATACTTCGAAGGATTGTAGAAATTTAAAATTAAATTGCAACATAAAAATCGCTTATAGAACCCCTGTTCTAAAATTAATTGAACGCCCCTCGTAGACAATTTAAGTCTGAAGACTGCTACAGACAACCAGAAAAGGATCCTTTCCAGCAATTTCTCCACTTACCTCAAAATGTTCTGTGCTAATACATATTGTCGTTATCGTTATCAATTTCTACTTCAGCGTTCAAATAAGAAGTGTACATTTTTTCTGTTTGGGATAAGGTTGTATTACCATTAATTTGACCCATCATTCCCAAAGGGAACATACGGGAGGCATATAAATCGACATTTGAGTAATCCATCTTACTTAGCGAACGTCAATTTATTTTGAAAATGAACATGAGTGTATAATAGGAAACAATCTAGATACAGAAAATTGCATAAGAGTGAAAGTTTTGATCTTTTGGCTGCGCAATTGGTAGTGCATCGGACTCTCAATTGTAAGGTCCCAGGTTCGATCTCCGGTCGAGGTAAATATCTTTTTAGACAAGATTGTCTCCCACCAATGGTTTGATATCGTTAAACTATGTAGGCGAGTAGCTGGAGGCTCGGTTAGAATGCCGTGGTAGTATTTGTATGAGAAACGACAGGATTCCATGGTTAGGTGCTCCTGCCACCGCGATATGACCATAGCGGTTGATAACGCCTTTTGTGACAAGCAATTTCGACCTTTCCCACAATGTTCTCTACCCAAAAGACAACAATATTTTTAATTTAATTCGTCTGCAAAATCTCAGAATTTGGACCAGCCTAAAATTAAGCCGTGTGGTAATTTGTTATAGCGTGGCCGACCACTTCCAATTGACCTACCTTTATAAAATGCTTTAGACATGGTGATCCAGTTAGCCTCGGTCATCAATAATTTTTTCGCCAACTCATCATCTGTTACTCGAACTGTACCCAGCAAACATCGACCCTGATCAGAGCTATACGATGCCGTTACACACCAGCTGAGATGACCGCAGATAGATATACAAGCCGTCTGGCTGGTACTTGTATACTCATCTGTAATGTTACCATCGTTTAGACGGAATCCTTCTCTGAGCAATGTGAACCTCTCCGTAAACTTTCCAGAAAATACGGCCAACGTAAGGCACGCGAAAATACTAGCAACTGACAATAGTTTCAAACCCATAGTTACCGGTAATCACTTCGTTATTACTCTTATATAACTTACAGTTCGAATTATCTAAAATTTCAAGTATAATAAGAGCACAATTTTCAACAACATTAATTCAAATATTGTACATGTACGAGGTACAGTCAGAAAGTTCCCGGACTGCCGTTATATATGAATTGAACGCATTTGGAATTTAAAAGAAATTGTATAAGTGAAAGAGAAAACCAAGGCTGATAAGTTCATATGATATTTGCCTTGATAAGATTGATACAACATGATATTTTACGGCACTAAAAACATATACCAACAGTGTACGGATCACTTTGACGTCGCGCAACGACGTCTACATAACGTTGCGTACAGATTCGAAATTAATTCATATCTGTTGGCAATTTTCAAATTCTTTACCAGAATGATCTAAATACTTCCCATTGCGACGGATAAAAAGTTTTATGATTGAATTCGGTGTCATAACGTTATACCTTAGACCTGGCCTAATTTCTTCGTTGGACTCAGACCTGCGACGTCGGAAAATTCTTTCAAACAAGGAAATGCTGAACTAACAGTTGACTGAGTCAGGGCTGTACATATTGCGCGTGGGACAGTATTTCATAGCCCAGAAACTCTATGGTTCATATTTTCATAGCGGTTCGATGGATACTTTAGGTAGATATTATAATGTACATAATTCAAATAAATATCAGCGTTCTCGGGATTCTTAGGTAACAAAGAAGTGACGTCGAGTACGCAACGCGGGCCTTTTGCACGTCCTCCGTCAAAAGCAGCGCATCCACCTTTAGCACAATTAGAACGTATTTTATTCGGTAGAAATTGTGTTATTGATTATACTGCGACTAATTCCAACAATGTTAGCTACTTTGTGAAATAATTTGTTTTGGTCCGAAAGAATGTCGGTCTTTACTTTTTCATGAACATGTCTTGGTCGAAGACCGTTGCCCATTTTCACGCGGTAATGCAGAAAATTCTTGTGTCAATTAAACACAGTTTTCCTTGAATATGTACTGCAGCCGTTGTTAAGGTAAATAGACTTCTACATTTCCGTAAGCGCTACCCCGACCATCTCATAGACGTTGACAGCGGAAATTTGTTCCGTACGCTGTGATGACGTCGGCCAGATTTCAGTTGAAGTTTATCTATTGATTCGAAAAATACCTGCAAAACGCTTATTTTTTAAGTCGTGACGTTAAAATTTTGAACTTGCTCTGAAAATATGTTAGTGAAATGTCATATCGACGGTCCATGAAAAAGCGCCTGTAATTCGTACGAATTGGTCCTTCGAATAACAGTAAGAATTCCGGGCGTAAGCGGTATTTCAAAGTATTCCGTACTCTTGATTACTATGCTAAAAAGTTCTAGTAAAAATAGATTTGAACAATTTAAACCCACAAAAACTTGTCAAAATGGTAGTTTATACAGGGTGTCCCAAAATATGTGTCCCCATTTTAAACATCTATGAAATTGACAAATGTTGTCACTAAGTAAAATTAGTTACATAGGTACAAAGAAAACATGATGAAGTTTTGTTTGATATATAGAACATCTATATTTACTTTCAAATTTTATTCCACATAACGTTTTAAAAATATATCATTTTTAACTGTTTTGCCAAATGACGTCAACGACGTCATCTTTTTCATTTAACAAAGTTTCTTTTTCCAAGCTAAGATGATCAAATTGATCCTTTCAATTTTATCTTCCACGACCATTGTGGCTTAAATAGATGCAGTGAAAGTCTTAACATCATTTAATTTTGAAGGGATGAAAATAATCATAAGAACTAGAGTTAAAAATGAGGAAATATGCTGTTTCACTGAAAATTTGGATGATGGTGCAAATGGTGCTTTAAACGGAGACACATTTTAAACATCTATAAAATTGACAACCTATTGTTATCAGATAACATCAGTTACATAGGTAAGAAGGGGACATGATAAAGTTTTGTTTGGTGTATAAAACATCCATAGTTACTTTCCTAGTATGTTCAACAACATGCTTTAAGAAAAAGTTTGTCTCTGCAAAAACGATCCGCCTTTACAGCACCATTTGCACCAGCATCTAAATTATCAGTGAAACAACATCTTTCCTCATGTCGAACTCTAGTTCTTGTGATTGTTTTCACCGCTTCAAAATTTAATGATGTTAAGACTCTCACTGCATCTATTTAAGCCACAATGATCATGGAAGACAAAATTGAAAGGATCAATTTGATCATCTTAGCTTGGAAAAAGAAACTTTGTTAAATGTAAAAAGATGACGTCGTTGACGTCATTTGGCAAAACAGCTAAAAATTACATATTTTTCAAAACGTTATGTGGAATAAAATTTCAAAGTAAATATAGATGTTATATATCAAACAAAACTTCATCATGTCTCCTTCATACCTATGTAACTAATTTTACTTAGTGACAATATGTGCCAATTTTATAGATGTTTAAAATGGGGACACATATTTTGGGATACATCATTTGTATCTTAAAGTTACTATTTGAATCAAGAAATGAAGCAAGTACTGCGGAATAAATACAATTCGAAGGCAGTCCGGGAACTTTTTGACTATACCTCGTACATATATTCTGCTTTTCACTTCCCTTCATCAGATACCTTGAAAAAATAATCCTGTAGCACACAGTGACGCTTTTTGACTTGTTTCAAGAAAAATGCCTGAGAAATCATTGTGGAAAATGAAGAAATTACTTGTGACAAGCAACAATTGTTTCATTTTCCACAAAAAAACTAAAAACACTAATTTCATGCACCTGAAATTGCCGTCAGCAAAATCTTTGGATCTAAGATTGTGTTGTTTGGGAAAAGGGTAATGCACTGTAAAGTTTATCTTGGGACCTCAAATATACAATAGGGAGCGATTTTATCCAGCTAACCGTGACGTTATTTCGGACAAATAATAGTATTTCATGGGTGTTGTTATAAAATCTCACGACTACGGCTTGATGAAAACCGAAGTTACCAGATTTAATATTACAACATCGACTGTTTATCATAACATAACGGTAAACCAAGTCTTTTTTAAGCACAAAATTCAATGCTATTGAAAGTCGCTGTGTCGAAGTCGTTGGGAACGTCATTTTATTTCGAGATATCCGAAGTTCGACTCATAATATTTTTTTTTCAATGGCAAAGAATTTTGTGCTAAAAATAGACTTAGCGTACCGTTATGTTTTGATAAACCGTCGGTGCTGTTGCAAAATCTCGTAACTACGGCCTGAATCGAGCCGTAGTTACGAAATTCTATAACAACACCCACGAAAAACTATTTGTTTGTCCGAACTTACGTCACTGTTAACTGGATAAAATCGCTCCATATTTCCATAACATTAATATTTTTCCAATTTGTTGGTCATCGAATACGTTTATTACTGAATTTTCGTACGGAAAGGAAAGAAATTGCTCTAAAATAGCAATTTCTCTCCTTTTCTTACTGTATTTAAGTGGCTATATCTTTAACACTTTTTGATATCCATTGGTGATGATAGGACCACATTGACACTTCGACGTAAGCGGAAATTCGACTTTACCCATTTCGACATAACGAATATAAACTGTATATCGTCGATTTTCAACAAAAACATCGTAACTGCAGGTTGTTTTGACCTGCAGTAACGTGTCTTTGTTGAAAAGCAGCGAAACCGTTCTTTGTTATTACTATCGCGATATAACAAATAATCCCAACAGTTCCTTATATTACCAGAGACAATATTGATTTGAGTAAGAAACCACCTTGATTGCATGTGCATTAACCATTTCACAAGTAAAATGTCCCTAAAAGAAAATGTTTAGGGGAAAATTGACGCAAAATGAGAAAAAGCTGATAATTAGCATTTTCTTTCTCAAACAATATTTTCTTTGCTGTTGTAACGTTAAGTCGTACACCAATCACATTTTTATCTAAAACTACCGGTATATTTTTGTCTACAGCAGCTTTAAATTGAGACAGTCCAGACGTTTTTCACTCATTCTACAAAAAAGTCCACAATTAGAAATATAAAAATCTGAAAAACCGACCATTCTGAAAGACTTAGTTTTTGACTTATTCTTGCAAAATATTTGTTGAAATTAGAGAATTCAATTTTAGCGTACCCAAACAAAGCCGGATTTTTTCAATTTTTGGATCCAAACACAGTGACGTCTATGCATAATAAGATACGTTATGGTGTTTGGTTTCCTGTTTACACATTAGTTTTGTCTATTGGTGTTGGATGACGATTCATATTAGGTTTCCGCCAGATCAAGAATTTATTGTATTGCGAGAAAATGGTGATTTATTGACTTGTTATAAAAACATTAAGGCCTTAAAGTTCGTATTTAAAGGATATACCGTTTCTCTCATTATTTTTTGTTTGTTTTGAATGAATTGAATAGACCTTGTATGAAATATAATGAACTTCTGCTGAAAATATAAAGATAAGATACCACTCAATTGAATTATAACACAAAAATTATCTTATTCTAATTTATTTAGCCTTAGTGATTGTCACAAGGTAAGGAACCATGCCACAACGTATCTTATTTCAACACAAAATATCTATCTTTTGAACATGCATACATTATCACATTTCATATATTTTTGGTGAAAAGTGAAAGGAATATCTGTAGGCTTAGGCGTTGGTTAGAAATGCACTGGTTTCAAGCTTGAATTATAGAAGACAGTCCGAGAAATAAGGATTAAACAAGATACCAATATATTCGAAATGCTTAATTATGTCAATGGTAAAGGATAATTGCACCAAATACCCTTTCTAATCTCTTTGCAACAATTGCCATTTAAACATATACATAACATGATAAAATACTATAGTAAAACTAGCCAATGCAGCACTTATTTTGAAAACAGTGCAATCAAAATGGTTCGTAACGTATCTTATGATTTCATTTGTTTTATTGTTTCAAATAATTCAAGGACTTCGTGAATTATTACTAAATGACACATGCGTTTTTGTGTGCCAACTGGATCAACGATTCTACAAAGAATGTTATCAGAAGTTTTCCATAGCTTGTCTTCCTTTGGAGGGCGTTGGAATACATATGGTTGTTTTGTATTGGTTTCTTTCATTTATTGTATAAAAATGGTGATTTCATTAAGATGGATGTCTATTCTTTGTCCAAAGTGTACTATGTTCGAAAAGAAGTCCAAGTGGATAGTCTAATTTGATCACATTAGTTTTTTGTTGCCCTGACTTAGTCGAGCGTCACGTATCTTATCGTAACGTATCTTATTCATAAATTAGTTTTTAAAGAAATTCACCAGGAATAAAGCTCCCTGGTTAATTACGATGCAAATTTTTTTTCTAAAGAAGGTTTGGAATCATTTAGTATATCACGTGTATGAAAAATGGTGAAAGATTCGAAATAAAAGTAGGTTTAAGCCGTAACGTATCTTATGAAAAAAATGGGGGGATTCTTGTTTTTGAACTTTGATGTTGTTTTATTCGAAAATGTTAATAAGCTTGATCTTTTTGTGTGTGTTTCTGTTTACGTTGATATCTAACCTACCACTAAAAACCGTTTTGACCTTAGGAACACATCATGTTGTGTTTTACTATCAGTTAAAGTAGCGTTATGTATCTTACGCTGGAAATCGGGACATCAGAAAAACCTTTATCTCAAAAAAGTTTAGTCCTGCATTCCCACGAAACACTAATCAGACTACAGGAAAATATATTTGGGAAAGAATAGAAAGATAATCGAGGCAAATATAGATTAAACTGTGTTGAAATTAAGCTGATTTTGAATTGCACCAGTGCAGGGACAACCAAAATTCGTGGAAAATAAGCTAAAGAAATGTAAAATTTAAGGAGAAAAAATAGTTCCTGGTCTTATATCATGCTTGAAATACGTACAAGGTGTCTTTTGTATAATCTTAAGCAAAGAAACGAAAACAAAAACCTTCCGGTGAATTTATTACTAGTGGGGGACATAGAATTTCAGTAATTGTGGACTTTTTTGTAGAATGAGTGTTTTGCCGTTTCGATAGGAGGAAAAGATTATAACTGCAACAGAGCATTGTTAGTAAATTTTAAGACATGCATTTGATTTAAATATTCAAATGTTAAAATGGCTTTTTAGACAAATCAAAGAGCGCGCACAACCATGGTATTTGTCCTTTCTCAAACGAGACCTGGTTTTGACGCCTTGTCCGCATTTTCTCCCTTTGTCTCAATATTTTGTACACAAATTCAGTATTTCTTATCATACATTTTGTGGTCTGCAGCAGTTTTCACTTCGTACCACCCTCAAGGGTGGGCATCAGGGGAGCTACCTCGAAAAATGTGTTAACGTAAATTTGTTCCCATGCCACATCCGGGAATGTCGAGGTAGTGGAAATCCCCGTAATTTGACAAACGGACTAAGGTGAGCTCTCGCTTTTATTTGTTTTTTTCTTTTAAAGAGCGCATTACTTAAAAATCTGGCAATGCAGTGCAATGCTACTACGTTTTAGCAATGCATGAAGACCGAAAACCCCACTAAATAGCGGAAAATACGAACAGGACGAAATTAATTCCAGGACTGGTGGAATGCATTTTCGCCCTGTGTTGACATATCGGTAGGCATCTCGAGGCAGATATTGTACTTTATTTTCAGTTTCTGACTATCACATGTTTTGATGCAACACGTAGTCAAATTGACTACAATGACGCAAAAATTACAGATGTTCTGGTCTCCTGAACAGATTACCTACCTAAAAACCCATTCGTGTTGTTCCCAGACCATCGTGTTAGCGGTAATTTATCGACGTAACGTCAAAAGTTGCGGACCAAGCCAAAATTGGCTATGCGCTTCTGTTTAAACCGCATATTTGTTATTTTTATTTGAGAAACACACATGTATTTGGTATCATATAAAAGATATTGAATTGTAATTTATTAATATATGTCGAATTTCAACATTGTTTGAATACAGACAATTTGATAAACAAAATAAATAAACTCTGACGCAGAAAATGACGTCGTCACGTGTAACAGAAAATACCAAACAAACTCGCGAGAATCCCAATAGAATAAAAAGTAAGACTTTCTAAAGCGCACAAACTTTGGCAAATTACGTCAGTGATGTCACAGAAGATATAGCGTAAATCTTACGGCAGTTGGATGGTGTAAACAAACTATGGAGGAATGGAAAGAAAGAGATAAGTAGCGTCACGCTGTTAAAAAAAAACGTCATTTTTTCGGTATGTCTAATTTTTAAATCTATTTTATTTTTCCAATAGCGATTAGAAATCAATATAAAAAATTTTGGGACATACATCTGAGCTCTAGTTTTTGTAGTTAATTTTTTGTCTTGATTGGAGTTGAAGAAAATCATTATTTCATTGTGTTTGTAGCGTCTTAAAAATGTCACATTTTCACTAAAACGGTCCCAAATGCAAGGGTGATTTTTTTATATATAGCTTTTTTCTAAGAAAATCAAAATATTTTTAATTTGAATTGATTTTCGACATACATCTCGGATAAAATTTGAAAAAAATAAATGCATTTGTCAATATCTCTTCAACTAGCGAAGATATAGAGTGTGATGTAGCGTCTTAAAAATGTCACAAAAACGCGTTTTTGACGATTTGACGTCATGTTGATTTTTTCGGTATGTCTAATTTTTAAATCTAATTTATTTTTCCAATAGCGATTAGAAATCAATATAAAAAAAATTTTGGGACATACATCTGAGCTCTAGTTTTTGTAGTTTATTTTTTGTCTTGATTGGAGTTGAAGAAAATCATTATTTTATTGTGTTTGTAGCGTCTTAAAAATGTCACATTTTCACTAAAACGGTCCCAAATGCAAGGGTGATTTTTTCATATATAGCTTTTTTCTAAGAAAATCAAAATATTTTTAATTTGAATTGATTTTCGACATACATCTCGGATAAAATTTGAAAAAAATAAATGCATTTGTCAATATCTCTTCAACTAGCGAAGATATAGAGTGTGATGTAGCGTCTTAAAAATGTCACAAAAACGCGTTTTTGACGATTTGACGTCATGTTGATTTTTTCGGTATGTCTAATTTTTAAATCTAATTTATTTTTCCAATAGCGATTAGAAATCAATATAAAAAAATTTGGGACATACATCTGAGCTCTAGTTTTTGTAGTTTATTTTTTGTCTTGATTGGAGGTGAAGAAAATCATTATTTCATTGTGTTTGTAGCGTCTTAAAAATGTCACATTTTCACTAAAACGGTCCCAAATGCAAGGGTGAATTTTTCATATATAGCTTTTTTTCTAAGAAAATCAAAATATTTTGAATTTGAATTGATTTTCGACATACATCTCGGATAAAATTTGAAAAAATAAAATGCATTTGCCAATATCTCTTCAACTAGCGAAGATATAGAGTGTGATGTAGCGTCTTAAAAATGTCACAAAAACGCGTTTTTGACGATTTGACGTCATGTTAATTTGTGAAGAACTATTCATGGCGTTTTACGATCATGTATCGATGCTCTAGATCCACTTGTTTTATCGTTGTTTGTTTGGCTATCTTGCTATTTGTGGTCTACGCAACTTAAGTTAAAATTTGAGACCCGTAGCAGAAAAAAGAAAGAAAAGCATTGACCAAGGCATAAGAAAACGTTGAGATAATAGAAGACATTTTTTAAGTAAAGCATTTCATTGATTTCATCTAATATGTTGCAGCATTTAGTCTCGGAGTTTCATTTTTCCTACATATAATGCATTTGTTGTAGACCCCATTTAAAAGAATATTCTATCTTTTGTCTGCTAACGAGTAAACTTGAAGACGATTATTTAGTAAGTATTTTCACATTTTTTTTATTTTTATTTGTTTATTTATTTATTTATTTTTTTATTTATTTTTTTTTTTACTTTTGCGCAAATAGAAATATCTTAATAACAAAAATATGCATACTTGACAAGTTATATTTAGCGTATGAAACGGCTCCATTTCTCCTACAGGTGTAAAATATTCACTTTCAATATTTATTAGAGCTTGATTTTTCAATACTTACGAAATAATTCTGTTGTTTATTTATTGATAGTTGAGATTATTAATTTTGTACGGTGCTATTTTCATGTATGCTTGTATTGGTATTATTGTGAAAATGTTTTCTTTTGGCCAACATTGAAAATTTGTCATTTCTCATGTTTTGGGGAAAGTTATAACTTTCTTTACACATTCGCGTAACGTTAACGTCGGAAAACGGTCGATATGCGTGTTACAACGTTGGTCCGCAACTTTTGACGTTACGTCATCGAGATAGTTCCCACGCATCCCAAACATCTAGCCTTCTGATATATTGATGTGTTGATACACTTTAATTATTCTGGACAGAGACCTAATGGCTAGTTGGCGAAAATCAGTTCCGCTTGTCACAGAACTGTGATGCACGTGCAATGTCTAATTATAGCAGATTTTTTTTGAGAACTTATGAAACAATGAGGGTCATTGCTTTTTTTTTTTTTTTTTTTTTTTTTTTTTTTTTTTTTTTTCTTCTTCTTTTTTTGGTCCCATGCTGTTCTCTCTAACTATTAAAGATCATGAAGGACGGTCAAATGTTAGAGATTAACATTGATCTTTATCAGACTGTGTATATTAGCTAGAGGTGCTGGAATTTTGAAAAATTATATGATAAAAAGTGTTATTGAAGATCAACCAAAATTTTGGTTGATCTATAATAACCTTTTTATCAGTTTATTTTTCAAATATCCATCTCGTCCATCTAATGCGTGACTCCTATTTACCGTCGCTGCTGCAAACCGAAGTCAAATCGGTCGCGTATCGACACAATTATTGAGCATTTTCTGACATTGTTTATCTTTTTTTTTTTCAAATATTATGGACACGGTGGTTAACCCTAGCGACTTTTGGAAAGCGTCCACACGGAAAAATCGCCCGCTTCAAGGTATGTTTTGTTTAATTTCTCAGATTATACTCTATTGATTTTGATGAGATAAAGTGCACGGAACGTGCCTTTGAGAGGGCTATTCCTGGCTCTAACTCACTCTGCTCCAAATACAGTGGTTTCTTCAAACATTCGAATCAGTGTTTTAAGAGCAAAACGAAAGAGGGAAGCGTTTACGTGCACCGAAAAAAACTTTCGCTTAGGGGGGAATGCTCTAGTTTCCTAAATTTTTGCCTAATAATAGAATTTATTTATATTTTGTATGTTGTAATTACGTGTTATTACCAATTGAAAAATAAAATAAAAATGGATGGTCAGCGATCTTGTTTGAATTCCATAGGCATTCGTATCACATACCCCTACATAAAAAAAGCACAATTTCGTGCACCAGTCCAAGGTCACTAAAATGATAATAAAATGCTGTATAATCATCGTTTAGTCAAAAAAAACTGATTTAAAGTAACGTCTTACATTTAATAAGAACAGAAAACCCAAAATATGTGCTATTATAAACGCGCAAATGTATAAAAGTTCTAAATAATAGATTTTGATCAAACTCCATCATTGTATTAAGTAACATGTCCTGGTAATAATTCAAAAAGAAAATGTGTAGGTCAGCGCACTTAGGCCTATTAGTGAATTACAGCAATTTTTATCAGCTACACATGAATAAAATGACGCAAAAAGTGGTAACTGCATACACACTTACGTCTGTCTTGCTCTAAATAATCGATTTCCCTTTTGAGGAAATCAGTTTCGCATAACAAATAC
Source organism: Fragum sueziense (assembly GCA_963680895.1). Lineage (NCBI taxonomy): Eukaryota > Metazoa > Mollusca > Bivalvia > Cardiida > Cardiidae > Fragum > Fragum sueziense. Next base: position 47,750,835 of record OY804592.1, read on the forward strand.
ACTTTTACCGTCGAAAATCTTAAATTGTAATGACGTGTTACATTATTGAAAATATGGTAGCGAAACATATATGGTACGAAACATTTAATTTACTACAGTAATGACCGAGTGTTCCGAAAAACTGGAGAATTCCCCCTTAAATGATTGAGGAAACCACGGGATTCGGACTAGAGTGAGTTGCAAACGGAAATGCCCCTCTCAAGTACGCGTACGGTGCACCTTATCTCGTCAAAATTCGTAGCGTATAAGCTGAGAAATTAAACAAAACATACCAGGTATGAAGCGGACGATTTTGTCGGTGTGAACTCTTCCCAAAAGTCACAAGGGTTACCCACCGTGTATGGAGTTTACTACAGACGAGTGAGTAGGAAAATTTCTCCGAGCAGAGGGCAATCTATACTCGTACACGTTGACCAACGTTAGGATAGACTGGAGCATTACTTTAATATCAATTTAGACTGTTCTACTTTTGAAGCTGCTGCAGATTATCGAGTTAAAAAGGGTAGATCTAATGCAAATATAAAAAAAAACATTTGAAATATGCTGCTATTCATTGTACCAAAGTCGATATATCTATCCACGCATACATTTGACAATTGACTCAAAGTCCATGCCATTATACTTGTATTTCATAATGGAATAGCTGTTAAAATTGGATTGTGTTTAAAGATTCTTTTTACAGTTAAAAATTGTTACCTCTTGAAGTCAGAGTTGCTGTCATATTACTGCGAGATATCCGCAATCTGACACATTCGTATAAGTGTGAAAACAGCGTTGAACGTTTTGTCTGTGTAAGCAAGTGTTGTGTGCATGGTTGGAATACAGCAGAGAAAAAAGAACGAAAATCTTATATAGTCTTCTATATCTATGTAAGATTTTCTCCAATACGCAATTCAATTTCATCATACTCACGGTGGATAATCACGTAATACAACACTGTTAGAAAATTTTCAATTATTTTGTTAATTTGGGACCAAATTTGAATTCGGTTTGAAGCAGAGAAGGTGGACAGACGTCATGCATTAGATAGATCTGGTAAATATTTGGAAAAACAACTGATAAAAAAGTTACTGAAGATAAACCAAAATTGTGGTTTATCTTCAATAACTTTTTTATCAGTTGATTTTTCACAAATCTACCACGTTCAGTGTATTTCTGGCATTTTTCTACATTCTCTGCTTCAAATCGACTTGAAATTGTTCAAGTATTAACAAAAATATTGAAGATTTTCTGAAATTCTGGGTCACGTGGTTATACACCGAGATAATGTTAATAATGGGTGCGTTCAGGGTTCTCCCATCGGAAGCCATTGGTGCCGTTGGTAACCATCGGTAGCCATCGGTAACCGTCGGTATACCGATGGATATTTTGTTGGTAACCAATTGTCCCGAGAGTAGACAAGTCGGGTAGCATCGGTAGCCTCGTTTTCATTACAGTAAGTTGGCGGATAACAATCCAACTACTAGTCTGCCTACAAAGTAAAAAAATGTGACTTTCGTAGGCATTCTCTGAACATGGGCGACTACCAGGTCCAATGATATCTTCAAGGCATGGTGCGTACGGCTTGCCCGGTAGTCGCCTCTAGCAGGCGATATTGGTTGAAATAAACTAGGTCAAAGGTCATTCGGTACATTATTCACACATGCCCCCTAAAATACTCCATAACTTACACATTTCTTAAGCTAAAACAATTCTTTTGGTACCTAAATAAAGCTGACGATTAGTACTGTTACTTTAAATAACAATATGTAACTTTACGAAATTGTGTATTTGTAAATTTTGATAAATATAGCAAAAAATGGCCAAAAAATCACAAAAATAGTTTTTATTCGAAAAGTAAAAAAATCCTAAAAAATACCAACGGCATGTTTGGATAAATGACATTATACTTAAAAATTGCCTAGACATCTGTTGTTTACTGATATATATTTGCTTACAGAATTAGTCATTGGCTTACCCTTGTAGCCATAGCTAAAAGTGGGTGGGGTAAATTTTCAAAAAAAATACAAAAAAACACAAACATTGGTGTAGCAATACGAACTTCACATAAATGATAGTCTCGATATTTTTATGATGTTTTATTGGAAATTCTTGTTTAAAAATATTATTTTCGTGATTTTTTATGGCTTTTGGTGCATTTTTCTAAAATATAATAAGAATTCAATTGGCAAAAATTGCTTTAATAATACAGCATTAGAACTATCTTATATCAACATCAGTAAGTCAAATCTATGCCTCTTTTGACGAATTCCTAGTCATTAAAAAGTGCAATTACATAAAACAAGACTCAAAATAAAACAGAAATTAAGCATAATCAGCAGCTGAAAGTAGTCATTTCACTATCTTACGAACATAAGACATTCGAGGTAAGAATAAATATGTTTCAACACGTTTCGTTTATTAATAAATGGTGTAGTTTCATTCTGTAAACCGAACGTTAAATTCCATTATTGCAATTTGGGCGATTACATATAGTGGACTTACGAGAGCATTCGATCATGTTTATAAAATGTAATTAGGAACGGATCATTGCATTTTATGGGAAAAAATCACAATCATAAGTCTGACTGCAGTTCTGGTATGCGATTATGGTATATGTAAAGGTCATAAGTGCCCATGAAGGTATCAATGCATGTATTTACTTAGATATGTACATGCTTTCATTAGAGACAACATGAGATTCAGACTTTGGGTCTTTCTGATTTTGTAACCAATAATCTTTTAATTGTTTTAGAAATTGAAATAAATATGATTCTGTATGTAGGCCTATCTCTAATTATGAAAATCACTCAATCTTTAATTAAACATTACATTACTAGTATGTTATTGGTGATCAGATTATAAAGACACAACGATCGCTAGCTAATTCTTACTATGTTAATTAAGAACTAATGGGTTGTTGAGTTGGCGCAAAGGAACTCTTTGTGCATAAATAAGGAAATCTATGACCATGTAGTTGCTTTTAGCTATCCTCTAGACAATAAACCTGACTAACCTCTGGGCACTAACCAACTTATAATAACATAACTAAAAACTCTCCATTCAATAATAATTTTCGTTGTAATCAAATGTGTATCTTTCATTTGTATGGGAGTATTGTTGTACCATATAAAAAGTGAATCCGTATGTTAAAAGCTGTAGACATTTTTTGGCATCATTTGATTTAATTCAGGAAATCGAACAGGATCGTGTTGTTTTTATTTACTTGATTGGCCAGTATTTTGTGCAGCATGCCGAAATAAATAAAAGTAAAAAAATGGCTTTTGTATTTCAATAGTGCAGAAATCGCTTGCTTTCATATCAAAATTATACCTTAATCCTATGACAACACACACAGAGTCCATCATTTGTTTGGAAATCTTAATATTTGTCGATACAAGAGATTCTCAGGATACAAATCCATTTGTGAAGTTTAAGGGCACAAAATCCTGGACTAATTGGTAGAATCAGAGACGTAATTACATTTTTTCTGGGAATGCACACATGGGAAAGCACTTAAGAAATGAGCGTGCTCTTCTATTCCCTCAATAGATAGGCTCAACAACAGGTATTGTTTCAGAAGGTCTAAACGATGAAGGCTTGATCATATCAGTTATTCTTGGATAATTATTTGCGTCACATAACTATTGTGGTATGTTTCATTCGTCAATAGATGCCAAATATCATGCATCTTTGGCATCATCAGTGACATCGGTAATTGACAAGGATATCCAGATTTTTAAAATTCGGATACCCTTGTCGACTTGCATTGTAACGTGACACGCTGAAGATGGAGGAAAAATTACACAAAGTGTTCGGTATCTAATAATGGGTGGACTACCTAAATCATCTGCCAGATTTGACAACGCTTTTAGGGAGACATCTTTTTTGAAAGGGTTGGAGTACGTTAAAAATCTAGAATCGCATGGCAGTTCTGTTTCATGATCTCTGAAATCTTTAAAAAGATCTCTGGGTATTCTCCCGAGATAATGCTGTGCACCATGCAACTTAGCCTGGATTCAAGTCTAACAATGTCTTGCTGTTCCTCTACTCCTGTTCACAGGTGCCACAATTTTACATATATCGATGTCTTTGAATCATATCCATCACATTGTATATTACCGACGACTAGACCCAGGCTACACACAAAGTGGTACCTGTACATAGACTACATCTGGTCTGTTTTAATGTGTAAATTGACTAGTCTGAGTTCATGTTTAGCAAATTAGATTTAGTTGAAGAACCATTTTCGTCACACTTCGAGAACGGGTAGTCCAGTAAAAACCGTTCCTACTTTCTCGTTTTTATGATACAGTAACACATTTAGACATATTCAAACAATGTTATCAATAGCTTTCACAGATTAAAAATACGTCAAAGTGTATGCACTGTAACCTACAGTATATACCATGATTCTGCCATTGTGTGTTAAGGGGGGTCAAAACGTTTTTAGCATCGCATAGACAGAACCAGATATTTGTGTTATTTTTTTTTTTTTTTTTTTTTTTTTTTTTTTTTTTTTTTTTTTTTTTTTTTTTGTTTTGTTTTCCACTTAGACTTCTTCGAACTCCATACTATACTATTTTTCCATCTATTTTGCCAATTGTTTGTACTTGATCTAAAGAAGTCCTCCACAGTAGCAGTCATTTAATCAATTCTTATCTTAATCACCCCCCTGCCCGCATCTCTGGATGCCTGCACCCAGAGTTTGATGGTTGCAAAAAGAAGATGACTCGTCATAAACTACAGGCAATTGCTATTCAACACATTTGGCAAATAATTTCAATGGTTCTTGTGAACGTACTTTCCGTCAATTGTCCATCGAAACAGACTATATTGCTTTTAAAAGAATGGTTCATCGTGGAAACAGCTGTCGGATGTGCCTGGATTATAAAAGGACGATCGTCCGGCTTATCCGTAAAAGTTTTATCACTTGTGAAATGTGTAGGCCTATGGAAGGATGTTTTCAAGAACGAAGGTTCTAGCCACTCGAATCTTGTCAAACTATGTCATTGAATTGTGGGATTTACTAGTACAAGAATTACCCTGGGCCCACCTACTTAAAAGCTGTTTTGAATCTTAATTTTGACACGGCAATCAAAATTGATTTTGTAAAATACCACTTATTGTGAAAAATCCACCAGTTTCTATATTTTTCTACCCTGTGCCCCGGCTCAACTGTTTCAAGATAGCACATTGCTAGAAAGAAATGAATGCCGGATGTTGCTTTAATGTATCATTAACAGTACTGATTTCATATCATATATCATTTTTCTACTGATTTTCACTGAAACCTGCCTAAAATATTGAAGATCTCACTTGTATATTTTAGAATTTTGGTGTTTGCTCCCACTCTGTGCTTTTGATCTATATACATGCTCTGAAGTTAAGAAAAAATATGAAGATACAAGTAGTTAATCGCATATCACGTTGTCGAAATTGACTTACTTTTTCATTTCCTATGAAAACAGAAATTATTGTTTAGTTTGACCAAAAGGGCTTTCGATTTTCAATAAATAGAAAATGTCATTTTTGCTACTTCTGCATGTACACGTCAGGCCCGTAAGAAGCAATTTTATATTTGAGGGGCTGAATCCCCTGTTTCTGAATATTAGAGGGGGCTAAATTTGATTTTCTCTAAAATTTCGGTGTAAAATAATGAAAAATCGGCATTTTTTGCCATTTTTTGGAGATGGAGCTAAGTCCCCCCCCCCCGCCCCACTAGCCCCCTGTTCCTACGGGCGTGAACGTAACAATTTACCGTGACAATCATCTTTTTTATTCATTGAATACGCTTTTCTGTGTCTACTGAATTGTAGTTAGGTCTCAAGTCTTTCCAATCTGAGGCCTATGAGTGTACAGTAACCGATCAGAATTTATAGGTGGCGAGGCGTAGTAAGTCCAAACATGTATACAGGCCTATGTGTTCTTCGTATAACCTTGTCAACCATTTCCGAACTAGTGACCTTTTCTTTTTATACCATAAACGAACTGTTCTAGATTGTTAATGTTTATTCATTACATTACTTGAACTGTTTTGGGCGCCCAAGTAAATTGTACCAATTTCCCAGGTTATTTGAGTGGGTGGGGTAACTTTTACTCACTTTTTTAACATTTACACCGTGAAAGCCATTGTTTTAAGGTATCCGACCCCTCAAACACACCAAAGAGCCAGAGGCGAAATTTGAAAAGTACAAATAATTCCTAAACTGTGTTACATCTCCATTCCAAAAACAAACATAATCATTTTTCACGGTTTAGACTTTTGAATTAATGCATACTTATGAAAATATTTGACAAAAGGTTAAAAATTACCTCCCTTGCATATGAATATAGAGTAAAATAATATTTGTAAATTATTTTCTTCTTGAAACATAATTTTTTAATCCGACACAGTGAATCAACTTATGTGAAGTGTATTTACATGTGTATGAAAATTGATGCATTTTGTATGGCTAGAAAGTGTAGACTTTTTCAGGGTCTGTAAACCTTAAATGTTATTTTCGCAGGTATATACTTATATAATCTATTTAGAATCAATATACAGACAAATGTAATGACATCATTTTAGTTCCATCAATACTGTTGAAATACCATTTACACTGTATAAAAGCAACGATCGATACAAATATTGACCCCAGCTGACTTTGAGCTGTACCTACATTTAGAAATAGTGACTTTTTACTACCAAATGTGATTTTAAATTTTTGCTTAGGGTTTATAGAAATTTTTCAGCGCGTTTGTGTAATTGAAATCGCTATAATATTTCATATGCAGCATGATTTTTATTTACACAACGTTCAAATTCTGCACATTTTTGGCCTCTTTTTACATTTCGCCAAATATCAATTAATGTGCAAATGAGAAAAGTATCACTTACTATATTTCATATGCAAGATAATTTATTTGGCTTTCATTTAAAACCATTTTCGTGCATTTAGACATATAATTGACAGAGTTATACGCATTTAAAGGGGGCTTAGGTGAATTTTGCACTCAATGACCTTTGACCTTGTTTTGTGACCTTAATACGGCCGACTGGAGGCGACTACCGGTCTAATCAAATCAGGCAAGCCTTATACTTTGCAAATAATACATCAAAACTCCATGTTCAAAAAATGCCTACGAAAATGTTTTCTAGCCACTTTTTCGGAATTGGTAGGTAGACTATACGGCGATCCTAATCCTATATTTTCTTCAATAGCAAGCGAATCGCATTCTAACCGTTATTGATAGAATTTATTGTAATAGTTGAAGCAACAGTTATTTTATTTAGCCATTTATTTCTGAAAATATATTTTCATTCATAATTTTTGAAAACGAAGGATCACTCTGCGGGGAGAATACGTTCTAGGTAATTGATTATCCGCCTTTTTTACCGATCGGCGTAATTTTCGTTCAGAGTTTGTTGGTTGCCGACGGTAAATACACTCGGTTACCGATGGGAGAACCCTGAACGCACCCAATGTTAATGGTGATAAAAAAGGGGATAGACGATTGACCATCACTTCCACACAAGTTTAAAAACGTGTAACCCTTTCCCAAACGGCAAATGTTTAGGGGGGTCAAAAACTGCCAAAACTACAAAATGGAAATTATTAAAGATAGAATTTGTGTAAAATATGACATAGAAAATACTGAGACCAAAAGAGAAACTGCTGGTCATGAGCAGTTTCTTCTTTTGCTTCAATGTTTTCCCAAGTCTTGTCAATTAGGGACGTCAAAACCAGGTCTTGTTTTGGAAAGGGGTAATAAATGTCGACATTATTACGAGTATCAACTGTATTTTAATGGACATATTTTAGTATTGACGAGACAATCCAAATACGAATACCCAATACATATAGATTGACGAACAATTCATGACATATATCATTTTCAAAAGTGGTTGTCCCCTCTTCGCCTATAGCCCCGGACATACCTACGTGTAGAAACATGCAGAAGCTGCACTCCTATGACGAGAAAACCGTTGATTTTTCTCAAATCGACTTTCATGCTAAAATGGTAAGTCTTACAGGCCTAATGCTTTTTTTTTATTAATTAAAACATAACCATACTAACATTATCCGACGATCAGAAGAAAGTATTGTTGGACAAGAGAAGTCAAGAACTATGCTTTAGTGTTCGACCAACATTTTGGACCTATGAAATTGCAGTATAATTTAAAATTTCATGTCTCTTCAACTGACATGTTTGCTGATGATACCACTATAAGCTGTTTTGGTCATAATGCAACTGAAGTTGTTTCCCTACTTCAAGACAGTCTCACTGTTATAGAAAATTGGTGCGAAAGAAACTCTGTGCTTCCTAATCCAGAAAAGACTAAAGCAATGACTATATCGCCAACAACTCAAGTATTCAGTCAGCAAACTAATAACCTAGTCCTTTGCGACCAAATTATCGATTTCACAGAAAGTGAAAAACTTTTAGGTGTCAATGTAGACAGGAAGCTCAACTGGAAATCTCAAGTTGAAAAAGTACTAAAAAGTGTAATTCTTTATTATACCTTCTCCTTAGAATAAGAAGTTGTTTAGACATTTATACACGTAAACTATTTTTTAATGCATACATTCTCCCTCACATTGATTATTGTTGTTCTATATGGGGAAATTGTAATGAGAACCTCTTAAATTCAATGTATAAATTCCAAAAAAGAGCAGCTCGAATAATTCTAGATAAAAATTATGAAACCTCAAGTGAGGAATTGTTTAATGAATTAAAATGGATGAAATTTGAAGAGCGTGTACTATACAAAAAAGCGATTTTAGTCTACACTTAAAGACACTTCTAACGCAACACTTACCTTTTTGGTTATAACTTGAGATTTAATAAACCATTTTTCATCAAATTTCAACAAGTTTAATTTATCTATAATTGCATAATATCTGTAATTTTCACGAAGAAATATTCTGTAGAAATGATTAGATTTGCACTTCATATAATATGACCAAAAAACAAAGTCGCAAAAATATATGATAACGTAAATTCATGTTATTCATGTAACAGCAGTAAAGTTTATGACAGTCTGCTAACATTCTGTGCTTCCGTCATGGACCTAAATGACACAAAGACACCCTCTTCTCATTGATAAAGCATCGTTGATAATGAATCTTTGTGGGATCATTCTTAACTCGTCCCTTTTAAGTTCCTGTTTAAGTTGTTGAAAATTTCTTGGACCAAAAGTGTGAAAAACGTATGTTTGGTAACAAATTCGATGATTTTGTGCAATGCTGACACGTACAACACATTATTTCTTAAACAAAATAGGTGCAACTCAATTCTAGTATTGCCTCGCACGTGAAAACATGTTATCAAATCTTATGAAGCTGTGGTATGAGATATGAGCATGATTTGGTGACGCTGCTTTGATGCTATTGAATTCTGCAATTGTCTGGGGTTTGGCGACTTTTCATATTTGAGTCTTAGTAAAAACCCTAAATATTTTTTATGTTCGGATCAATCGATTTTAATGAAATTTACATGAAACATGTAAACGTAGTTGATTTAAATTTGCTGAAAATTTCATACAATATACTGCATTATTTATTTAATTATGATGAAAAATGTAAGTGTTGCGTTGGAAGTGTCTTTAAGTGTATATAGTCAAGGCGATTGGTGTAAAAATTGCTCAGATAATGAAGAAAGCATGAAAGTTGGTACACATGTAGTTCACATCGTCCTCTGCATTTTTAGAGGTAGAGCCAGTGCGAACAGTACATAGCTTAGCAACGGTTGCTATGCAACAATTTCTCCATAGCAACCGCCATATAACATGCACAAAAGCTTATTTTACTGAAGACTTTTGGCGTATTTTAATATCCACAGCTTTATTCTTTATGCCCGCACTACAATAGAGTAATTTTAATGCACACATCATAGCAACTGTTGCTTTTGCAACACATTTTCCTTAGCAACCAAGCATATTTCTATATCCAATCGGCATTTTAAGTAATTGCACATATTTTATTTACATGCATATGTACTGATGATAATTTGTACAATTTCTAGTAAGGATGGTAACGAGTACCATTTGGGTACTTAGCAACGGTTGCTATGCATTACTTTCTCCATGGCAGCCGTTATATAACATACAAAAAAGTTCATCAGATGAGCATTTTCAGTAAATAATCATAAAATTTGAATGATAGGTAGCTTAACTGATGATACTTTCTTCACTTTCTACTAAGTATCTAGCAAGTTAACTGCACATTGCTTTAAAATGGTTGCTATGCAATGTATTTACCTCATTATATATAATACAATTATAGACCTTTTCCTTGCCTCTCATATACTGTGTCTTTAAAGAGCAACAAAAAGGGAAGTAGATGAAATCGAATTGTGAACCATAATTATACTACTATATTCATCTGTTAAAGGTTGTATTGGATTGTATGGAGTTTTACATCCTACTCAACAGCTAGCCTAAGGTCATTTGGAGACGGTACCTCGGTTTTAAGTCTCATCCGAAATAGTGGAGAAGCGGATGATCAAACCAGCGACCCTGTGTTACAAGTCCAGCGCGTTTCCACTGCACCAGCTCTTCAAGGTTGTAGGGCAGATGTGTAGCTATCAATTGGTGATATAAGTTATATGTATTACGATTCTAAGACATTTCGCTCACGTAATCACAGATCAAATGGGCACAGCAGTCATCATTTCATAAATGCGTTGAATGAATTATTAAGGTCAGAAAGGGAGCGGACGCTCACTGGGCAGACATCGGAAAGCGACTGAGTGGATAATGGACAGCAATAGGATAGGGAACGGATGGACACCCATCTTTCCATACATTTTCTTCTAATACGAGGTACAAGTACGTTTCATTATCATTATGTATTTTATGGAACATGTCTAACTGCATATTATGGATTTAAACATTGAATTATCCCTGTGATTCTCTCAATTTATTTAGCTTGACCTTTAGTATATCCTTCTGTCCGAAGATGACACTTCTCGTCCGGCGGAAAATCATTTGACACAAATTGGAATCATTTCGGCCATCCGACGATGTTGAGATGAACAGTTTCATTAAATCCCACCGTGTACCATCCGGTTACCGTTTCGTCAGCCAACAAGACCATGACAGAGCCTGGATGATGAGTTAAAGGGTATAAAATCATCTAGTCACAGTTTAATTATAATGTTTATATAAACCTTGAACATGCGCTCGACATGCTCTAGAATTTGAACTCATAATTACCAAGTAAATTGAGTTGCCACCGGACGACTGCCGTGCGGTTGCCTGAAGATTGTATCAAAATCTCTTGGCAAATATCCTGTCTGCTGGCATTTTGTTATCTCTAACTGGAGTATCACCGGGCCATAAAGAAATGTCAAGCTCTTCACCGTCAACTACCCAGACAGCTGACTAATATGTTAGATTCACAGTATTTTTCAATGGAATGCAGCTTCCCAAAATAACGCGGAAAGTGGTATTCTTTTTGCTGTCTCTTTACTGAGATTACTGCAGGAAGAAATCGGGTTACCAGAAGTAAACTTGTGGTCAAAGACATTGCCTGATGGCAGACATGTGGACTTTATTTCACTGTAAACCACAGGTTGCTCCATCACGTTCCTCTGTCCCTTTAAAGATTTAATTGAGTTGATGAAACCATGATACTCTTAACCACTAGTTCTTTCAGAAGAATTATTTTGTGTCCTTGGGGAATGACACATTTTGAAATTGTCAATGCCTAAGTCTCCCCAGCTGTATAGATTGGAAAGCAGTGAGGTAAAACTTACTGCATCTTTATTTCTTATCTCATTTGGAAATAAACAGAATTGACTATAAAATAAACAAAAAGGGCCAATAGAAGCTTAAAGTAGCTAATGTACACAGAACATCTAGCCTCGAAGACCGTATGAATTGTATGAATGACTAGGCATTTTTATGAGGGGTGTCAAAAAAGTCCCTTTACGTGTGGGAATGGGTTCTAGAAATACTAGAGTCGATAGGCAAGGAAAGAAATTTTGAAATATAGTAATGAAATAATTGTAAGTAAAGCTGCACATATTTATAATAAATTTAAATGATTACTGAAAAAGCCCGTCGGATATGGAATGTGATTGGTTGCTAAGGAAAATAGGATGTCTAGCAACAGTTTCTTTAATGTGTGAATTGAAATTGCTCAATGTGAGTTGTTTAGCAACGGTTGCTATGATGTGTGTATTGAATTGCTCAAATGTTATGTGGGTGTGGGCATAAATAATTAAGCTGTAGGTATTGAAATTCATTAAAAGTCTTCTGTAAAATAACATTTTGTGCGTGTAATAGGATGGTTGCTATGGAGAATGAGTTGCATCGCAATCGTTGCTTAATACCCAAATGGTACTCGTTACCATCCTTACTAGAAGGTGGAGAAATAATCACCAGTAGAGATGCCTATGATTCAAATGTATAATTGTTTACTGAAAATGTTCATCACACATAGAAATATGCTTGGTTGCTAAGGAAAATGTGTTACATAGCAACAGTTGCTATGATGCGTGTATCAAAATTACTCTAATGTTGTGTGGACATAAAGAATAAAGCTGTAGATATTGAAATACATTAAAAGTTTCCAGTAAAATAAGCTTTTGTGCATGTTATATGACGGTTGCTATGGAGAAATTGTTGTATAGCAACCGTTGCTAAGCTATGTACTTTTCGCACTGGCTCCACCTCTCAAAATGCAGAGGACGATGTGACCTTTATGTGTGCAAAGTTTCATGCTTTCTTCATTATCTGAGCAATTTTAGTCATATTTTGCACCAATCGGCTAGACTAATAAGTCCATCAACAATAAATTGCCTGATTACATGTCTTCACTTTTAAAAGAAAGTAATAAGCCAAATCTTAGGTCTTACACTAACAGAACTCTTGAAATACCCAAACCAAGAATCGAATTCTGTAGAAAATCTTTCACTTATTCAGGTCCAAAATTATGGAACCAGATCCCCATCTGCGTTAGAGAAAGCGAAACTGTACAAAGATTCAAATCTGCCTATTTAGCATGGTGGTATTCTAGTGAAAAAAACATGCCTGTATGTACATAAAGAACGATTGAAATTTATCATATCGTCGGCAGTCATGGCATGTGTTGTAACTACAGCTTGGATTAGTTGTTGTTACAGTGCATTCCAATACAGCCGACAATATGTGATTTGTTCTCTTATCTTCTTTTGAATATCTAAACTGTACATTTTCATTATAATTATTACTATTTTCTTCATTCAAATTGGGACCCAATATTGAACTATACATTACCATACAATATGGGTACTGTACAGAGGTAATGGCTGAGGAACAAATTGTATTACTTGTCCGATTCGCTCCTTGCCTATACTTCCTATCAAAATATATATAAAAATTATGAATCTGTCTCTTTCGTATTCATTTTAAAAGGAATGCTTACCAAATCATTAAGTCTATCCGTGTCTATCAAAACTGGTCTTGTTTGAGGAAGAGTTTATGGCTTACTTCCAAATTTCATTATACGTAGATTCTTCTTTGTCTTTTGATGTTCATATTCATTTTTTTTAGTTTTGTCTTTGTAAATATTTTGAGACCCACGGGGAAGACTGCGTATTATCCCAACTGTGTATTCTCGTTAAATAAAGTCTTTATTATTATTATTATTATTATTATTATTATTATTATTATTATTATTATTATTATTATTATTATTATCATTATTATTATTATTATTATTATTATTATTATTATTATTATTATTATTATAAAATTTCGCCACTCAATTTCGCATAAACAGGCTGTCGGCTAGTTAATGTGACGTCTATACATAGCCACGCCCAGTCTCCAATGAACATCTGGCGAACACTAAGTCAGATAGAGTCTGTATAGTAGATTCTACTCGATATAAACATTTAATGCGCTGTGCGCATTTGGATGTTTATTTCACGTAGAATCTACTATACAGTCTCTATCTAATACATTGTCACTCAATCTCCTCTTCAATATTTGACTCTTCTTTTTTCAATGTAACCTTTCTTTCACACTGGAAGCACTAGTCGTCAAGCGAAAGAGGACAATAATATAACTGTTTGCAATAATGCTGTGAAATTATAGCTCGTAAACCCTGAGGCAGAAGAAAATGCTGATGATCATCATTGTTCGGGGCCTGTAATTGGCACGCTTTTAACCCCTTCCCAAACAAAATCTGGTCCCGATTTCTCGAAAAAACTTAAGTACGTTCTCATGCTCAAATCTGAGCACCGTGCTCAAATCGCACGAAATCCACTTGAACTTCAATCGAATACCCTTCAACGTTGGAGACAATCTCATTCGCAGTTATCTCCCCTGAATTAGGATTGGGTAGATCTCTGCCGGCACAGCTTGAGTTACCAAGATTTAAGGTAATCGATTTTTTCCATTTTGATTTTCATTTAAAAAACTAAACATGATTTTAGTGATGTTTTAATAATATGAGGTGTCAGATATGAATTCAAATAAAAAACAGAATAAAATTAAAAGATGATTTCAGAAACACCGTTTAAATTTCAGACATGTTTACGATATCACGTGACATTAATCATGGTCACATGATTTATATACCTGCAGTGATAATGTAAGGCATTGTCGCTGTGTGGAGTTTGCGTTGGAGAATATCCCTTTGAAGTTGAGCATGTTCTCATGAGAATGTACATTGTACTTAAGTTTTTTCGAGAAACCAGGGCCTGGTTTTGAGGTCCCTAAATAAAAAGACTTCGGAAAACATTGAGACAAAAGTAGAAAATACTGATAATCAGCATTTTCTCCTTTTGTGTCAGTATTTTCTATGATGAATTGTACACAAATCATAACTTTGTCAATATGCAATTTGTCGTCTGCAGGGCTTTCAAATGGGAAAATTCCAAATATGTGTCGTTTGGGAAAGGATTAAAATGCGTTACTAGCGATTCTGTTTGTGCTTGCAAAAGGGGTAACGAACAGTTCCGTGTTATTTGATGTTATGGAAAAATGGTGCAGCGATTCATGTAAATATGCATATTTTATATAGCTAGTTTGAAATTCAAAATTAATCAAAAATACAAAGGTGAACTATACAAAAACATTAAACTTTGTAAAAATCTACTTGAAGAGGTTAAGAACTATTCACAACTATACATCCAAACTACGGCATCTCAAACTTTTCTCATGATAGATAGGCTCACACTAAAATAATAAAACGAAAAGAGTAACTCTTATATCTAATATTACATATATCTATATCTATAATACAAAGTAAAATATTTTGGGATGATTTGATTTCCAACCTGATCAAAAGCATACATGTGGCCAATCAATTCGACGCCAAACCTGATATTTGGATCACCAATTTATTTTGATTTCTTCTTGTAATCGGCGTTAGATTAATCATCATTTTTTCAATAGTCGCTGCACAATGCCAAAATTAGCATTTTAACACTTAAGGATATTTCACTCTCTACCACCCGTCCTCTCCCATTCGATTACCACCAATGTCCCTTGAAATATTAAATTAAAGTCTAGTATTTGATTCTGGTGCGATACATGCTCTCATTGAATAGGGCATGCTCTTAGCTTTTCGTATATGCTATTATGTTTTGAGACCATTGATAAAGCTTTCATTTCATTTT
The DNA here is from genome assembly GCA_963680895.1 of Fragum sueziense. Classification (NCBI taxonomy): domain Eukaryota; kingdom Metazoa; phylum Mollusca; class Bivalvia; order Cardiida; family Cardiidae; genus Fragum; species Fragum sueziense. The sequence goes on from OY804592.1 coordinate 47,766,411, forward strand.
TCGTACAGGCTACCTGTAAAGATGCCGCATCGTTCGAAACTCTCATCGACTACTTGAGCAAACCTCAAACCAGTACAACTAAAAATCCAGAACTATTGCTTGTACGAGGATTTGTAGCATGGATTGCTAATGCACTGACCAACATAGATTGGGACGCGCCAGTAAATAGTCCAATGGGCCTAGTAACCATGATGGCTACAAAAACTGTTTCGAATACTCAACTGTTCAAAACATTTTGTGAGTGAGTAAATATTCACGTGTGTTCATCAATTGTAATGATAGGTTTTCTTAAGTGATTAATTTCTACTTGTATTTCTTAATCTTTGTCTGACTTAAGAAGGAGCATTGTGAATGCAAAATTCAATCCATTTTTTGTCCACATGTATATGTAATCAGCTTAAAAACGGTTACGTCAGAAACGGTCTATTTTCAGTTTTTCTAGAAAGAAAGGGATAAACATTGTGTGTAAAAGTATGAACATTCTGTCCTTTAAAAATATTTGTGATTTGCACTCTTTATATAATGAAATACCAGCTCGTACATACATAATAGCACTTGGAAAGTATTGCAGAATAAGATGAAAATTCTGAACTTAATAGAATTGTATTCTTGTGTGTAGTTTGAGTAATTTGTTAAAAGTACAAAAATGTGCCCAAATAGCAGTTATATGCATTACATGCTTACATGGTTTTCCGCAGAATAAAGGGGACGTTCAATTTAAAGTGGTCCACCATACAACACGGTTCTATAAAAACTAGTGGTTCTTACGGCTAATTGACGGGAAAATTGCTGTCCATATACTTGGTCAAAATTTGAGATATATCCATTAACTCGTTCAAAAGTTATTGAACTTTTAAGTTAGTTCAGTCATATATACACTTGCCATTTCGCTATACACAAAAAAGAAAACGAGCTGAAGTATAATGTACGGGTCTACATTAAAGGTCGCATAGGCTTTGACATATCTGCATCACGTGTATATCATAAACTATATCAGATTCATGGACATTCAAACGTCAGTTTTTTAGGAAATTGATAAAAATTAAAATTGGCAAAACTGGCCCGAATGATGCCCCCTCTCAGGCAACCCGGGTAGAGCTAGTACCAAAGCAAATGTTGCTGTAGATTCCGACATGACCGAACAAGATGCATGGTTCAATGTGCAAAAAAATAGCAGATAAAGTTGGTTTTTCATCGGGGACATGTCATACAATTTTGACGAAAGGGTTGAAACACAGACAGGTTTATTGCCCATTGGGTCCCCCACCTGCTGCTTAAAGGACAGAGAGCCACCCGTGTAAAGGTGGCAAAATATATTTTGAAATAATGCAATAATTGCAACAAATATGGGCTTTCTGAGCATTATACATATGATTGAACAATAATCTACTAGTATGAGCACCAATGGCGTGTCAATAGTAATCAATGGTTGCAAAAAGATCAGGCAAGGTCCGTAATTTAGCCAAAAAATTAAAAGCGCGACAAAAGTTTTGTACGCGGTAATTTTCAAATGTAACGGGTGTATTGTTCAAATTACTGTTTCAAATAGTACCACTATCGCCGGTCATTCATTCATACAAGAAATGTATGTCAGCGAAAGTAAAGAAATATCACGAAAAGAGCAGGTCTATGACCGGCTAAAGAGGCATGTGTCAAATCCATGACAACGGAGCTGTCCATGGGTGTCCTCTTGTCCAAGACTTCCTGCAAGAGACACATGCTGCACAGCGTCTTCATCCACCCTTATAGCCGGGCTTAATCCCTTGTGCCTTTTTTGTGTTCCCCATGACGACGAAAAAAGACTCTGGTCGTCGGTATAGGCCTTCATGTTCCATATGCAGTGCAATTTACCAGTGTCTGCGGGGTGTTCCAAAAGAGGCCCATTTATTGGCATATATGTGATGGATCTCAAAACTTCAGAAGTGCGTGTATGTGTGGTTGTCAAAGAGAATTACTTCGAAGGATTGAAGGAACTTAAATTTGAATTGCGACATAACTATGGCTTATAGAACACCAGTTCCATAATTGATTGAACGCCCCTCGTAATTTGAAGCTGTAGTGGCAAATTATATAAGTATCAGTAAACCTTAAAATTCAGTGTAATCGGAAATGTTTTTGAATGAAAATATAATGGGAAAAGTAGAAATTGCTAATTATGAGCAATTTCTTCTTTTCTCATAATGTTTTTATAACAAATTATTACACGTTCAATTATAAAAATGCATTATGACGTCGCGCTCAATGTTGACATAAAATTATGTCACATTCGCAAGAATCCGAAATTAAGATTATTTTCAATATTTGCCTCTTTGTGTTCCGCATCCGCCATAATCTAGGTATCGAGTAAATATATACATTAAAAGCACATGTGAATCTGATCGTATTAATTTAGAACTCGATTTTTCATGTAATAATTCAAATTATCTTAATAAGCTCTCTCTCTCTCTCTACTCATATTCATGTAGTAACAGATTTTTTTGTACGACGTCGTTGACGAACGTCGCAGATTATTCACGCTTTTTGCGCGTTCACACATTGGATTGTTATTTAGATTCTCTTTTTATTTTGTATAAAAAAGACATGACATTTTTACATTTTATTATGTTTTAACCTTTCTATATATTACTACATTTGGGTTGGTATATGAACCGAAAATATCAAAAACAAACTCCACCAAACAATTTTCTCCACTTCCCTAATTGCCGGTTTTACTCCTTTTCCATGTCGTTACGTCGTACCATATCCCTAGCTATATCCTTGTTTTACAATATTGAGCCTTCTTGAAATTTTACTAAGTATCTTATATGATGACATTCTTTAGGTAAATAAAATATCATAAGTTTTGCTTGATTACGTTTTGAAAAATAATCGTTTTGTGAAGATTTACAAGTATAATTTCACGGCGTGCTACGGGGTTGCGTTCCTTAACCCTTTTAATGAGAGAAAAAATATCGTTTTCATAAATTGAGACTTATGACATTTTATCAGAGAGTAAATAATATGATAAATTTGCATACATGAAAAAATAAATACAATCGAATGAAAGGTAATAAAGTAATGATGCACTTCTACGGACTCTTTGTTCAGCCATCGTACGTGACGTTGACGCAACGTTTTCGGACAGTGTGACATTTTCGCTAGATTCACGAAAGAACGTTTTTCTTCTCGACAAACAATCAAATTTCGCAAAATTGCACATTTACTTATTGACATAAGTGTGTACTTTTATTTTGATGTCTTTATATATAATTAAATGTGCTTATACGATTTTTAACATCTCTTCATTTGTACACATTAAACTATTTAGTGTGTTTTTCGGTGCGTGTGACATTGTCGCTAGTATAAAAAAGTTAAATTTTTCACAGATTTTAAAACGTGAAACTCCACAAAAAATCATATCTTTCAAAACTACAAACAATGTACTTCGTACTCAACAAAATTTTAAAGTTTCTACAATAAAAGAAGTGTTTTCTGTTTTGCTGTACTAATTAAATACATCCAAATAAAAAATCAGAATCTTACCTTTATATCTATACTAATTAATCACACATTATTTAAGTCATTTGCGTCTTTTTTCTATAAAACGTGTTTTGACTTATAGAAGAGATGACTTCACGTCATTCTTTAAACGGTTTCGTGAGAAAAGCGTTGTTTTTGTCATTTTCGGACACATTTTCACTCACGATTGTGTTAATTTTGTTACATCTTACCTTATCATTTAATGACGTTCGTAAACGTTTCGCATTAGATTAAAACTATTTTGAATCTTTAAAAATAGTTTTCGTCGGTAGCATTCACAAGAAAAATCATTGCCGAATCCGAAGATATAAATATCGCAAAAATTTATTAATCCTATGCATTCTGGTGGTAGTTTGAAAAGGAGCGGTATGGCGTTTTTTCGTTTGTACGTCAACATCGAGCGCGACGTCTTATTTATCAGCTTTTGGATATGAAATGCATAAATTCCCCTCTATTTGGTGACAATTTTGAAGAAATTATGTTGTGTGGTACTTTTGAAGCTGTAGGGGAATTACACTGATTTACATGAAGCTGTAGTGGGCCAATACAGCTTATTGTGCTGGGGAGAGCACTGCGTGCTTAGTACTAGCCAGTGCTGTATTCTCTTTTTATTTATAGGTATTTCATATTATTGTGCATTTCAGTTACGCCAACATCGACTGTAAGGTCGTCAGAGGTCGAGTTAAGGTACCAAGATATCGGGTCGGTGACGGGGATTCTGACATTATTCAAGGGTATGCATGGAACATCTTTACAGCGGACGGTCATCAACATCTCATAGATCTTGGTAATATTGTCTCTGCTACCAGTGGTGCATCGTACGGCGGGGAGATCGTGCTCGAAGCAGACGGAAAATCACAGTTACAAAGAAAGTACGAGCAAAAGGGAAGGATTGTGCATCGATTCGAGGACTTCTGGTTTTGTACACATCCCAAAATATTTGTGATCCGCTATTACCCAAATAACCCAGACGACCAACTCCTGTCGGCAGGTGACAGGATCAACAGCGTTGATGATTACCTCGCTCTGCCTTATTTACAACAAGCGTTTTTCGTGTCGTCATTGTCTTTGATCACCGGGAAATCTTGTAGACTTACCTCTACTAAAGGCAAATGTCGGACGCAATCCCAGTTAAAGTGGACAATTGACTAATTTTTTTTCGAAATTTTTCATTTTACCCTTCACTCATTCTGGACAAATTTTCTTCTTGGATCACATCTTCTGCGCAAATTTCTTTTGTTTTGTCAAGTGGGCTTGCTTAGTTTTGGATTTATAGACTGTTAAAGGATCAAAGGTGTGCATAAAAAACTACGTATTTTAAATAGACCCCTTTGTGAAATGTGTGTCTAATTTCACATTAAGTAATGCATAAAGAATAATAAATCCGATACATTTTGATGAGTATTTGTTTGTAAAATGTGAATCAATTGAGAATATGGGTGAAAATGGCGAATTGTACCTGTGCGAATGAAAATTCAAAACGGCCATCCTTGTACAATTCCTTTAATTTAAAACGTTGACTACTTCCAACTCTTCTAAAATACACCAAACAACCTCTAATTTTCTCTCGTATTGTTAAACAAAAGCAATGAGTTATTCCCTTAATCGATATACCGAAATGGAAAGTCAATGATTTGTTACAAATCAACAATAGTTTAAAACTGGTCTGTCCCGAACGTAACTACAGCTTGTCCTGTACGTAATATGCTTTCTTTCCTTTAACATCACAGCCTCTGTGTTATTACCTTTTCAATCAAATCATAATATTATCAGGCAATATCCATTTGCCAGACACTTTGTCAAAAAAATTGTAATGAAATGAATAAATGAAAATAAATACAACTCTATAAGCCATCTGGGTGTGTTGTTTTACAAATTAAGACTTCCTAGCCAAATTAGTTTCAATTTATAAAAATTGAGATGTTCGTATTGTTTTGACACATGAGGTATGTGTAATAACTTCTTAATTAAGTGAAATGTTATCCAAAATTTGCTAGACATCCTTACCTCTGATGGATCCAATATACGAAAACGTACGGGACACTTTTTATAAAGGTAAGAAACGCTGAAATAGTGTATTTTAATGCATCAATCTAGTGTAATGTATATGGGTATGAATATATTCCTATATACATCAACAAAAACTGGCATATGTTGTGGAACTTTCTTCAATATTGTAAAAATAGTATCAATTAAGCGTAATCATAATACCATTACGTACGAGACTAGTACGAGTACGTTTACAGTCTATTATGTGCATTAAAAGTCTATTTTGCTTAAACTGGAGTCCTTAAGGAACCCAAAACACATAAAATAAGCACAGGAAACGTTCCATTTCAGCAATTTAAAAACTGAAAACTAAAAATTGCCTCGAACGTTATGGACTCGTACGTCACTTTTTAATGTGTACCCAATTTTATTTGGCCTGCTGTATCAATGCTATTATAGTAATCGGCATAATTCTTTTTGTCATATTTGAAGACACTTCGAATAGTGATTTTACTTGAAGAATTAAACTATTTATAGTTACACATTTTTAACTAGAGTTACTTTAGTTCTTGCCTCGTACGTTACGGAGTTAAAATTACGGTAAATTGTTTAAGAATGATGTTTATTTTTTGAAAATATTGACAAAAGTATATCAAAATACGACTTCATTTTGATTATATATATTTATACTAAAGTAGATTACGCTAGATTAATGCATTAAATGTAGATTTATGTCAGTGTTTCTTAGCTTTAAAGAAAGTGTCCCGTACGTTTTTGAATTTTGGAGACAACGACTCGAGGCTGTTCTACAAATTTTGGATTACATTTTTTATATAAATCTTTGTATCGTTTTGGAGCTCTATGTTTTCTGTACACGATTGGGACATTTCTGTTAGGATAATCTATTGTTGAAATTGACATTTTTGGTTTGAAAGTTAGAATTTATACCCGGAGACATCGGTTTTTCGTACCCCCTAGTTTGATTGTCGCATGATTTTCATATGAAATGGAGTTCTTACGAACGTAAATTATAGATACATTTTTTAGTTATAGGTGTTGGATGAAAATAAATGCGGAGGTCATTTATATAATGTTGACTATTTGCAGTTAGAAAATATTGAAGGCCGGAGACATCAATTGTCCCATTTAACTGGGATTGCGTCGTCGGATACAACTTCTACACAACAGAACTAATACAAGTAAACCCAGAGGTCTGAACTTCTCTTACGAGTTATCCATCGTCGCTTCTGATATCACCGGTATAGAGAATATGGACCTTCCCAGACTTGTACTGTTTACTAGAAACACAGACACATTCGAGTTTGAAATAAGATTCCCGATCACCGGAGACTTCATTTTCAGGCTTTACATACAAAGTGAATATTCGAAAGCCAGATGCTGTGATTTCAGGATCAATTGTACGGAGATAGATGAAGGTTGTAGAAAGTTACCATTTGAGAGTGGTATAGAAGGCTACGGTTTTGGTTCATCTGCTGAGGATGCCGGTTTGAAGAACCCCTCGGAACCATGGGGAAGAGTGTACATGGAACCCTTTTCCGATGGTTCAGGTTGCAAGCCAAAGTCAATCAAATTTCAAACGGAAGAGGATCACGTTGGAAGAACTGATTACATTTCTGAACTGTATTCTGTTGATAGAGATGGAAACACGACATCACACTTTGGTTGGTACCCAGCAGGCAAAAGACGTCACACAGACGTCTTTTTTTGGTTGAATAGTGGTCACGACGTCATATAACCAAATATCGACCAGAAAAAGACGTCTGTTTCCAGACGTAAAAAAGACGTCCTAATAAGACGTTTTTATGACGTCTTTTTCGGGGTGTGGTCGCGACTTCAACGTGAACACAACGTCTCTCCACAGACTTAATTTCAACATCATCTTAATTACGTCTTAGGGACCTAAGGGACCTAGATTTATTGACTAAATTCCAATAATGATGTTTTGTAAACACTTTTTTCCTATTGGAAACTTTTAAAGTTACATGATACTTACTCCGTAACAGTATCTATTGTGCACTCTTTGTCTACAAATCGACACAAGTGTTCTGCATGGCTGCAATTTATTCTTTTGCATAAGTTTTTTCTGCGCTATATTGTACAGAAGTACATTCTTTGTCAATATCGTTTTTTAAACATGGGCTTCATGTTGGATCATCCGAATTATTTAATCGTTTTAACGGCGTTTAAACTGTAATTAGTCTGTTCAAATCACTAACATAATCTTATCAATTAGTGTGTTACAGTATATTAAAGGGAAATAATTAAAAATGTTGACAATAAATCATGTTTTTACAAAGCGTTTATGTAAAGAAAGCATTTGGCTTAATAATCCTATATGATTCTGTTAAAAGAAATTAAATTGTGTACACATTTTCAAAAAAAGATAGAAATAAATCTAGACATAAAATTATATCAAGAAAACATATAGATAGTTATAGAAAGCCTCGAAAATGTTATGACAGTTAAGACCAAATTCCTAGGTATCAAACCTTAGAAAATGTGTCAAGGTCGTCAAACAAACCTGGCGAGACCTTAATCCTCTATGATGGGGAATAATTACCCCTATTGAGCGAGAAGCTCTGGAAGGTTTTCATCTTCGATCAACACCAAACGAAAGCCAATAGAAAAAGTGGTCGGTTTTACGTTGAAAAGACGTCTTTTAGAGACGTTGGGAAAACGTCTTTTTCTGGTTGAATTTGATATAAGGAAAGACGTCTTTTTCAGACGTCTTTTCAACGTCATTAAGTGACATTGTTCAGACGTCTTTTCAACGTCATTAAGTGACGTCTTTTCAACGTCACTTAATGACGTGGAAAAGACGTCGGGAAAAGACGTCTTTCCTTATATCAAATTCAACCAGAAAAAGACGTCTTCCTGACGTCTCTAAAAGACGTCATTTCAACGTAAAAACGACCACTTTTGCCAGCTGGGTATACATATTGTGTTTTCTAGCCCTTTCCCAGGCTCCATGACCCGTTTTGAAGAACTCGAGTATTATTTCAAAGTATTTGGAAATAATGAATACAAGTACTGATTCTTATATACTCCATTTACAGGGTTTCCAGTCGCCACACCTCCTACCGAAGATGTTTTGTTAGATTCAGGAATATTATAACAATAGTTAGATTAAACATGAACAGCAAATGCCACTTAGTATTTCAGACAACTATATATAATAGTCTACGGACTATAAATCCTGCGATGACTCCTGATGGCATTCTTTGTTAATGCTCGGCATCCATGCTAGAATTGTTCCTTAGACTATTACAAACAAGATAGGGGTGGATGCCCAGCGTGATTTTTCGATTTAAGGTCACAGTGAGGTCAAAGGTCAATGAGTGCAAAAATCAAGAAAAAATGACTTATAGATAAAGCAGAATTATTTGCGTCCACACAAAATGAAAGCAATTTAAACGAAATCAAATAAATTGAATCAGGAATGGACTGAGGCTCACCCAGGGCCTATATTGTCATTTTCAAACGTTATTTTACCATATCTATGCTAAAAAAACGCTCAGGTCAATAACAAAGTAAAGCACGATACCTAATGAAATTCTTATTGAACTTGAATAAAAGCGTTAGTTCTTTTATTACACACAAATAATCCAAGACATTCTTGTAACCAAAGATAGCAATGCTAGAAATGTTCTATACTACTTCAAACAATGTTCGGAAGCATGCTTAGTGTCTCTTTCGAATTCCAGGTCAGAATGAGGTCACAGGTAAATTACGTTCAAACCTGCTAAACTGGTAAATAGCAAAGCAGATAAATGCAAAAATCATGCACTTGATGATGCAAGCAACAAACTTGGCCAACGCTTCTATAAAATCATGTAACTAAATAAAAACCAATTAGCCATTCAAAAAGTATAGATGGCCGTCATTTTTCAAAATGGTCGCCATTGACGTATGAAAGATACCGCTTTTACCATAAAAGCTAATATAATTGGCCGATTTTTTGTCCTTTTCACAACAAATTGAATGTTTCCAATTATGAGAAAACAGAAATTTATCATGTTTTGTGCCTAAAAATTACAAGATGACCGCTATTTTCCAAGATTGCAGCCATTGACGGGTGGAAAATACTGTTTTTACTATAAAACTTGATATGGTTGGCCGCTTTTTTATAAATAACAAATGTATGTTTTTAAACACAAGATAACATAATTTTAAAATGTTCTGTGCATAAAATTACTATTTCTTATATTTTGAACAATACTTTTTGGCAAAAAATAGAAAATTTATCAAACCAGAGGCAGAAATAAAATTAGTGCAGACAAAACGCAATCTTTAAAACTAAGACCCTTTTAATTTCTAGTAAATGGTTATGGTGAAATATTTCTCAGTGGGAAGTGTTATACTTAATACCAGTTCTATGTTTCCTTTCATTTTGGTCAGAAATAATGTGATGTAAGCGTGGTGCGTAAATTACTTAACATTGGTCTCTTTAAATCGTAGCGTGCATAGCTCACCACTTTGATTTCTTGGAGCGTCAGCATTTACATCTGCATAATCCAGTGCAGTGTAGGCTAAACATATAGCACCAATCTTTGCATGACTTCTTGTACCCACAACAATTGACGAAAGTTAATTCAAATCCAGACAATATGCTATGTGACTCTTCATTGCTTCCATTCCTATTTAGGAAGGCTCATTACTTCCATTTTTGGGAAAGTTATTTGACCGCAGGTGTATTCTGTTTGGTAAAAAAGTAGACCTTTCCAAAGCTGCGCTAGTTGGGGATTACGCATCATATAGCTTTGCTGGCAGACTGATAAAAAGAGAAGAACTAGGCCCCTTGTCCTATAACCGTAAAGCTGAAACAATATCACAGCCAGTGAAAGCATGAAAGACTCTCTCTTTCTTCCCCCCCCCCCCACCAAAAAAACCCTAGTGCATTGCATGTAGGGGCGTTTAGCATAAGTTTATACCCTTAAACTAAAGCTTCTCAATACCAATATCATTTAGTCTTTGAAATGCATTGGTTATTATTATAAGGACGTCTGTGCTGCTGACTTTTATCATCAAACATGCATTTGCTCATGGCTACAAGGTGCAATTTCCCCCAAACTGGCTACCTATCACCCTTTCTTCCCCTTTTACAATGACAATATTTTGCTGATACATATGAACAATCTTCAGCCTGAAAGGTGTTGAAATCAGTCTTGTTGTCATTGTCTAAACAAAATATATGCCATTCTTAAGATGGAATGCAATTGTCAGTCACTCTGTATTTGATGTCTTGACCATGCTTTGACCTTTGTTTCAGCATTTAGGCTGGTATATCTGTGTACATCGACAAACCAAATCAGTAAGCCTGTAAAAGCCTATGAAGGCTTGGCACATTCAGCTGCATGTTCCTAAAGCATTTTGGAGGTACAAAGCGACTGTGTGTTTATCACAGCTGATCCATCAACTATAATAGCATTGACTTTTGGTTTTGTATATGCAGCTGCAATTTTGGTTCCTAGAACTGAGGCAAGCTGGAACTTAGTACTGCTGTGAAGTATTTAGTTCCAACCAAGAACAACCGGATAATTCGAAGAAATAGCTTTATTCCTCATGATTTGCAAGCTATAAACAAGTTCGAGAAAGACTAACAATTTTACTTTAAAATCCTAATTTGATTTTGTCCACAGGGAGTTAATTCTGGATTACATTACTCAAAAGAAGTCAAGTAGTGACTAATATTATCTTCGGGTAAAGAGTAAACAAATCAGGATATTCTTCTTAAAGAGAATTCCCCATATCATTCATGACATCGTCAGCGTGCACCTTTCCAAAATTGCTGAAGAGTTGCTGTTTACCCCAAAATATGTGTTCATGGTATCTAAAGTGTCCATTTAAGGCTGGTCACAGTGAAATCGATTTGCTCAGATTGAAAGAACTGAAAGACAGCTGAGTACTTTGAGTGCACTTCTAAAGATAAAATGATTCTAAGATGAACAGATATCCCAGTTTGATTATCTTCCAAAAGAAACTCTAAGAGGAGTTGAGCACCCAAGAAATTGCTAACGGACAAAAGAACATACAGATGGAGGAGTAGACAGACGACTAATTCCATGACATTTCTTCGACCATTCGGGTGTATTTAGATGAAATTGTTGAGTCTTATCTTGAGGCGCCTGTGGTACAAGGGCTAAATAGAATGATTTGTGTCATCATTTTTCATTGATTGTATTGTCGTAATAGTTATATGTACCTTTAACTCTTTCCAAAACAACAAAATATAATGGTGCTTCCATTTGGAAGCTTCTGAAGCCGACAAAACAAATCTTTATGAATACTGGAATGTGTTTGTGTATCATATAGCCTGCATTTTCTTCTTTTGTCTCAATGTTTTTCCCAAGCTCTTTCTACTAGGGACATCAAAACTAGGGCTCGTTTGGAAAAGAGTTTATGTACTTGTACAGACAATCAGATATCTGGACTGGTCTTGTTTCAAGAGTATGCTTCTAGAAGAAAACCATTTACAAATACTATTTTACACTATATATATATAAATATATATAAGTCTGCTATTAATTGCTCATTATCTCCCTTTAATTATAAATCACGCAATTCCGTATCTTGTAGATCTAGCGGCTTTCTCAGAACGCATAAATGGGTGAATGTATCACAAACGAATAGAGATATAGACCGTAATGGCTTCTATCCGTTGTAGGTACAATATGTGAGTGTTGTATCCTGATCATTAGAAATGTAAGTGGTTTTTTGGTGCAGTATATAATAGAGAAATGAATTGCCTTTTTTTGGGGGCAATGATTTCCTCTGTTATTCTGCATCTGGTGTCATTTGCTAGGCGATGTTGCCGTATTCTATGGTCATGGAGCTAGTGTTTGTCATATTTAGTCCTGTACGCATTTCTATCCTATATATATATATATATATATATATATATATATATATTCATATGCAAGGGAGGTAATATTGAACATTTTTGTTAAAATTTCCTCACGTATGCATTAGTTCAAAATTCGAAACCGCACAAAATGCTTATGTTTGTTTTAGGAATGGAAATGTAACACAGTTTAGGAATTACTGGCACTTTTAAAATTTAGCATTTGGCTCTTTAGTGCTAATGAGAGGCTGGATACCTTAAGAGCTATACGCCTATCAGCCTTTACAATAGCACTGCTACAACCACTAGAATGTAATTGAGTACCAATAGACTTCAAAGCAACCATTTCAATAGGAAGACTACAAAAGATAACAACAAAATTGCATTCACCATTCTGTTCTGACCACTGCCATTGAACCATTTTAGCAAGGATATGTTAATTGGGGGCGAAATTCAGCGATGTAGCAAACGTTTTGGACGAGATGCAACTTCTGCGGCCATTCCTGAACGAGAACATATTGCCATTTCAAGTGCAGACGTTATGAAGTAGGATAAGCATAGCATGTCATGAGTATTGGACTCACTAGATAGCATTTGGAACACTTACCTATCTTCTAAATTGAATGGAATTTTGTTACACCGACAACGGACCCTGTGGTAGATTTCGCTGCATTACTCAGAACCGTGGTTAAATAGAGATAAACCACGGTAGAATTCGGATTATTCCTTAGATATACAATACAAGTGTACACAGGACCTTACATAATGTAGAGGACACAACTACAAATTAAGAAATGCTTATGACTGAGGTATCGTGGCAAATACAGTTGAAAAAAAAAAGACTGAAAACGTTAGAAATATTCAGAGATATACCGTTTTTAGCTTTGAAAAGTACATTTTCCATCCAATAATAGTCAAAATATTCACAGAAAGTCTTCTTTTCAATAAAGTTATGTCTCTGATGCAGTTTTCAGCAAAGGGGGTGTTCCACCCTATCAGAAATTCCCATAGGGTTGTGCCCACGCTCGGAATTTAATGAAATTTGGCATGAAGTTAGTGTTCTGTATTACGGCATGATTCCCAAAATATTTTCAAAAAATCTATTCCGGAAAATATTTTTCCAAGAATTTTAAGATTTTTGCTTAAAAATGGGGGGTATCCTTACTAAAAGAGGGCATATACATTCAGGATTGTTGTATTTGAGCCAAATTTGCGCCGGAAACAATGTATATTAATTTCTTTTCAAGTATTTACCAAAATAGTAAACATTACTGTACAAAAAACAATTTGCTATTACTTTTTGTATGATGTCATCGACAAAATTCTTAGCTTTTAAGAATTTTGACCAAATTTGATTCTAAATTTCACCCAGTTTCAGTTTTTGTCAACATATGAAATTTATATAAAAATTGCCCGCATATATGCTTGTGCTTATAGTAAAATATTAAGTAAAAATAAAACCGGTAACAGTGTCATTTTTCAACTTTAGTGTAAGCGGTCTAAATTTCTAAGAATGTAAAATCTAAGATTTTACTGTATACCTTCTATATGCATTACGCAAATAGTCCATAATTATATTTTGCTTTGTTGTGTCCTGATTTGACATCAACAACTTATGTATAACATGAATTTTAGCATTTTCACACAAAATTATGCTTTTTGTGAATTAATGGCACTTTGTCTTACCCCACCCACCCGCAATATAATGGAGGGGTAAACACCCTAATACAGTGAAATGCATTATGAAATGTGGAGATGAAATATAAAAGTAATGCAATAATGATACAATTTTTTCTATTATGCCACCTTTTTTAACTTTCCTTTATGGCTTATCAGCACATAGACTACTTTAATATGTACGAACATTTCTTTACTTACTCTCCATGCCGAGGTCTATTGATTAACCATCAGATATGACCTCTGCCGTTTTTGGTACACAAACAGCCTATTTGGTCGTCATAATCTAATTATAGCACATCATTTGAATTATCGAATCAAAATCATTCAGCTTTACCTTGCATGATCATTACGTATACATAACGTCGCTTCTATTTTTGGCTGAAGCCGGTAACATTTGAATTATCGAATCAAAATCATTCAGTTTCATCTTGTTTGATTACGTATACATTACGTCGTCTCTATTTTTGGCTGAAGCCGGTAATTTGAAGCGTCAGCCAATGAAAGTTTGTATCAGCTTTTTATATTGTTTTCTCGTGTACAGCCAACAATTGGATATCGAAAGCCCGCCAAGGCCCCGAGATTAGACGTGAAATGACCCCGCGGGAACAGAGCATCATTCTATCATAATGGAATGAAGAGAGAATGTGCTCTGTTCTTAAAAGAGTATTCTTTACTACACTGCTCAAGATAATAAAAAGAACACAGAAACAGTTTTTATTGTTCATTCAGTGTGCCCTTCAATGCAAAATTGCTAATATTTCTATTATTATGGTGAATTATCCACTGCTTTGAGGACATATTTATTAACTATTTGCTAAAATCAGATCTATGAAAAACATGCATCAGCTTTTTGCCTATGCCACACTACCTCTATGAGTATAGGTTTAAAAAAAATGGTATTTTCATATAACGGCCCGTAGATATTTCTGGCGTCAGACAAACCTGGGGATTGTGAGAATTTGCAGATTTTTTAATGCATCACATTATCTAGGGTCAAAGAAATTTTAGTACTGGCACCAGTACTTTTCACTTTTTAATGAGGACCAGTTTGCTATGAGTGCTATTTGAAACCAACAATAAGGGCAAGTAAATTTACATGTTCATTAAGACTTGATTAAAAAACCAATGACTAAATGAACATGATTTGAATTTTTCCTTGACAGAAATTAACTGCCCCTAAAGATTGACCTATCCACATGATATTTCTTGAATTTATTTTTACCCAATTGTATATTCCACAATGTAGCATGAGTCTCTATCATGATTTATTTTAGTTTTAAGACTATGTCAAGAGTAATCGAAAACAACAACATTAAAAAAATAACGGTGAATTGAGATAGTACAGATCATAAACTGTGTTTATTAGGCTTAAAAAGCAATCGATCATTTGCAGCACTTGGAATTTTAATAATTATTTCATGGGCTATAACAGTTTTCATGAGACTAAACGATAAATAGAAAATGAACTCTTCAATGTAAGGCTTGGTCACATACAAAATTCGTCTTGCACATCACGACAGGAGCACAGCAACACATGGTACGTTCTACAGCATATCATTGGACGAGATGTGTGCGTGATAAAAAAAATGGACGCGAAATTCTATGTCATCAAGCCTTTAGATATCTCTATCATAGATGGTCCACATACCATGTATCCCAAAAAGTAGAAGAAACCGACTAAATGCATCTATTTCCTTTTTCCAGAAGGACTAGCACAGTCTCATTTGGAACTTTAAGTTAATAACCTAGTTAACGATTTAAAATGTATGATATGATAAAAGCGTTTTGAAAAAAAGGCATTAATATGTTTAAGTATTACTTCATGTATTGATCAAAATGTATCATAAAATTATAACTCGAGTAAGCTATGCCAAATGCTTTAAGGTGAACCATTCTGTCATGTTACTAGAACTCATACATAATTGAATTTGGCTTACTAAAGATAAAGAAATGAAAACAAAAATACTTGTTAGGACATGTGAAGCAGTGAAATCACGACTGGAAATATGTGTGACTGGAAATATATGTTTCATAAATAATTCCAAACAGATGATCAAAGCCAACAAAATGACTGTATCAGGGTCAAATGTAGGTAATTGGTTTATTTCTAATTGATTGAATTTCAGGTTTCGAAATAATCTGGGCTATTTTTCTGACAATTTCTGTCTATATAAATTTTTGAGAAATCATTTGGGCATGTTGGTATCAACAATATTGGCACCAACATGTTATACAATGACCTTTCTTGCTACTTTGATTTAAAATTGGGGACAAATATCAAAACTAGGTAGGCAACATTAGGCTTTTGCTAGAGGGGTACCATTAAAAACTGGGAGCATTTTATGGTGCCATTGATCACAATTTTCATTATTTGACAATTTTACTGGTTTCAAATTTTCACAAAATTTTGCATACGAATAGGGGACATATATGGCTAACTTTCTTATCAATTTCATATGTTGACAAAGACAGGAACATACAAAAAATTTTGATTGAAATTTAGGTTTCGAAATTGCATGGGCTATTTGTCGGACAATTTCTAACTAAATAAGTTTCTGAGAAATCATATGTGCATGTTGGTATCAACAATATTATTCTCAAAATATTCTACAATGACTCTTCTTGCTATTCTGATGTGAAATTAGGGACTAATATCAAAACTAGGTGGGCAACATTGGGCTTTTGCTGGACGGATACCATAGAAAACTGGGAACATTTTAAGGTGCCATTGATCACAATTTTCATTATTTGACAACTCTACCAGTTTCAAATTTTCACAAAATTTTGCATTCGAACTGGAGACACGTATGGTCAACTTTTATATCATTTTCATAGGTTGACAAAGACGGGAACATACAAAAATAATTGATTAAACTAGAGGGTTTGAAAATTTCTCGATATTTTTCAGACCATTTCTGACTGAATACATTTCAGAGAAATTATTTGTGCTTGTTGGTATCAACAATTTCGGTCTCAAAATTTTCTTCAAGGTATCTTCTTGCTATTTTGATTAAAAATTGGGGACAAAGATCAAAACTAGGTAGGCAACATTAGGCTTTTGCTAGAGGGGTACCATTAAAAACTGGGAGCATTTTATGGTGCCATTGATCACAATATTCATTATTTGACAACTTTACCGGTTTCAAATTTTCACAAAATTTTGCATACGAATAGGGGACATATATGGCCAACTTTCTTATAAATTTCATATGTTGACAAAGACGGGAACATACAAAAAAATTTGATTGAAATTTAGGTTTCGCAATTTTGTGGGCTATTTTTCTGACAATTTCTGACTAAATAAATTTCCGAAAAATTATTTGCGCATGTTTTTACCAACAATATTGGTATCAAAAGTTTCTACGAGGACTCTTCTTTCTATTTTGATTAAAAAATGTGGATGAATACCGAAGCTAGATAGCCAACAATGAGTTTTTGTAAGACGGGTACCAATGAAAATCGGGAACATTTTAAGGTGCCGCGTATAGGCCTATATGCACTCTTTGGGTAAAAGAAATATATTTTTGTAGTTCATAGGTCAGAGGCATTCTATGTGTAAAGTTTCAAGAAAATCCGTGTGTGGGCACGAATGGAAGACCCCCTTTAGCACAATTAAAAGTAATAATCAAGCATGTAAAGCAGTTTAAAATGTCTCAATGACTATTTAAACATGAAATTGCACCCATTTGACCTTTGACCTTGCTGTGACCTTAATTCGAAGTTTCAGACTGGGCATCCACCCTAGGAGGTTTTGTCATACCCCAAAGAATATTATTAGCATGGATGCCGAGCATTAACAAAGAATGCCACCAAAACCATTTTCTAGAGCTCGTACGAATTACAGTCCGTAGACTATAAGTCAGAGCAGCGAAATATCGAAATGCAGTTTGACCTATTCTGCTCCCCGATAGCTGATATGTAATGGTGATTAAAAAATCATAGAGCTCGATCAGACTGCGCGAAGGCGTATGGTAATTGAATGTCATAAAAATCAATTTTCCAGATGATCCACCAATCAATAGTTTTCATTGTTGTAGGCAAAAGTAAGACTGCTGTAAACCCTGATACGTGTAATATGTCTGTGGAGATAGACGTAGGCGAACCAGGTGAATATGCCCTGATGATAAAATCGAAGGAAAGAGGGAGACTGTATGCTAGGGAGGTGGCGAAATACATCGTCTCTACAGACGAAGATGTGTGTAAGTTTGAAAGCTTGAGACATTTGCAGCCGATGGCCATTGAAAATATAAGTTTATTGATCGGCCAATGAAATGTATAATTAAGTTAGAAGATTTCATTTGTATCTCCGGCTTGGAAGTATGAATTTGTCTTTTTGAGAATGATAAAGATTTCTGTCTGAGAAATTGTTTGTCGAAGCTTAGAAATGATGGTACGACATCCGTTTATACCTTGTGGTTAAGTCTTGGTGAACATTTACAAGCATTGTTAAAATTGACGAGTGTCTAGGCAGTGATCTTCTTAAAAATAAACAAGAACCATTATTGCTACAGCTCTATATGAACTCGACTGGGTAATGAGACTGGTCCATCACATACAGCAAAACAATTATTTACATGATATGAAGTAATGGTAGGTTTTTTTCCCCAAAATTTGCTCTAGAGAAAAAATAATACAGAAAAAGTTTTAATATTTGGCATTTCATTTATATTCATTCCAAAATATGAAATTGTGTATGTGATTTGTTTTCGTGACATACGGCAAATTAATGTCCTATATTAATATCATTCCAGATGAGAATCAAAAGGAAGTAAAGCTGAAGAAAAAGGAGGTCAAGAAGGAGAATAAAATCGCTGCAAAAGAAGAAGTAAAACGGAAGTTACTGAAAGAGCATGATGCGTTACATCGAGAAATTGGGAGACTACTTAGAACGCAATCTGATTAAAATTCGATGTTAACATTTCAATGACATCCAACACAAACCGATTAGCAGTTTTAGTGACCTTTCTTCTCACCAATCAATTACATGTATACGCTTCCAAGAAACTGAAAGCGATTATCCCTTTCCCAAACAAGATCTGGTTTTGACGTCCCTAATAGAACAGGTTTGGGAAAACATAGAGGAAAAAGAAGAAAATGCGGATAATCAGCATTTTCTCATTTTGCCTCAATATTTTCTATGCCATATTCTGCACAAATTCTTTCTTTAACAACTTCTGTTTTGTCATATGTGGCAGTTTTTGAAGTGGATAAATCTAAAATTTTGTCGTACGGAAAAGGGTTATACCCGAAAGACATTGATGACATCACTGTATTGTGCAGAATCAGCAGTCTGTCATGGGAAGCCACATATAACGAGATATTCGATTGGTATATAAAACGATGTTGGATTTTCCGAGGTTATCGAAGATGGCATCTTTTCGATGCCTGTCCTTCCTCAATGAATAACAATTATTACTAAGATCTGATTTAAACACTTCATGCAACTTCGGGCGTCATCCGTGACAACGGAAATTGACGAGAGTAAGTGAAAGGTACAAGTAAAGGTGGTTTATAGTCTCATTTACGAACTAGGTTCATATTCACTTTCACCCTTTACTCCACGATCATTGAGTTTCAAGTTGGTTATTTACAGTCGGCGTCTCTGGCAGCCTCAGCACTCTGGCTTTCAAATCTCATATGTACCCATCTATACCATCTGGCTGAAGAGGAGCAACGCTCCTGTAAAATTCCCGTGGCACCGGCGGGATTTGAACCCAAGACATCTCAATCCCGAAGCCCGCGTCCTACCATAAGACCACAGCACCCCACAAACTTTGTAGTCTGCAGCACCATTGCTTTTGGATCAGACTAAGCTTTAGCAATTTTTGGGTAAGGATTAATCAATGCGAAAGTACCAATCCTCGTCGATTTCTGTTGCCACGGAAAACTCCAAGAAATTGTGAAGTGTTTTGTTTCTAGTGATGGATGGAATACATAAAACATGAGATCTAGGTTCAAGGTGTAATCAGCGTCGGATATTTTTTTTGCCTGTCTTTTTGTTTGTTTGTTTGTTGATGCTGTTTTCATTTTTTCTTTTATATCACAAGGAAAGAAGTTTTAAGTACAAAAATCGCGTTTCGTTAAACTAGAAAACTTTTTTTTCCTATGCGCGGAATAAAATATTTGTAGGACAAAAAAGAGACTTTGAAAAACTGGTCACAGGCTTGTTAGTCCGGCAGATTCCAAGCTTGACCCGGAAGTGAGGTATTAAATTTTTACTCGCTTTATTCTTGTTCCTTAAATGTGAGCATTAAAGAATCTGACTGATGGCATCCTGTCATCGTTGAGCATTTTGAGAAATTCAAGATGGCGCACAACATGTCCACCAGCTATCTATGTAGGCCCGAATAGAGCTTCTGTGTTGTATCAAGACCAGTTTGATTGACATATATTTGCTGCAGTTGCAAGAAAAGTAGATGGCACAAGTTCAGATATGCTACACATGGGGAATATCACGAAAAATATCTAAGATGGCCGCCGAAATGGCCAAAAATAGCAATACTTGACTGAAATGAGGACAGTATCATGTATGTTGTTGCGTAATTAGATCACATTAATTGGCAAATATTTGCTGTAATTTCCTAATTACTAAATAATTGATGCTATGATATCCTAGTTATGGAACAATATCACAAACGGTTCCATAATGGCCATCAGAATGGCTGTCAAAATGAAATATTTGTCAGAAAATATGTTCAGTTTAATATTTTGCTACAACTTAAGACCAGTTTCCTTAGAAAATATTTGCTGGAATTGCGTAAAAAGTAAATGACAGAGGTCTCCATACGCTTATTATGTAAAAAATATTGCGAGTGTTTCGAAAATGTAGGCCAAAATGGATATAGACATACAATATTTGACTGAAAATAAGATAAATATGTATTTTGCTTCGTATTTAGACAAGTTTGATTGGCAAATATTTGCTGAAATTGTCTAATTAGTAAATGCTGAGGTCATGATGCGCAATCCATGGAAAAATATCATTACCAGATTCAACATGGCTGCCAGAATATTTGTCAAAATAAACGATTGTAGACCTATTTACTTAGCAAGTATTTGCTGGGATTGCCTATTCAGTAAACTATAGAGAGAATACTTCGCCGGCTATTGAGTGAATCAAGGATAATTCTAAGATGGCATCCGATATGGCTGTCGAAATGTAATATTTGGCTAAAAAGGAGGTAAGTGTGTATTTCTTAAACATTGTTTTTCTTAAATAAAATCACTACATATATCAGCATAATCAAATAAAAAATGATTATCCTTTTATTTTCTGTTTTAGACGATGTCCAAGAATCTTGGTATATATAGAATTTTGTTGTTCCAAAGATGATAAAAATGTTCAATTTAAGAAATATTTCGTTAAACTTTTCTCCATTTTGTTCTTATCATACTTCTGACTTCTTGTTCATGTCATATTTTAATAGCAGCTGACTTGATGTATCATTCTTTGATTAAGCTCTATGTTTTGCACAACTGTATGAATGCACGACCTAAGGTCTTACATGTGAAAGTGGAACATATTCCTGCTCCATTAGCAATCGCATTATAGCATAATTATATATGAGTGACTGGAAAAGGGTCATTTTAAAAAAATACGATTGTAGATCAGTGCGTGCGTAAGTACAATATGATTAGGATACTATGCTGCTCTTGGGAATTGCTTCATGTTGTGAATATTCAATCAGAGATCAACATGAATCTTGAGTAGACTTCAAGCTTATGCAATGTCTGATTTGAATCTTTGGTTGTCTATGCCGTAAAAGATCATACTCCGGCTCATAATTTGATGTTTCTGTGGCATTTATTGGTCAACTGCTAGCAGGAGAAACATTAAATATAATGTTTGAAGAACCATTCAATACAAGGGCTAATAATTATGCGCAATTAGTAAAACCATGTAATTTTCCGTACTAAAGATAAAACATGCACTTCAGACAAGTTATAATTAATGCAATAGCCTAATCTCATAGAAAGCACAAAATAAACCAAAACAAATTAAGATTAAATCAATGATCTGATTATCTCACATAAGCTTTTGTTATCTTAATTATAGTCTTTTGAAGTTAAACTATCCAAATTGTTCTTTGAAAAAGGTAAATTAGCAAGTTCTGCTTCAGTCAGATGGCTATAAAGATAACATTTTAACTCAGTTAAATGATAATTATAATCAATTCTAAGTTGACCATGTAATTATGCTAAAACAAACATCGTCAGTAATAAGACAACGTTGCATTGTCTGTTACATAAGGCAGAATAGGTAGATACCAAATTTGGAAAAGCTGCTCCATTTTCATGTATGCTGTAACTTTCAAATGATAAGATATTATAAACTACAAATTTTAGCTGGGTTCATGCAGAAATAGCTTCGTCTCCTTCCACAGCTTAACCCTTTCCCAAACAAGACCTGGTTTTGACGTCCCTAATAGAAAAGGCTTAGGAAAACATTGAAACAAAAGAAGAAACTGCTGATAACCAGCAGTTTCTCCTTTTGTCTCAATATTTTCTATGCCATATTTTACACAAATCCTATCTTTAATAACATCTACGAGGTACAGTCAGAAAGTTCCCGGACTGCCTTCGTACGTAAATTATATGCATTCGGATATTTCTAAAACTTATATACCTAAAAAAGGGAAATCATGTCCGATAAGTAAATATCGTCGGTGTAAATGCAAAACCTCGTATGTCGATTGTCGCGATTTTAAAAGTACAAACGTGTGTGCCAGTTAAAGACAATTCTTGCATGTTTTGAGATATTTTAACTGATCAGTATTAATGACAAATCATTTATGAACAATATGTCCAAATTTCAAGTAAAACATTTCAGTTTGGGCAAAGTTATTACACTTTTTTCTCTCCCCTTTAAAATGTTTCCAAAAACGAGATACGAGGTTTTGCATTTACAGCGACGATATATCATTTATATTGATACAAAACGTATAACATAATATTCAACAGTCGCAAAAACATACATAAACAATGTACGGATCACTTTGACGTCGCACAGCGACGTCTACATAACGTCGTTTTTTACAGAGCCAAAATCAATGATTTCGGGTTAGTTCACAACTTTTCAAATTATTTATCAGAATGATCTAGATACTTCCCATCGGGATACACATATGGAGCAAACGAATGAATTCGGTGTCATTACATTTCACAGCTGACCTGGTCGCAGGTCAAAGCTCTTCGTTTGACTCAAACCTGCAACATCGGGGAAAGTTCAATAAACGAGAGAAAAGCTGAAATGACATTTTACTGAGTCCGGGCTGTATTGCGTGTGGGACAGACAGTCATAGCTTAGAACATAATTATGTGGTTCTTATTTTAATATCGGCACGATTATTGCATTAGGTTGTTAAGGTACATTATCCTTGTACAATCAGCGTTCACACGCTTCTTAGGAAACGTCCAAAGACGCGGATCTTTTGCTCATCGTCCGTCTAAAGCAGCGCCTCCCATCCTGTGTACAGTTTAGACGTATTTTATTTCATCTAAATTATTTTATGACTTGTACCACGACAAATTCCAACAATATTAGCTACATCGTCGAATGATTCCACCGGTCCGTGAGAATGTCGGTTTTCGTGTCTAAATGAGCACGTTTTAGGCCGCTCATTGCTAAGATCATCGCTTATTTTCGCGCGGTAATTCCAAAATTTCTTGTGTCAATTAAACAAAGTTGTCATAGACTATGCACTGAAGCCGTTGCTTGATTTAAAGAACTTCTAAATTTCCATAGGCGTCATTCCGGCCTTCACATAGACGTTAATATCGCAGATTTGTTCCGTGCGCTGTGGTGACGTCGCCTTGATTTCAGTTGTCTTTTATCCATTGCTAGGAGAAATATGTATGAAACGCAGAAATTTTATGCCACGACGTTAAAATTTTGCAATTGTTCAGCAAATATGTTGATGTGATGCCCTATCAAGGCTGCATGTAAAAGTGCCTGTAATTTTTAAGATATGGTCCTTTGAATAATAGTAAAAATTTTGGGAGAAAGCGTTATTTCAAAGTGATCCGTACTCTTGAACACTATGCTTTAATGTCCTAGAAAATTTTGATTTTTAACAATTTAAAACCACAAAAAATTATCAAAGTGGTAGTTTACATTTCGAAATTACTTATTGAATAAAGACTTGAATCAAATACGTCGGAAAAAGTACAATTCAAAGGCAGTCCGGGAACTTTTTGACGAAACCTCGTATGTTGTCATTTGTGACAGTTTTTTAAAGAGGATCACCCTAAGATTTTGCCATTTGGGAAAGGGTTAAGCTACTCCACTGCAGTTCCTATAGATGCATATGAAGGCATACTGTTACTAATTTTGTGACCATCCAGGATGTATGCTTGATAAAATGTTTGATTGTGAGAATGCCTGTTTGTGCTATGCAAGGTTTTGTTTTATTAATATGCTAGAAAATATGTCTGTTTAAATGAACATATTGTTCACAGAAACGACGCAACTCTAAAATATGTCTATGTACAAGAATTATCATATGAATAACATGTACCGGTACATATAATAAGTACAATCTCCTATTTTATGCCAAACATTAATAGCTCGTAGGCCAGTTGCATAGTGTTTATCGATTTTTTTTTCATCTATCGATCTGTGCAATTTTGTAACAATAAAACTAAACACCGGTATTTTGCTAACAAGTATTTCAAATGCAAGGGTTTTGGTTAGTGTTTTATGACAATAATTTAAGTTTTCAACAGTAAATGAATACCCATGTGTTTTTTGCAATATACCCTAGCTTGAGAATCTAGCTTGGGAATCTAATATCATCTAACGTAGGTAGTGCGGATTTCATTTGACCTGACACTGACCTTCATTCAAAATGTGTTCATATTTCGCATAGTGTAACATTCTTCAAACAACTTGTATCATAGTACATAGATATAACAGGTTTACAAGAAAATATTTCTGTATTGTTATTTTGAAAAAGCCCAAGCGCGTGATTTATTATAATGATAAAAACTATAGCTGTACCATGTGAAATGAAATCTGTAATAGAACATGGGAAATTTGGGGCGACTACCACCACCAATATATTTGCAACTATCATAACAGCTGTAGCATTATCAAAGGGATGAGATTGATAACATCCATTTTCACAGGGGCGCAATTTTGATTTGCCCAGACTCGCCATGTATCCCTATATCTTATGTTCTGAAATACAATTCAATTGATATTATTCATTTTTTCAAGAACATCAATATTTGAGCGTCATTTTCTTTATCAAAATGTCCTTTCCTAAATCTAAAACTGCTTTATTAGCGCCTTTCACGCACAGCTGTACATGTAAACTTAATACTTCTTCTTATTAGGTGTTTAAGGTATCCAACCCCTCAAAAGCACCAAACAACCAGAGGCGAAATTTGAAAAGTGCAAATAATTCCTAAACTATGTTACAATTCCATTCTAAATACAAATAAAAACATTTCGTACGGTTTAGAATTTTGAATTAATGCATATTTATAGAAATATTTGACAAAAATGTTAAAAATTACCTCCCTTGCATATGCATATAGAGTAGAATAATATTTGTAAATTATTTTCTTCTTGAAGCATAATCTTGAAATCCGGTACGGTGAATCAACTTATATGAAGAGTATTTACAAATGTGTGAAATTTGATGCATTTCGTATGGCTAGAAAGTGGTGACTTTTTCAGGGTCTGTAAAATGAAATGGGATTAATTAAGTATTCCAAAGGTATACTACCGCTAACCACGGTGGGGATTGTGCATGATGGGATGGATAACGACTACCGACAATAGGGAACGATTTTATCAAGTAAACCGTGACGTAATTTCGGACAAATAAATAGTATTTCGGTGGTGTTGTTATAAAATCTCGTATTGTTAAACCGAAGTGACCGTGCGCTATGAATATTTATAAACAAACGTAATCGTCTGCAATATTGACAATAATGAGCGCAAGGTTACTTCGGTTCAATAATAACTACGGCTTGAATCAAACCGTGGTTACTAGATGTTATAACAACACCGACGGTTTATCAAAACATAACGGTAAACTCAGTCTATTTTTTGCACAAAATTTGATGCCAACTCGCCTCGCTTCAGGTATTATTGAACCGAAGTAACCTTGCGCTCATTATTGTCAATATTGCAGACGATTACGTTTGTTTATAAATATTCATAGCGCACGGTCACTTCGGTTTAACAATAAGACATTTTGCAATAACTCTGTTATTTCTGTATCAATTTTCAAGCGGTTTGCTGCACGTACCCCGCCTTACCGGGCTCTTTCATCGGATGTATGACATATTAGGTAACTCATGATACTTTTTCCGAAATATTGTCCCAACCGACCAGAAAGCGAAATGGTAACGACTACGGCCAAATTAACCACGCTTCAGGTAAGAATTTGTGCAATAACTTTCTTATTTCTGCGTCAATTTTCATGCGGTTTGTTGCATGTACTCCGTCGTACTGAGCCCTTTTCTCAGATGTATTATTTATCTGGAACTTCCCTGTACTTTTCTCAAAAACCGATCCCAACCGACTAGAAAAAGGGCCTGAATTTTTTGTCGTTTTTCTGGTCGGTTGGGATCAATTTTTGGACAAAGTACAAAGATTCTACAAACAAGTCATATATCCTAGGAAAGAGCTCACTAATGCGGGGTACATACAACAATCCGCTTAAAAATTGGAGCGGAAATAAGAAAATTATTGCACGATTTCTTACCTGAAGCGAGGCAAATTTGTCCGTATACCCCGTACTCGTTATCCATCCCATCATGCACAATCCCCACCGTGTAATAGAAGACCCCCATACACACAACAGTCACAGAAGGTCGTCCTTAGAGGCAAAATGCGAAATTATTAAACGGGGAAAGGTAGACTGTAAATCTAATAAAATAACCATCTTACCGACTAGACAACGAATCGGTATGTATCATAACTGTTGTGCGAATATTTCTGAATGCATGTCTGTAAAGAGACGGTCGCTCCAAATCGTGTGACGACAACACCAAAACCGGTTCAACAACATCGCCTCGTAGGTTATTTATAAATTGTCATTTCTCTAACTGACTCATCCCTGTTCACTGCCTTTATTCATGCTCTTTGCTTGCGTTGATCTTGTCGAAATCGGAAAAAAGTGAAGATCCTCTTTACTTCCGTCATTTATCTTCCGATTATTAGCTCACCTGAGCACGAAGTGCTCAAGGTGAGCTATTGTGGTCGCTTTTTGTCCGTCGGCGTCCGTCTGTCTGTCCGTCTGTCCGTCTGTCCGTCCGTCTGTTCACATTTTGTTGTTACCACTCTAGCACCCACAAATATTGACCAATCTTAATAAAACTTGGTCAAAACATGTATGACCATAAGTTCTCGGATGAGTTCGATTTTGAGTCAGATTGGACTAGGAAGTCCGGAGTTATCTGCCCTTGAATGTCAAAATGGCTATTTTTGACTTTGTTACCACTCTAGTATCTACAAATATTGACCAATCTTAACCAAACTTGGTCAAAATATGTATGACTATTAGTTCTCGAATGAGTTTGATTTTGAGTCAGATCGGACAAGGAAGTCTGGAGTTACGTGCCCTTGAACGTCAAAAATGGCTAGTTTTGACTTTGTTACCACTCTAGTATCTACAAATATTGACCAATCTTAACCAAACTTGGTCAAAATATGTATGACTATAAGTTCTCGGATGAGTTTGATTTTGAGTCAGATCGAACTAGGAAGTCTGGAGTTATCTGCCCTTGAACGTCAAAAATGGCTAGTTTTGACTTTGTTATTACTCTAGCATCTACTAATATTGACTGATGAAAACAAAACTTTGCAACAATATTGCAAACTATAAGTTCTCAGATGAGTTCGATTTTGAGTCAGATCGGACCAGGAAGTCTGGAGTTATTTGCCCTTGAACATCAAAAATGGCTAGTTTTGACTTTGTTACCACTCTAGCATCTACAAATATTGACCGATCAAAACAAAACTTTGCAACATTGTTGATAACTATAAGTTCTCAGATGAGTTCGATTTTTTGTCAGATTGGACATGGAAGTCCGGAGTTATGTGCCCTTGAATCTCAAAAATGGCTAGTTTTGACTTTGTTACCGCTCTAGCATCTACAAATATTGACCGATCAAGACAAAACTTTGCCACAATGTTGGTAACCATAAGATCTTGGATGTCTTTAATTTTCAGTGTGATTGAAGTTGGAAGATGTGCCCTTGAATTTGACAAAATTGCTGTTTTCGACTTTGTTTACACTGTAGCATCTACATTTATTGACTAATCAAGACAAAACTTGGCCACAATGTTGGTGGCCATAAGATCCTGAATGAGTGAAAATTTCAGCTTGATTTGACTAGGAAACCAGAGTTATTGACCCTTGAATTTCACAAAATTACAGTTTTCGATTTTATTTTCACTCTTACAATGTATTGACCAATCAAAAAAAATGGACATAATGTTGATGAGAATATTTTTTATCAGAACAGTTATGTTTCCTTGACTTTGGCAAAATTGTTGGTTTCTTCCACTTTGTTTTACTGTAACAGTCACAAATATTGATCATTCAAGATTATGAAAGCAGTTTTCAGCTGGATCATAATCTCACATCTTAAATTATGACTTGTGCTCTTGAACTTGACAACATTGTGAATTTCTTTCTATCTAGGTTCAGGTGAGCGATTAAGGACCATCATGGTCCTCTTGTTGCATTGATAAACGATGCAGTTTAAAATCATTTCGATTCCACTTAGATCTAATACAATGTTAATTTCCCATAAACCCATTGTTTGCCACCAGAAGTGTTCCGGGACCCGTACGGACTAAAACTTCAACGGAAAGAGTCTAATTTTACAGGTAGCCGACTCGTATGTAAAAAAGTTAAAACCCAACAAACATAATAATACTTAAGAAGACAGGGCAAATTGTCTGGTTAGGATAATATGGTACTTGTTTGCAAAAATTTACAAATATATGTGACCCGTCAAGCTAATAGGGACCCTAGCAGAACTTTAAAAATCAACATTTTGACAATCTTTTCAGATTCAGCACGGGTCAACTAGATACTGTATGCGAAAAATGAACGTATAGTAAGTTAGGGAGAACATTCAAGATTTAGAAAATTACATACAAGTGAAAAGTGTCGACCTAGTCTGGCTACGCGGACTGCGCAGACTAACTTGGGTTGATATTTTTCACACTGCCTATAAGGTCCCTTTTAGCGTGATTGGTCACATATATTAAGAAAAGGCATTGGTTCAAATCTTGCAGGTTTCTCGAAGGTGTAAAGCACCTGAAAGATTCGTATCATTGCATGCAAATTAACAGTAGTTTGGAGCCCGCTGTTATTTGGTTGGATAGGTAAATTTTGTAAACATGTGCCATAATATCGTATAATAGATTCACTTTTGAACTAGAATAATTTCAGTTGTGTTGATAAAGCAAGTCAACTGTAATTATTATTCTCGTTTAATAGTGAATCTATTATAACCGAACTACACCAGCGATCGGGAAGTTTATAATTACAGATATGGCAATTGAAAAAGTCTATTCATATTGTATATTGATTGAGATTTTTTGGATCTATTTGTATTTTTTCCCATTGTGTAATGTTTGTTTAGCCATTTCCCAAACGAGACATGGGTTTAATATCCCTTGTGAAAAAGGCTTTGGAAAACATTCAAAGAAGAAAATAATGCTGATTTCCAGCATGTCCCCAATATTCTCCACACGATTTCAAATACTCATTGAAACATTTATTTCATCGTCATTATAACCTTTCAATTTCAGCCACTCAAAGTTCTGTCATCATAGGAAAGGATTTAGAAGAAGATTTTGCATAAAAGAAGGCTAGGTTATATATATCTGAATAGGAATAATGCTTAAACAGTTCCTAATGCTATACACGCTGTGAAGTCTTTCTTAATTCAGAAAAGGTAAAGAATAGTGTTTTCTCGTTTATTATTTAAAATTGGTTGTTGTTCTTCTAACCCTTCAATTATTAATGGGGTCTCGGGATTGATCCTCGATCGAAAGTTCATTCCGACATTATTCTCCGATCAATGGGCGGATGATCGTAATTCTAATCGGGATTTAGCAGCTTGAGGCTCGGTGGGGATGCTGTGGTAGTACTTACAATGGCAATATCAGGAAAAGGTGTTTCACACTTCGCGATATGACTGAAATACTTATAAAAAGAAACTTTACCCGCTCATCAGCAAATCCATCTTCGATAGCCTTAGTTGAACCCACCTGCGTTTGTATTGTAGTCCGACCCTCTTGGTACCTCGATGAGCCTCGTCGGCTGTTTTAACACAACAACCAATAAAACGCCGCGTAATTCACACTTTAGACGTCTGAGTTTGTTGTTGTTCTTTTGGTAAATGGTTATGCTTTCTTTTTATTTTAGTGAATTATCAAGTATGCAGAGAATACACTCATATGACGAAAAGGCCGTCGACTTTTCGAAGATCGACCACCATGCAAAACAGGTTTGAGTATATTTCTATTTGTATACAATACCTTAACTCTTTACCAGACATCAACATTTTTGACTGTTCCATATTGAAAGATGTTGCAGACGACAATTTTAAGTGAATTAAATTTTACATCTTCAGGTCTTTTTGGTTAGAAAATGTTGTGGGAAATGAAGAAATTGCTTGCCACAAGCAAGTTCTTCATTTTCCAAAATGTTTGCAAATGTCATTGTTTTGAAGGGAGTCAAGAAGTGTCTTTGTGTGGTAATGAGTAAACTCTTTCACCACTAAGCCCTAATGTTAACATTCCTGGTAGAACAAGATAAGTAAAGCATTTAGGCAAAAGAGTTAAAAGCAGAAAAACAGCGTTTCATTCTTTGCTTCGATGTTTTCAGTGCTGTGTTCTGCGTAAATCATATCTTTATATATAAAAAAACCAACATTTTCTCGTTTACAGCAACTTTTCAATGATACCAGTCAATCATTCTTTCGTTTGAGAAAGAGTCAATGTCATTTGGTGAAAATACATTTTAACTTATTTTTGTCTAGGCAATACTTACGTGATCAGGAAAACCTTTCCGCCAAAAAAATAAACTTGTTAAAGATCAAAACATATATTAGAGGGAACAGTTTCGATCCTAGTCAGGTTGCGCGGAGTCTAGTCAGGCTGCGCGGAGTGCGCAGCCTGACTAGGATCGATGCTTTTCACACTTTCCCTTTTAGCGTGACGTGTAAGAATTATACATTGGGCTTTTTCAAATGTAAACGATCTTTTATTAAGTCTATGGTGTTTTTTTTTTCAGGCAACCAACAAAGACATGGAGTCATTCCAGGCTCTTATAGACTACCTTAATCGAATACAGGGTGACTCAAAAGAGCATCCGCAACTGTTTTTGGCACGAGGGCTAATTGTTTGGATTGCGCACACTCAGAATAATATAATACCTGACAATATCACATCCGAGGATAGCCCGACGTATCTAGTAACAGTGAGTGCTTTAGGTGTAATACCTCACGAGGAAGCATTTCAGACGTTTTGTAGGTAAGCTATGCGATACTGATCAATATGAG
This sequence comes from Fragum sueziense, assembly GCA_963680895.1. NCBI lineage: Eukaryota > Metazoa > Mollusca > Bivalvia > Cardiida > Cardiidae > Fragum > Fragum sueziense. The sequence continues at coordinate 47,798,002 of OY804592.1, forward strand.
ACTGCTCGAAATTAATGTGTACATGACAATCAGGTTTATATAGTCGTAATTTAAAAAAATAGATAAAACTCCAAAAGAATAGTTCATACTAGACAATTTCCTCTATTGTATGTTATAAACTCTATGATTTGGGAAAGATGGGAGAAGGGGACTTCTCAAAAGCAAAACTTAAATACATATCTTAAAGCTACTATTTCCCAGATTTGGACCCAAATATTGTCAAATACAAACAAAATGTACACTTTTTAAGCTTTATATGACCTGATTAAATGATTACGACAAACTATTGAAGCAACGACTCATTTTTTCGCAATTTGATACCAAATTCATGAAGCGATGTCGAAAGTAGGTCAAAACAGTAGGACATGCGACTTTCTTAAATGACGTCACAACATACATGATGACGTCATATTGAAATTTAAGTATGAATCTCGTTTGAATAATGGTCCGCGCTGTATGCGCATGCGCAACAATTTGAAAATAATTCTAACCCCATCAGTGATGGGGTTGAATTTAGGCTTGGATTCTCCCTAAATTCAGCTATCTGTCTTGTAATTTCGGCTCATTCTCTGTCTGAATCGCATATTATTAACCATCCCGAGGTGGTCAACACAAACGTTTTGCATATTTTTCAAAAAAAATCATTTTTTGCAATTAGACCATCTGTTACCGTCGCCCTTTAAACATGGGAGTCAATTGGAAATTTGAATAATTTTATAATTGTGAAAAATTACGGAATTCTGCACAACAAAATTAAATGAAACTTTGATATTCGATGGACCGTCAGATGAATGTACCATTATACAGTAATATGTCGTCGGTGTAAATGCAAAACCTCGTATGTCGATCCTTGCGATTTTCAAAGTACAAACTTGTGTGCCCAGTTTAGACAATTCTTGCAGGTTTTGAGATATTTTTACTGATCAGTATTAATGGCACATTATTTGTGAACAATATGTCCAAATTTCAAGTAAAACATTTCAGTTTGGGAAAAGTTATTACACTTTTTCCATCCCCTTCAAAAATTTTCCAAAACGAGATACGAGGTTTTGCATTTACAACGACGATGTGAACGTGGGCCGCATCAAAAGTGTTTTTCAACTGAAAAAGCAGCATTTCAGCTGAATTTTGTTTAGGTATTGGCAGTGAAAGAAGTATTGGCCAAATGATAAACAATCATAATTATGATCATAAAGATTGTGTTGCTTAAACATCAATCCGATTTCGAAATCAATGTGAGTTGTCTTTAAAGTGATTTCTCCTAGTTAGAAAATGGACATAAATATAGCATTGAGTAATTTGTATTCATCCCACATATATTAGTGTTATGTATGGAACTGAAATCTAAAAAAAACATTTAAGACAAAAAGTCAGTAAATAAACCAATGGGACTTTTCTGGTGATACATTCCTTAGAAGCCGTCAGAAACTTGGTAAATCTTACATCATCCATATTACGGGCGTCGTTAAATAGGGCTTCATGATAGATTTTAACGTTTTATTCTTGTCCAATGAAAAACTGTCACGAAATTTATATTGTTCAGCACAAAAATGTAACTAATCTTACTTTCTATTTTCTTTTTCAGAAGCATATATACTGTTTTTTTTATTTACAACAACATGCGCGTTTTGGGTACACAATCGAATCGAACTTTAGGCCACTTTAATTAAGCCCCTTTGTCCATAAATTGCTAATTAGAGCCTGTACGTATGGAAATTGTTACTCTCCAAAGCCGAGGTCTATTGATTAAACCATCAAATATGACCTCTGCCGTTTTTGATACACCAACAGCCTATTTGGTCGTCATAATCTAATTATAGCACATCGTTTGAATTATCGAATCAAAATCATTCAGTTTTATCTTGTATAATCATTACGCATACATTACGTCGCTTCTATTTTTGGCTAAAGCCGGTATTTTTTAATTATCGAATCAAAATCAATCAGTTTTATCTTGTATGATAACGTATACATTACGTTGCTTCAATTTTTGGCTGAAGTCGGTAATTTGAAGCGTCAGCCAATGAAAATTTGCATCAGATTATTCAAATGTTTTGTTGTTTAAGCCAACGATTGGATAACGAAATCCCGAAAAGGCCCCGAGATTAGAAATGAAATGACCCCGTGAGAAAAGAGTATCATTCTATCGAAATGGAATGAAGAGATAATGTGCTCTGTTTTAAGATAGTAGGAAATTGTATTCAAGCTCAGTATGTTATGCGATTTATCAATGAATCTAAACAAAGGGAATGCTTATTTAAAAGCTAGGCCCTTTATCTATATAAATGTGTTGCTCAAATATGTTTAAAATGGCATTGAAAGGAATACCTGGACTATACTAATCAAAACACTATTTTATGCATTACTCTTGAGATCTGCATGTACTCTCAGTGTTGGTGAATATGATAATGTGATCTCGAATCACCTGAATATTTCAGGTATGCAGGGATAGACTGTAGAATTGTCACCGGTCAAGTAAAGTCAGCTGCATATCAAGTAGGCGATGATGTCCCGGACGACTCTAAGAAAGGAGCATGGAATATCATAACTGCAGATGGCCACCGACATCTCATACAGCCATGCTGGATTTTAAGCGGCATTACCGGGAGGTCACATGGCGGAGAGACAATACTCGAGGCTGACGGTGAAGCCACTCTAACAGAAACAACAGAATATTCTGGATATGTAGAACACATTTTTGAAGACTTCTGGTTTTGCACAAATCCAAAAATATTTGCTATACATTGTTATCCAGATAATCCCGCGGATCAGCTTCTGCCTGAAGGGGAAATGGTGAAAAGCGTGGACGAATTCTTCACTTTACCATTTCTTGAGCAGCCTTGCTTTATATCAAACTTATCCCTCTTGTCTGAAAAATCCTGCCGAATTAAGTCAAACAATGGCAAATGCAGGATCCATATTTTGGTTAACAGACCCACAAAGCCAAACAGTCTGAACTTTTCCTACACACTGTCCATTATCGGCTCGAATACGTCTGGTTTGAAGGCAGCAGATATCCCAAGGCTCGTTCTGTTTTCAAGAAACCAAGATGTTTGTGAATTTGAAATTCGGTTTCCTATAACGGGAGTGTACAGATTCAAACTAGATGTTCGGACGGATGACTTCAGTTGGTTATGCTGTGAATTTAGAATTGAATGCACTAAGGTGGACCCAAACTGTAGAAAGTTACCATTTGATAGCGGTATAGAAGGGTACGGCTTCGGTCCTTCTGCCGAAGAGGCTGGTTTGAAAAATCCATCAGAACCTGGTGGAAAACTCTATGTTGATCCAACTACATTGGCACAGGGAGGCCATCGTAAGAACAAGATGCTGAAATTCCAGACAGAAGAAGACTGCATAAAAAAGATGGATTACTTTTCTGAACTTTTCTCTGTTGATGGGAAAGGGAAAACGGTGACACACTTTGGTAGGCATTTGTTTATTCAGTTCGTTCGGGAATGATTAACGCATGATTTCGAAGTACCTAATAGAAAGGTTAGATGAAATTGCAAGATCTCCTTTTTTTCCGGCAACATTTCCTGTGTTTTGTCGTCTAGATTTGCCATTCTAAATAACTTTAATCCTGTATTCTATTTGTTTCTAGTGCAAGTTTTCCAAACATGCGTTTATTTGAGACATGAAAAACTATGATAAAGGAAAAGGTGAAGTTGTCATTAATCTACTTTCGTAGAGATTTCAAATCGAAAATGCTGACCAAGCCTGAGAGTTACAGCGTCGGGTTTCGGTGAAGAAACCTTAACTGTGGAGGCAGAAATGGAAATTTTGACTGTCTCACACATTCGAAACGATGTCGTGTACATGTATTTAAAAAAAATCGGAAGGTGCCATCGATAAAAGCTTCTACTTTTAACTGAAATCGATACAAATTAATGTATTGAGCTAAGCATATTAAAGAATTATATGATAATCCCACTAAGTAATTGCATTTTTCTTTTGTCTTTTTTCAGACCTTTTATTAGGCCTATAACATTTTTGAAACGTGTATCATCCAAAGTGTATCTATAACGTTTTTGGTGTTCTATGCTCAGGTAAAAGTAAAACGGTTGTTGATCCCTCAACCTGCAACATGTCTGTTGAAATAGCCGTCAGTAAACCTGGAGAATATGCGCTGAAGATAAACTCCAAACCAAAGGGAAGGACAAGAGGATCCGATACCCAGGAGGTGGCACGATACATAGTTTCTACTGATACGGAAGTTTGTAAGTTTGGTTTGTATGATCGCAAATTACGCTAAAAAAATGCCCTCTACTGTAGTTACCTCATTTTCAAACATGAGAAATATAGTCATTTCTAGAACCTTTCATCAAACTGTTAATTGCACTAATTCTAGAATTTTCCACACAAAATATTTTTTTTAAAAATAATTAATTCTACCCCTTCGATGCCGATGCATTATGGTCTACGGTAATAAAACCGAAAGCTAAATTGACCTAGAGATTAAACCCATAACGATTTCTGAATTGGTTTGATATACCAAACAGTTCACAACAATGACTCATCCCTCCGCGGAAGGATTCTGAGTGATTATCCCGACACACGTACGCCTGGTCCGAATACATGAGTTGATTTTTAAAAACAAAGAACTTCTTACTCTTGGCACAAGTCGTATTGCAAGCTCAAATGACGCCATTGTTTAAATACAGCTAGTAGGCATAGACAATCATACTATAATTTGAGCAACGTTTGTCCGTTTGTCTGTTTGTCTGTTTGTTCCCCTACTCCTCCCAGGTCCTTGGGCCGATCTTCACCAAACTTGGAGGGAAGGTGGAGGGCGGCCCCGGATATTAGCTTGAGGGGTTCATTTTTTGAAAGGTCAAGGTCATCGAGGTCAAAGGTCAAATTTATGTTTTTACGGGTTACGGGTATCGTTTTTACGGGTTACGGGACGGGATTGCTTACGGGTTACGGGACGGGATTAGGTGAAGGGCAGCCCCGGATAGGTCAAGACAATCGAGGTCAAAGGTCAAATTTCGAGACGGGTAAAATTGGTAGTCTATTAAAATAGAGGATATTTGGCACTATTTCTTCCTCGTATTAATCCTTATCCCGTTAACCTAATTTTATTGCAAGCAAGTTGTCAATTTTAGTGCCATTTCGATCGGGTTGTCTAACTTTTTATGCCACAATATTTGAGTGTAAAGTAGGTTGGGTAGGCTAAGATCAGGTTGAATGTTTGTGCAGGCTAAATCAAGTCCTTAAAGCCTGTGAAAGCTCTGATCAAAACAGGATAGTGAAGTGGACAGCGTGTAAAGGGTAAGCTTAAAAGTATGGTTATACTGGCGGACGTTAAACGTCCACCAAAAACGACAAAATTTAGATTGTTTTGAAAGATCAATTCGGAAGTGGTTGTAGGCGACGAAAAAAATGTTGAAATGATTTTTTTTACATTATAGTATTATTATACAACATTGAGACAAAAGTAGTAAAAACTGGTTATCAGGAGATGCTTCCTTTGTCTCAATATTAACCTGATCATTTCTATTACGGGCGTCAAAACAAAATTATTTTCATGGATGACATATTATTTAGGTTCCATTTAGATATTTTTGAATCTGTAATTACACCATTGTGAAAGGATTAAGTGAGAAATGATATCAGTAGAAGGCATTATGATTTCAGATATATACCCGTAACATGTACCTCGTTTTAGCGTCCAGAAAAGAAAACATTGAGAAATATAAAAAGAAAAAACTAATAATGAACAGTTTTTTCTGTAGCCTCACAATTTCCTTTGTGATATTTTGCACGAATCTTTTCATTTCCAAAATCCACATTGTTGTCTCCTGCAGGTCCAGCCCAAAATATTCAGTTTTTTTGTCGTTTCTGAAATGCTTTATTGTCAACATGCTTTCTAAACGTCAAACGAGCATTGAACATGACGTAGATAAATATTGTGATGTTGTGAACCCTTAGGTAGAGCTGGCAGTATTATGTACAGTTGGCGCCACATCGTATGGCACGTGTTTATATTTTGTTTAACGTTCAATTACATTTGAACAAAATATAAACATTGTGCCATACGATGTGGCGCCAACTGTAGAACTTTGTAGTTTTATTTCAACTACACGTATACATGTATTAAATATCTACGAACCAACTCTATAGGCGATGATGTATAATTACATGACCACGATGAACGTGGAAATAGATAAGATCCGACCGACCCTTGAAAATGCTGTCGACCCGAATTATTTTTGCCTCCAAAGATAGAATTCAAGTAACAACACTAAAACTAGCTAAAAGAATGAGTAAACCCGGCCTACAAACTCTATTTTTCCAAACTGAAGCTACCATACTTTTTATTTTGCATAAGACCATGCAACGTAACTCTGTCACAGTATGCACAGGCAGAATTGGTCCCATGATGGTCTCAAACGCTTTTTTTTTTCAATATCCCAGCTCGAAATCATTTTGCAATTTCAGATAAGAATCAATTTGAAGTCAAACTGAAAAAGAGGGAAGTTACGAAGGAAAGCAAAATTGCTGCAAAAGAGGAAACAAAACGCACATTACTTGAAGAGCACGAGGTGTTACATAATGAGATTCAGGATCTTCTAAAGAAAATATAGTTAAGATAGTACACCCGAGAGATTCGCGTGACGTCGGAATTATTCGGGCGACGTTGTAAACATTCGTTGTACGTTCCAACGCCGAATATTTAACGACCGCACCCGAATAGGTTCGAATACGTAACGACACCGCTCGAAAAAAGGCCGAGTTTTATGAATCCCAAAAACACGGGTGGTAAACAGAGAAACTAGCTCCAAAAAGAGGTAGTTGCATAGAGCGAAAATTTGTAGGTCACGAACACATTTTCTAAAATTATTTCTTTTAAAAAGAGTTTTTGAGAAATCTGGCGATGCTGTAATATGAAGAAATGGTCGGAGTTTGTTGTGCACGAGAAAATACGGTATTAGTAGTAGGGTTTGAATACAATCGTTGAAAAACATTTCAAAATCGAAAGCTCGATCAGCACTCGAGCGCTTGATCGAGTTGATTTGGTCGGCAATGGGAACGCGCCTTTAAGGTAGAATACCCATAATGAGCACCAAAGAGCCAGCGACGAAATTTGAAAAATGCCAGTAATTCCTAAACTGTGCTATATTTCCATTCCAAATATTAACATAATATATAAGTATTTTGCACGGTTTAGAATTTTGAATTCATGCATACTATTCCCCGCTACAATCTTATTGCTTGAGATTTATACGTGACCAACCTTTCACTTGACCATATCAAAATTTAAAAAAAAAGATGTAACAATGTTGCTGTTGTTGTTGTTGTTGTTGTTTAAGGAAAAAAGAGGCTTTTTAAAGTGCATTAAACTAGAAAACGTGTTTTTTGTCCTTAGCGCGGAACAGGATTATATTTATAGGACAAAATAGACACTTTGATAAATCTGGTCACAGGCTTGTGGGTGGAATCAGCGCCAACGTTATTATAGGGTTAATTCATGTTTTTGAGGTCGTTAACATTCGCAGAGGCACAAGAAATACGTTAACGCCATTTGGAACACCTCGGATAATTCCACCGAAGATCGAATCATCGACTCGGAAGTATATGTATGAAGAAATGTTTAAAAAATCGAATTTCTTAGCCGGAAGTTATTACGTTTCATAAAGTAGTATGGCAACTTACGGGACTTGCAGGATGAAATCATTCTAAAATGAGAGGACAATGGAACTGCATACAACGCATTTCAGTATCACTGTCGCTTTCTTGTTGACATTAGTTACGGACAAACGTTTGTTGTTGTTCTATTCTATTCTATTCATAGTCTGAAAGTAGATCCACGACTTGCATCCGCGGTATGATTCGACAGAATAGTCCGTGGTGTTCCAAATGACGTTAACGCCCGAGTGCGAAGCACGAGGGTCGTTTTCGTATTTTGCGGGCCTCTGCGAATGTTAACGACTGAAAATTACGTGAATTGACGCTATCATTGCATAAAAAGCATAAATTTCCAATGACTACTTACCATAAACCCCTTGATATGTGCGAAAAATGAACCGAGGGGAGATAAGAAAATGTCCGCAATTGTTATCTTGTTCTGATAAATCTTCCGAGATTTTTTTGTTATGCGTGACGTCGGTAAAACGAAGTTACGTCATAATTTGGTGCACCAAAAGGCGAATATCGCTTCTTTAACGTACGACGTTGAGAACTTTGCGGGAAAAGAGACAATTGTTTATTTTGAAGGGTCAAATCGAGGATATTTGAGTGCAAAGCCGGTCCGATATCGCACTGAATAACAACCGGGTTTTCACGATATCGGACCGGTTTCTTCTCGTTATTCAATGTTGATAACGGCCCAAAACACACATTTTATGCAATAATATACATGAACATGTCTAATCTTTTCAACTTTCAATTTGTTTGGCGTAGATTCTGCCCCATAAAGCTTTGTGTTTTATGACAACGTCGATACTTCTACTTAAAATAGACTATTGAAATTGTACATAATGGATGTTTTATCTTTCACAACTAAATAGATCAATACAGTGGCAATAAGGAAGTTTAAAAGATGTCTTGTCACGCCATGCAACCATGTTCTTTCAAAATTAATTATAGAGAACAGAAATTTTAATTCTGGCTATCTAATTTAGCGCAAAAACACTACAATATTATCGCAATCCCATGGTTTCTACAAAGATTCAAGCGAATGCAATTTTCAAAGATGTTTGAAGAAACTATGAAATTCAGTGCAGAGCGAGTTAGAATCGGGAATAACCAACTCAAAGGCGCTTTCGGTGCACATTATCTCGTCAAAATCCACAGAGTATAAGCTGAGAAAATAATCAAAATTGCTTTGAAGCGAACGATTTTTCGGTGTGAACGTTTCCAAAAGGTCACACGGGTTACCGACCGTGATTATAGAAATTCAAAGATCCTTTTATCCATGCCGGTTCTCTTCTGCGTTTATTTTATTGACAAAAACTTGAAAATCCTCTGTTGTATTGAAATATAGATCGATCTGAAGATATACAGTAGTTGATACCCGATAGTTAAAACGCAATTAAAATTGTTATGAATGGATTTTAGAGGGAATATCAAGAAATACATGTATTTGTAACAAAATGCAGAGGCTCCATTCTTATGACGAGAAAACGGTAAACTTTTCGAAAATCGATGATCATTCAAATCAGGTTTGTAATTAGTTTATTTACTTGGATATTTATTTATTTATTTTTACAGTAGGACAACTTGCGTAATTTGACATTTGTAGTGTCGATCCTGAAAAGTTTGCGCACTAAACTAGGTTGCAAAGATAACTTTCTATCGACAGTAACAAATGTTTAATACATTTCTAGGGCTTAGCACAAAACTAATGTAAGTACATTTTGTAAAATTGTACAGGAGAGGGGGAAATATCAATAACTTTCTTTCCTTCCTAAAGATCCAGAAAATGTAAAAAAGTCAATTCTTCAAAAATATGTCTTTACGATAGTTTCTTACGTGGCCCCCGATATCTTTTTTTTTCTTATACAGGCTACCCATGCAGATTCAAAAACCTTCGACGATCTGATCGACTATTTGAACCGCATATTACAAAATGGCGGGAGCACAAATTCTAAACTGCTGCTTGCACGAGGCATACTGGCGTGGATCGGTCACGCGCAGACCAACCTGGATGTAAATGCACCATTTAATACACCGATGAATCTGGTGTTGGACATGGTGAGAGGGAGAGTCAGTCATGCTCAAGTATTTAAAACATTCTGTGGGTATGTACATCTTTTAAAACTCTTTCCCAAACCCTAAGCCGACGTCCATTGTACAAAAAGTTAAAGCAAAAGAAACTAGATGCCGAAGGGCAACATGTCGAGCCCGCTCATTTTGAAGAAAGAAGACCATACCTATGTCTACAGCTGTCATTACAATGGCGTTGTAAAAGTGGGGACAAAATAAGTTGGAATGATGGGGATCATGGTGAGACAGTTTATTGTTCACAAAATATTACATGTCTATGTATTTATAACGAGATACCAGAATGGATTAATTTGAGTATACATATGTGACCCGTCACGCTAAAAGGGACCTTATGCTAAGTCCATAAAACCAAATTCCGAGAAATATACCAGACCAAGCAGAAGTCCATCCGATGTCGTATTTGGAAAACGAAAATATTGTAAGGTAGAGAAAACATTCTAGATTCAGAAAATACTTAAACGTGAAAAGTTTCGACCCTAGTCAGGCTGCGCGGACTGCGCAGACGGACTAGGGTCGATACTTTTCACAAATCCGATAAGGTCCCTTTTAGCGCGACGGGTCACATATAAGGAAAATAAGCCATGCCCCCTGGCACCCATTTTTTGTACGGATCGGAATAATTTGAACATTCTGAGAAGTACGAAAATTAGCTGCACGTAGCTGTACGTGGCCATGTTTTTTACGGATTGAGATAATTTGAACAATCTTGGTAGAGGGCCATCCAAAGAATATTTGTGCCAAATTAGTTTGAAATCTGGGCTGTAGTTTTGGAGGAGATGAATTTCAAAGTTTGACTATATACATAAAAAATCAACTCATTTTTTACATTTGACCTCAAAGTTTGACCTTGACCTTTCATCTTGGAATCTGGTTCTTGCACGCGACACTCCATCTTACTGAGCTTGACATTTGTGCCAAGTTATTTCTGAATCCCTCCATCCATGGTGAAGTTATGGCCCGGACAAGCAAAAATCATCTCATTTTTGACATTTGACCTCCAAGTTTGACCTTGACCTTTGAGCTTGGAATCTGGTTTTTGCACGCGACACTCCGCCTTACTGAGCTTGACATTTGTGCCAAGTTATTTCTGAATCCCTCCATCCATGGTGAAGTTATGGCCCGGACAAGCAAAAATCATCTCATTTTTGACATTTGACCTCCAAGTTTGACCTTGACCTTTGAGCTTGGAATCTGGTTCTTGCACGCGACACTCTGCCTTACTGAGCTTGACATTTGTGCCAAGTTATTTCTGAATCCCTCCATCCATGGTGAAGTTATGGCCCGGACAAGCAAAAATCATCTCATTTTTGACATTTGACCTCCAAGTTTGACCTTGACCTTTGAGCTTGGAATCTGGTTCTTGCACGCGACACTCTGCCTTACTGAGCTTGACATTTGTGCCAAGTTATTTCTGAATCCCTCCATCCATGGTGAAGTTATGGCCCGGACAAGCAAAAATCTTCTCATTTTTGACATTTGACCTCCAAGTTTGACCTTGACCTTTGAGCTTGGAATCTGGTTCTTGCACGCGACACTCCGCCTTACTGAGCTTGACATTTGTGCCAAGTTATTTCTGAATCCCTCCATCCATGGTGAAGTTATGGCCCGGACAAGCTCCATCCGGACGGACGCACGCACTAACGCACGCACGCACTAACGCACGCACGCACTAACGCACGCACGCACTAACGCACTAACGCACATACACCGAACCGCCATTGTGACAACTATGTCGAGCTCACCGCAAGCGGGCTCGACAAAAATGATGATATGAAGTATCCTCTTCCCCATCTTTCCCAACATGTTATGAGCTATCATGTCAACAAGTGCTTTCACTATCAGCATCCATTTGCAGCAGCTTCCAAAATTGAATAGTCTAAAAGTTTGCCGCCTGCAAATGCCAAAGGGTTAGTTACGAGAAATGGAATCTACCGATTATCGATAGATCGGGCGCACAATTTTTACTACTCTTCCTGTGTGTCTGTCTGAAAAAAAACTTTAACATTGTAACTTCTCGTTATATAACGACTGGTAGATAAATGTATATTTGACATAACTAGACCCTATCTGTCAAACTGACACCAGGCTATGTTCTCGAGACACTTGCTTGAATTACATGTACGTGGGCATTGGTGTTTAACACGAACATTTCCTTTGTGTTGTTTTCTAGCTCTCTATTTATCTGGCAACGAACTAATTCCCTTTAGTTAGTCGGCAAATACAAATGCACCAAGAAAGATGGGGTTTATACATGATTTTTATTTCGAGTCATTAATTTTGACTACACATATTCTAGATACGCCAACATAGACTGCAGGATCGTGACGGGTCGTGCTAAAGCTATCCGCTATCGTGCTGGTGACGGCGATTCTCAGTACCTACAGAATCATTCGTGGAACATTTTCATGACGGACGGTCAACATCATCTCGTACATCCAGGTTGGGCTGTCCATGCCATTGTTGGCTACTCTCATGGTGGAGAGTTAGTGGTGGAGGCGGATGGGAAAAATAAACTACACATGAAAACAGAACAGACCGGTCGCTCACAGTACGTCTTTAATGACTTCTGGTTTTGTACACATCCGAAGATATTCGTGACTCGATGTTACCCGAACAGTCCACAAGATCAGCTCCTATCCGCGGGTGAGACGATCAAAAACGTAGATGCTTTTCTTGCCCTTCCCGATCTGCGCCAGGCATTCTACATGTCTGATCTATCCTTGATGACGGAGAAGTCGTGTAGACTGAAGACAAACAAGGGTACGTGTCAGATCCATCTACTTGCCAACAGAAGTACGTGTAAACCCAGCAGTCTGAACTTCTCATACGAGCTTACTATAGTCGACACTGGTCAGGCAGCTTCAAGCTTCAAGGCGGAAGATCTTCCCAGACTTGTTTTGTTTACAAGAAACCAAGATGTCTACGAGTTTGAGATACGCTTCCCGGTCACTGGTGAATACAGGTTTACCCTCACTCTTCACTTTGAAGACAGAGAGAATAGGTGCTGCGAATTCAAAATTAACTGCACAGAAGCGAGCAAGAACTGTAAAAAGCTACCATTTGATAGTGGTATAGAGGGGTTCGGGTTTGGTACCTCCGCCACAGAGGCTGGTTTGAAGAATCCCTCACAACCCGGAGGCAAGGTCTACATAGAACCATCCACCTCAAAGAAGGGCAAGAACTGCCAGAACAAGAAGCTGAAATATCAGGTGGATGAAGACCATGTCAACAAAACAGAGTTCTCTACTGAGGTATTCTCTGTCGATGGGAAAGGGAACGTTGTAGCACATCCTGGTAAGTAGGCCTACATGTAATTCGATTTTTCTCTGTTGAAATGCGCTCTTTGATATGTTGATGTCGCTCATTTAGATTTTCATTACATCAGAGCGCACTGCCATTCAAAAATAACGGAAAGTCCGACACAAGTTGTGGCGCTTTGCTCACCTTCCGATCTTACACGCTATCTCCTTATGATACCGATCAATGAACCATTTATTGTCATGACTGGTGAAAAATTTAAGTTTAAATGTATTTCTAAAAGGTTTATAGACAAAGGTTTCCTGAACAGCCATTGATTACAATTACCTATTTTCCGTTGTTTTTGAGCGGTAGTGCGCTCTGATGTAAACATATCAAAAAGCGAATTTCATCAGAGAAAACTCGGAATAGCCTACATGTGGATCAATCTTAGCAAGTCAAGGATTCTACATCTATTTCGTTCCTTACGAAGGAACAAAGTTGGGGTAGAGAGAGTCCTTGGTTTGATAATACGATGTGGATAATAAATACTTATACATTTGATAAAATACCACATGATTTATAATATCCTGATAAGATCCAGATTGATACTTTTCTCAATTTGTTTTTTTATTTGTCCTTCTTTCTTATTTTCTTTTTTCTTCTGTGTGTGGGGGGTACTTTAACCCTTTCCCATACCATACCATTCAAGACCCAGTTGTTTTACGTCGCCTGAAGGTAATAGTTAGCATTGTATTGTAGCAAAAGAAGGAAATGCTGTGCTGTAGTGTACATCACCATACCATTCAAACACATTAGACTTACCAATTTTCGCACCAAAACACTTTACAAGTGCAAAATCGGAATGGGGTGTCTCTTTTAATTTCAATTGATGTCATAAGTGCCAGAGCAATAGATAAGAGAGGAGAGGGGGAAGACATTCTACAAATGTTATGACATTATATACCACATGTTTGAGATGATTCCAATGAATACCCACAACATGGGGATTTGGTGAAAATTAAAAGAATTAAGACGATTTACATTTTGTAAAGCTATCTCTTATGGGTAGCTCTGAGCTATGGTCTTGTATATTCCCAGGTAAGAGCAAGACGGTGGTAGATCCAGCGACATGCAGCATGTGTATTGATCTATCCATCGTGGAACCAGGAGAATACGCTCTCAAAATCAACTCCAAACAGAAGGGAAAGGGACAGACAACAGAGGTGGCCAGGTATATGTTGTCTACGGACAAGGAAGTGCGTAAGTTGTCTTCTCGCAATTGGGCCCATAATGAGCTTTAATTGAGAAATGAAATCCCGTTGCAATGCAACTAGTCGCATTTGCTTTCGTTATCCTGAAAAAGCCTATCGTTTTCATATCAAAACAAGAGGGCCAGAATGGCCCTATATCGCTCACCTGAAAGAAGTTTAAGACACGCCCACTTTTTTTTTACTGATCAAAAATTTGCAAACAAACTTGAAAAGGGTCACTCAAGGAACAGCATTGTCAAATTTGTTTCAAATTTACCCTATGCTTGATTTTTAAAGAATTTTCTTATGATTTCTCTAAGTCCGATAAGCCACGCCCTGCCACGCCCACTCTTTTTTACTAATACAAAATTTGCCAACATATTTTGAAAAGGGTCACTCAAGGAACATTTCTGTAAAGTTTGCTTCAAATTGGGCCAAGGGTTGATTTTTAAAGAATTTTCTTATGATTTCTGTAAGTCCGATAAGCCACGCCTAATTTTTTCTGACGAATAAAAAATTTGAGAAAATTTTTTGAAAAGAGTCACCCAAGGAACATTTCTGCCAAGTGTGGTTCAAATTGGGCCAATGGTTGATTTTTAAAGAATTTTCTTATGATTTCTCCAAGTCTGGTAAATGCTGACCTGCCACGCCCACAATTTTGGATGAATAAAAAATCCGCAAACAAATCTTAAGAAGGGTCACCCAAGGAACATTCCTGCCAAATTTGGTTTTAATTGGCCCTATGGTTAAGGAGAAGAAGATTTTTGAAGAATGTTTTAACAATTTCTCTTGGTTAGATAAGCCCCGCCCTGCCACACCCACATTTTTTTACGAAACTATAAATTTATGAACAAATGTTGAAAAGGGTCACTCAAGGAACAATTCTGCCAAGTTCGGTTCAAATTGCCCCTTTGGTTGATTTTTAAAGAATTTTCTTAGGATTTCTCTAAGGCTTATAAGCCCCTTCCTCCCTGCCACGCCCTCATTTTTTGACAAATGTAAAATTTTGTGAATCATTTTTGAAAAGAGAGACTCAAAGAACATTCCTGCAAAGTCTGCTTCAAATAGGCCCAATGGTTAATTTTTAAAGAATTTTCTTATGATTTCTCTTAGTCTGATAAGCCCCTTTCTCCCTGCCACGGCCCCAATTTTTTACAAATGAAAAAATTTGTGAACAAATTTTAAAAAGAACGGCTTAAGGCACATCCCTGCAAAGTCTGGTTCAAATTGGCCCAATGGTTGATTTTTAAAGAATTTTCTTATGATTTTTCATAGTCTGATAAGCGCCTTTCTCCCTGCCACGGCCACGTTTTTAGACGAATCAAAAATCTGAGAACAAATTTTGAGAAGGGTCACTCAAGGAACAATTCTGCCAAGTTTGGTTCAAATTGGAACAATGGTTGATTTTTAAAGAATTTTCTTAGGATTTCTCTAAGTGCGATAAGCCCCGCCCTGCCACGCCCACATTTTTTGACGAATCAAAAATCTGCGAACAAGTTTTGAGAAGGGTCACTCAAGGAACATTCCTGCCAAGTTTGGTCAAAATTGGCCTGTTAGTTTTGGAGAAGAAGATGTTTGAAGAAATTGTTGACGGACGGACAGACAGACGGACAGACGGACGACGGACGGTGAGTGACCACAATAGCTCCCCTCGAGCACTTCGTGCTCAGGTGAGCTAATAAAACGAGGACCATAATGGTCCTAAACGCTCACCTGAACCAATATGACAATAACGTCATTAGCAATTTTGTCAAATTCAAAGGCATAAAACTAACGACTTTCTGTTCCGAAAAAAATAAGTAACAACTTTGTTCAAATCGATCCATTAAAGTGGGGTATAAATGAACACAATGGCTGAACTTTTTTATGAATTATTTCATGATTTCGCAACTACTAACTGTGCAAGTCGGACGTTTTGCTTCAACATCACTTTTTATGTATTGTTATTTTCTATTATTAAGATGATAGTCAAAGAAGAATTAAACTTAAGAAGAGGGAAGTAAAAAAGGAAAACAAAAAGTCAGAAAAAGAAGATGAGAAAAGAACGTTGATGGAGGAATACGAATCATTGCAGACAGAACTAGAGGACAATAACTTGCTAGGTGAGATTAATATACCCTTTCCAAACCAGCAAAAGTTTGGACCGCGTGTTCTTGCAACAAGAGTTGTCCGCGGACAACGTAGCTCGTCTATACAAGAGCTGATCGCAAAAAAAACGAGTCCAAGGTTCAAGGTCATGATCTCAAGGTCAAGGTCATGGCCAGAGGTATTCATATATGAAATATCAAGGCTCTATCTGTAATAGTGCATGAGATATGGGCCAGGTAAAAGTTTTTTTAAAAGTAGGTCAAATTCCAAGCTCGATGTCACTAAGCCAAAGGTCATGGTCCAAAATGAAAGGTCTTGGTGAGAAGTATCCATGTGTGAAGTGAAGACGCGACAGGACGGGACGCCGACACTAGGGCTGTGACATTAGCTCCCCGGACATGATGTCCCGGCTCGGTAAAAATTCCTATGCACGATAGTTTTGATATTGATAAAGATAAAGACTGTTTATCATGTCACAAATGAAATATGGAACCAAAAAGAGGACAACCCGTGATCTTGAGCTTCATTTTGAAAATCATTTTTCTCAATAATTTACATTACTTTTCAAATAGGGGTATCAAGGTCAGGTTAGAGTTTTGGATGCGCAGTCGAATCGCATTCGGCCACCATAATGACTTGCAGCAACTTTCAGGGAGTAAAATCGTTTATTATCAGATTCCATTTTGCGAAGACCGAACTGGATCATTCAAACGAGCACCAACAAAATAGCGTTTACTGACTAATAAATGAAATATTGCATTTTGAAAAGTCATTATCCCATCTTAACCCTTTCCCAAACAAGACCTGGTTTTGGCGTCTCTAATACAAAAGGCTTGGGAATACATTGAAACAAAAGAAGAAACTGCTGATAACCAGCAGTTTCTCCTTTTTTCTCAATATTTTCTATGTCATATTTCACACAAATCCTATTTTTAATAACATCCATTTTATAATTTGTGGCAGTTTTTGAAGTGGGCCATCCTAAAACTTTGCCGTTTGGGAAAGGGTTAAATGTAGCTCTTAAATGCATTTTCTTTTTCAGTGAGCGGTCGAAGAAAGTAACCAGTAACACAGAGCCTTTGAACACCTCTCAAGTACATTGGATCTATTGGATCACGTCAGAACCACGTTGACAAAACAGTTTTGCTTTAGCATTTGCACTGTGGAAAATCACGTGACTCAGAATTTCAGAAAATCTTCAATATTTTTGTTAATACTTGAACAAGTTGAATTCGGTTTGAAGCAGAGAATGTGGGATAATGCCAGAAATAAGCTGAACGTGGTAGATTTAAAAAAAATCACTGATAAAAAAATTATTGAAGATAAACCAAAATTTTGGTTTATCTTCAATAACTTTTTTATCTGTTGATTTTTCAAAAAATCCACCACATCTATCGAATTGGTAGCGTCTGTCCACATTCTCTGCTTCAAACTGGATTCAAATCGGTCCAGTATTTACAAAATTATTGAAGAATTTCGGAAATTGTTGCATCACGTGATTATCCACCGTGATTTGTGACCCTTAGTGTCCATGGTGTCGTTACAAATGTTAAGTTTGACATTTTATGTAGACAATGGCTGTCCTTCGTGTTTTTTCATCGTTCTATACCATTGACAATCAAAGACTACATCGAAGCTCGTTTTCAGAAAACGAATAACTTCTTACACGGAAACAGTAAAATGTCGGTGTAAATGCAAAACCTTGTATGTCCATTTTTGCTATTTTCAAAGTAAAACCTTGTGTGCCCAGTTAAGACAATTCTTGCAGGTTTTGGGATATTTTTACCGATCAGTATTAATGACACATTATTTATGAACAATATGCCCAAATTTCAAGTGAAACCTTTCAGTTTGGGAAAAGTTTTTACACATTTTCCTTGCCATTTAAAATCTTCCAACAAGAGGCCCAAGAGGGCCTGAATCGCTCCACTGGTTCAAGTGGAAGAATTATCCAAAGATTTCTTGTAAGCCTTACACAGCCAAATCTTGAAATTTGTGAATGAATTTTAAAGAGAGACTCAAAGAACATTCTTGCAATAAGTATTCCTGGCGTTTCTCTGGCAATGAAAACCCAACATCCAATTGGAGTCTTCTTGCTTCCCATCCCATGCAGAAGATTCCAATAAGATTGATTCAATGATTGAAACCAGGCAGTGTAGAATAAGGTCAGGCTACAAGCAAGTGCAGGCCGCCTGCAGGAGCGGCAGAATTCGACCCTTTCCCAAACAAGGCATGTTTTAACGTCCCTACTAGAGAAGGCTTCGAAAACATTGAGGCAAAAGAAGAAAATGTTGATAATAAACATTTTCTTTTTTACCTTAATATTTTCCACGCTATATTGTACACAAATCCATTGTTTATCAATAACCATTTTATGGTCTGCAGGAGTCTTTTGGAATTCGACCACCCTAAAATTTTGCTGTTTGGGAAAGGTGTTACGGTGATTAATTGACTACCAACAACAAAGTCATCAATCCACATTTTGTTTTTAATGACAACAATCGGGTATAGATGTTTACAGTGATATTGATGAGTCTACACACGCTAGTCAAGTAAACAGAAGGAAAATGTAAATAGAAATAGTCAACGTCGTGTGAAAACAGGTCACGTTGTGGCATATTCCTGTAAATGGCAGATCAATTTCATCATTTCCGAAACGACATTCTTTCGTATTGCATCTGTTACTTTTTATTTCGAAACTTTGTTTTGTATGTTTCTAATATAGAAAGTGTGGAAAGCAACGAGAAAACATTTCCCAATCCATCATTTCTTATTTCTTTTGCTTTCTGCACTTTTGAAAAAAATAGATTTTGTGAATTTTAGCAACTCATAATCTCACATCAGCATATGAAACGTTTGTGTTTTTAATTGTGTTGCGAGAGAGTATGCTGCTCTGGATCAAGATTTAGTGACAATCCATTTTCACATGACGTTACTGACCTGTCTGAATTGTAGCATCTACTCAACAAGTCTAAATGACTTCAGTTTTACGTATAGAAACAGCATTATGTCGCTTTTCATTAAAACCCCCGTAACTGCAGCTTTGTTAAAGCTGCAGTTACGAGGTTTTCGTTGAAAAGCAGCGATAATCAATATCTTGTAAATAATTGTGCCTATAAAGTGTGCCGTATATCATAATTTAATGTAAAATCTAAAATATCTTTTCTAGTTCTGTTTCTAATTTTTGGACATGATACTTTTTTATTTACCTTTACATAACTGAAAAGTTTTTTTAGATCTGAAATGACAAATGACCCTGTTAATTAATTATGGAATAAAATATTGGGGCCAAAAACTTGATTTTATCTTTTCTTAAAATGAAAAGTGGAACTTTCATTTATGTCATTTGACGTAAAGCCATTTCCATTGTGTTTATGCTTCATTGTTTAAAAAAGAGGAAATCAATTCAATCAATATTCAGCAAAAACTGTGAGTATTACTTTCAAAATATGTGAAAGTGAAACAACATTATCTACCTAAATCGCTGTCTATTTTAATATTACAGTTCTACAGGTTAGTGATAACCTATTGTAAGAATATGTATGAAATCATTTAAAGACCAACATGGACAATGGGCTCTTACGTCATTGTAGAATGTTATGGATTAAGACCAGTTTGTGTCTAGATAAAGTCTGATCAGGATATATGTTGCTTTCTTAAAGTGTCTAAAATTCGTGACAAGTTATAGAAGAACAACATGGATCAAGATCAGAATTAAAGTGAGGTCTTACAGTTTCTACAAGTAAATAACATGTAGGAGACCAACATGGATGCAGATCAGACTGTGCATATGCACAGGCTGATCTGAATCCATTATGGTCCTTATTACCACGAGGGCCCTCTCTTCCACATCTTAGTTCATTTTCACTTACAATAATATTTCCACTAACCTCTAGAAATGCCAAAAATCTCTACAATAAATCTTTCATGCATTAACAAATAAAATAATCCACTCATCAAAACAATTAATTCCTCCATAACTATGACAACTGATGAAATATAATAATTCAATATCTATAATAATAGTATATCATGCTCTAGAGAAGAGAGGGGTGGTAAATTTGTAAGCTTTCAAAATCAAACTTTCCAACCAACTGTAGCCAAATAACCTGCTATAGCGAAATGAAGACAGTTCTTTGTCAACTTTTGACTTTCAAAAAGTTTATAATTAAATTCAATATTATTTGGTACTGCATAGGCCTAAAGCACATAGGCAACATATTAGTTAATCATTCGTGTTGACAAAATGCCAATCTTTTACTTTTGAGAAATGAAGCTTTTGAAAACAAAATAGATTATAATAGCTCCTCTTTAGTACTTTGTGCTCAGGTGAGCAAAAAAGAGCAAACAATAAGTACCTGGCAAATTATTGCTTTCAATGCTTGTATTCTTGAAGTCATCAGTTGTTGTAATTTTGACCTATCTACATTTTGACCAAATATCATACCTTCTTTTCTAGAGCATGACATAGTCACACAAAATGCATAGAACAACAGTTAGTGATCTAACAATGTCATTGTGATAACCTTAAAAACTCTCTAGTCTATTTACAAGAAATACAGGGACTGGAAGCAAACAAATGAGCCAGGATCTGGAAAAAGGTTCCTTAAAGCATGTGAGAACAACATCGTTCCAGATCAGCCTGCGTATACACACAGTCTGATCAGGAACCATGTTATTCTCTAATAGCTTCTTCATGACCTGTAGCAACCATTAAATAGCAGCATGTGTCTCTGTCAGTTTCCATTTAGACACTGGCTGATCTTGAAATATGGCTTCTTCAAATGTTATAAGGGACCTTTTTCCAGATCCTGGCTCAAGTATAAGTGAATCCATACTTGTTGAGAAAGGTAGAGCCATATTGAAAGTGCTTGAAAGTTCAAATTTGTAAGTCAGTCTAAAATTACTGTAAGTTAACTAAGTTATTTGCATTCACAATCGTTTATAACTCACTACTTACATTACAATTTGTTTGTAAAGCTTTGATGTTGTTCATGTAAAGACATATCCTGAAGTTATTTATTTCTCCATGTGCTTACATGCATCTTTGCTTTCTCTTACAACAGGCTCCTGTTATGCTTTACTAGGTGACTTCAATAATCTTGCACTAAGCCCTTAAGATGTAAAATATTGCTTTACTCTAAAACCTAGTAACTGCAGCTTAAAACAACTGTTGTTACAAGGATTTTAAAGAAAAGAGACAATATTTTATTCACTTGCAATATGTTAACTTGTCCCTCAAAATGGAGTGGTTTGTAAATTGATCTCTAACTAACACAATCACATTTAACAATCACAATGTTCAATTATTATAAAGAATTATTATCAAGAATGGACAAACTAACTTTATATTCAAGGACAACTATCTTCTATATGCCTGTAAGCTTTTTCAACCTAATTTAACATTTACATTGGAACTATCCGGCCGAATGATCAGAATACACATTACTTTTATTTATCAATTGTATTGAAAGTTCAACCTTGTTACAAATTATATCTATGTAGGTTTGATTTTCTAAAACATTGTGACATGCCTTTCTTTACATACATAGTTTGCAAATTGATTTTTTCAATTCCTGGAAGTTTTGTCGTTCAGCAGTAATTTCTGCTTAAAAGCCCAGTCATAGACATCTCTGCAGCCACACCATGCCAAAATTACAACCCCAAAACATGCTGCACATGTCACCTTTTTCTGGATATAATTCCGGCAATGATGTGGATGTCGAGTAATTTGTGTGACCAGGCCATAACATTCAATTTAATTTCAATGAAATTTCAACTCATAATTGAGTGGAAGATAATACCAGCAACTTCAAACATCTGGAATGGTTATAGTAAATATATGAATATGATCTTTGTTCTATGAATCTTACCTAACACTTTCTGAACAACACATTTCTTGTGAACTTGATTGCTTTGTTAGGTTCAACCCTTAATAAAGCTAACTTCTGAGACTTCTTCATTTAATTTTGTATTGTTGGCAATTTCGCACATTCAGAATGAACCAAACTTCTAGTCAACAACTTCTCATCCAATGCACATTATAAATACCTGATAAGCTTGAATGTATTTCTCAGCCAATCAGATTAATTGCCATGTAAGTTAGAATGGAAATTAGATTGTTTGCTGAATGCCATTCCCTATCATTACATTGGTAAGAAACAGACTAAGCTTTTATAAAATCTAGCAAAGAGACTTAAAACAAAGATCATAAAATGGAATGCTTCAAATGGATACATGTAATATTGCAATGTGGATCAGTAATATTGGATGTATTACTTTATAATGTGTTAAAGCTTAAATAAAAATAAACAAAATGAGCAAATAAGGAGCAACATGGTACATATCGTCGCTTTTCTACGAAAACCTCGTATCTGCAGCTTAAAACAAGCTGCAGATACGAGGTTTTCTTAGAAAAGCATCGATATGTATCAACTTGTTTTATAAAATAATAGAAGTCTTCATAATATGTAAGAATTATTATGACAAGACTAATTCTAGAAAGATTGGAATTAGGTAGGTTGAATTCGGGGAAAAAATGTATATTTTCTACATACACTTGCACAATGAACATTTAACCCATTCAAACACAATGCTAATTTTTGATGCCATACAGTATAATTATAGGCTTTGGAAAACATTGTGGGAAATCAAGAAATTGCTTGTCACAAGCAATTTCTTCATTTCTAACAATGTTTTCTACACAAAAAGATCAAGGGTGGTAAGATTTTGTAAACTAAAAATTGTCATCTTCAACATCTTTGAATTTAGACATGCCTGAAATTGAGCTGTTTGGTAATGGGTATAATAAAACAAACTGCTTGTTGTTGCAATGTACCAAACATTGAGCTGCTTAAACCAATGTACCTGAACAAAGTTTCTTCTATAATTAAATACAAACTTGGAGATGACACTAAATAAACGAAAAAAGCTTTTTAAGCTAAGCAAAAATTATAATTACCCCCTAAAATAAATCCCAAACACTGGGCAAATAAAGCCTGTAACATCAGCTAATTCAATTTGTACAAGGCTTTAATTTCCAGTCAGCACTAATTTCAAAACAATCATGTAAAAGAAATATTAGCAGTTCTTTTCAAAATATGTGAGATATAAAGCAGAAAGAAGATTGATTAAGAAATTGACTGACATGCAGTATTCTTCATCTCAACTCTCGAAATAAGATCTTCCTACAAAAAATGACATACTTTGTGTCTATATATTATGCTTTTCATTGACTAAATTAACCAAATGCAAACCAATAACAATTAATAAAGTAACAGTTTTGTTTACATGATTTTTTACAAAGAGTAGTTGCTTCTAAAGCAATCATTTAGAATGCACAAGGTGTAGGTTTTGGTCTTGATTTCCTTTTGAAAATGTCTCTTTTTTTCCAAATATTAACAGGCCGTAATATTTTGGTACAGGTATTTTCCTGTCACATTTCTTTAACTGCAAGCTTCTACTTAAGTAAAGCTAGCAATTTTCTCTTAGCTACAGAAATAAAGAATGAATCATAAATCTCTAAAATACATACAACTCAAGAAATAAATAGTGCAAATTTTGAAATATATACATCTTATCTATATACTTTTCTGTTCTTCACAGAATTTTGGCTAAGGAACTGATTCACAACCGACAGTTTGAATTCTTTTTCAAGGATTTCATACGCTTTTTCAACCCTTTCCCAAACAGCAAAATTTTAGGGTGGTTCAATTAGAATGCTGCTGTAAGCAACAATGTGGATTTCAATAAAGAGTTGATAAGGGTAAAATATAGAATAGAACATATTGAGGCAAAACGAGAAAATGCTGATTATCAATGTTTTCCTAAGTCCTTTCAGCTAGGGACGTCAAAACCAGGTCTTTTTTTGGGAAAGGATTAAGTGCATACATTTATTTCTAAATAAATATGCACATACATAGTTTTGCATTAGGCCATCCACTTTCTCATACAATTCGACATGCATTACACATTGCTAAAAAATTGTCATGAGTTGCAAATACCATGTATATTTATTGGATAATCAAACACACTAGAATCTGAGTAAAATTATCATGCATAATTGTATAGTATGTGTTTTTTTCCACTAAAAGAATAGACAACAAAGTGTATTTGTTATCCATGATTTCAAGATGGTCATATCTTTTGATGTATCAGTGTTCATCATTTATCTAAAAGACAACAAATCATCTTCAATTAATGTCTTGGACAGGTATTTTTAGCTGGATTTCTTTTGGAATGTATTATGAAACTTTAACCCCTTGTCATTTTGCTGTGTTGGCTTTGGTAGGCAACATAGTATAACAATAATTTGCAGGATCAACCTTCAAATGTGGATAGTCAAACCTAGTTTCAGTTTACTGCTTGGCTTAGCTCAGCATGAAAAGGGTTAAATGTGTAATATAGCCAGAGCAACAGATATGAGGGGGTAAAGGCATTCAAAATTTGTTATTTCAAATACAAACCCTATGTTGTGGGCACTCATTTGAATTGTCTGAATGAGACAATTCTAATGAGTAGCCACAACATGGTGCAGGAGAACAATGTATGAAATATAGTCTTTTGAAAAGCCACACCCCCACTGTTTTCCGTAGCTCTGATATTGCTGTGTTTATATCAGCTGCGGATCCAGGATTTCTGTTAGGGGGGTTGGAATATAAAAATATGGGGTTTGTTTTCCTAGTATTACACAATTGTGACTGAATTTCTGCATGAAAGTAAAATAATCTGGCTACAGAGGGGGTTCATTTGAACACTCCCCCCCCTCCCCGAACCCCCTCTGGATCCGCCAGTTATATAGTTATAATTACCAGATCTAAAGCTTCCCTGATATTTTTTGCATGTGTATACAGTAAAAAGTTGTAATGTTCACATTTTGAATTTATTTTGTTTTGGTTTAATGAAGGCAATCTATTTCATCAAAACATAACATTACCTGACAAACTAAATTGTCTCCAAAAAGTATCAACTTTATATGCAGTGCTTTCTTGGTGACATTGCCACTTGCGTAATCTATTTCAGAGTTTCTGATTATATAAACAACAATTATCTTACAGGTGAATGAACAGGTCCTTATGGGCTTGGAATAATCTCCTGTTAATTTAGATCACTTTCGTTGCCTAGATTTGTAAACTAAAAGAACCTTTTATATACATTTCTTATATTGGCTAACATCTGGAAAAAGGGCCCTAATAGTATTTGAAACCAAAAAGTTATTAGATCAGTCTGTGCCTAAGTGCATTAAGGTCGACTACCCGTAATGAGATTTATACGGGTGACATCGAAAACATTCAGCGGTGGAAATTTCCACCGCCGCCGAGTGTTTACCACCGCGCCCCTAATGTTTTCGGAAACGTGACGACAAAACTCGGAAAAGCTGATGTTTTATGAATCTCAAAATGGCCACAATACATGTATTCTACCTTAAAAACAATATCCATGCTATTCTCTTACAGTTACTACAAGTAATGAAGAGCCTACATGAGAACAGCATTGATCTTGATTAGTCCGTGTACATGCACAGCCTGATCCGGATCCAAGTTGGACTCAAATGCCATAACAGTCCTTTTTCCCTAACATGGCCCATAACGGAAGGAAAAGTGACCAGAATCACCAGATCAAAGAACCTTTGAGTAATCAAAGTACAATGTACTGCCATCTTCTACTTAAATATACATGCGCTTGAATTTGGAAAAGGGGTCCTTATGGCATCTGCGACAACTATGTTTTCAAATAAACATATGCCAAATTGAATGTGAAGTCTGATTAGGACCCATGCTTCTACATGTATCTACCATTTGCTAAAGGTTACATAGAAACTATTTGAGAACAACATTGACCTTGATCAAATTGCATGTTTACACAGACTGATCTAGATCCTTGATAATTTCAAACACTATCAAAGCCCCTTTTCCAGATCCTGGCTCATATTCATACGCTTATTGAACACAGCACATATACATGTATTTATTACTATTTATTAACTTATACAATCTTGCGCTGCAACTTCTAGTGCTTTCCTCTTATCCTCTTTCTTAATAAACTAATATTCAAACAAACAAGTTCCATACTGCAATAAATATCTAAGCACTGTTTTCTATTCCACATTATTTTATTAACTCTAATATGTTGGTGGCTGATAATCGGGAATGTCTCCACTTTTCTGGTTTGAGAAGGGGGGTTGCTGGTAGGGGTCGCCCGAGTCGCTGCCGGGGAATGACGAGTACGGAGATGACTGGTTTTGCTGGTCCCCTTGATAACCCGATGTCAGATCTTCAGAAGTACCAGACCGATACCTCTTGAATGCGAAGAATGCCAAACCAGCCTGGAATATATATCATAAATATAAACACAACATGAGCATTGGCTTTGATGTCCGTAAAATAGAAAGCTTGATAAAATATTGAAGCAAAGTAAAAGCTGTTTACAAGATTTTTCTCCTTTTGCCTCAATATTTTCTACCATATAATAATGTACACAAATCTCATATTCATTATCACATACATATTTTGTTATCTTCAGCATTCAAATTGGAGCAGTCTAAAATTTCATTATTTGAGAAAGGGTTAAGGAAACATGATTATGAATATTATTCTTCCTTATTCAAAGGAAACAAATTCTATTGTAATGTCCATTGTAAGACTTTAGAAATAGTTTACCAAAAATGAGATGGCCCCGAATAAAGATTATGGAGACAAACAGACATCGTATGGCATTTCATGCCTCAACATATCTATAAATCAAACATAGAAACATTGAATCTTCTCCATTTTGCTTGGTTTCAATCCTGCTCCCAGAAGATCTTACCCAAAGAAGCTAAAAACTTACCCAAGTAAATATGGAGAAGAAGGAGAAAGCGATGGCAGCTTGAATATTATCTTTTCCGTGTCCGTTAGGAGCAACGGCTTCTGGGACCTCATCTCGTCGTCGCCATTTGTCCGTCATGTAGCAAAACCCAACAAACCACAAAAACGACCATAATGCTGGAATAAAGTAAATTTGATATTTTAATCTTTCATGTAGCCAAAGCATTTATCTTTTTAAAATTTAGGGCATCAAAAAAGCTTCAATATGAAGGAATGGGTTAAGTTAACCCTTTCACAAACAAGACCGGGTTTTGACATCCTTTACAGAAATGGCTTGAGAAAACATTGAGACAAAAGAAGAAACTGCTGATAACCAGCAGTTTCTCCTTTTGTCTCAATATTTTCTATGCCATATTTTACACAAATCCTATCTTCAACAACATCCATTTTGTTGTCTGAGGCCGTTTTTGAAGTGGATTATCTTAAGATTGTGCCGTTCCGGAAAGGGTTAAACTTATGAAGGGTTCTGACTGTTCAAGAGACTGAGGCTTACCAAGGATCAATGTTGTCATACTGGTATATTAGAACTGATAGAGTAAATATTTAATGAGAGATCAAAGTGGAACCATCTCTAGTATACTTTTATGTTTAACCCTTTCCCAAACAAGACCTGGTTTTGACGTCCCTAATAGAAAAGGCTTGGGAAAACATTGAAACAAAAGAAGAAACTGCTGATAGCCAGCAGTTTCTCCTTTTGTCTCAATATTTTCTATGCCATATTTTACAAAAAATCCATATTTAATATCATCTATTTTGTCATTTGTGACAGTTCTTGAAGTTGATCACCCTAAGATTTTGCCGTTTGGGAAAGGGTTAACCAATTACCAGACATCAAAATTTTGAACTGTTCCAATTCGAAAGGTGTTGCAGAAGACAGTTTCAAGTGAATGAAATTTTGCATTTCTTGGTCTTTTTTTAAAGTAGGAAATATTGTGGGAAATGAAGAAATTGCTTGTCACAAGCAAATTCTTCATTTTCCACAATGTTTTCCAAAGTCATTATCTTGCAAAGAGTCAAAAGGAGTCACTGTGTGGTAATGGGTTAACTCTTCGAAAACTCTTTGAAAACAATCTGTAACTCTGACGTCCTTAGGATATGAAGCTTTGGAAAGCATTGTATGAAAGGAAGAAAAAGCTGATAACAACTTTTTCATCCTAAGATTTTCTCTATACTCTCCATGTCATAAAATTAATAGGTTAATACTTTCTAAGGAAAAAGAATTATTTCTGTCATTGAGGAAAAGGGCGAAATTTGTTACATGTATACATAATTGAGTAAAACCATCGAAAAACAAAGGAAAAATTCAAAACTCTTCATCATCTTTTCCAAATTTTTATGAATTTTGTCTTCAAAAATGAT
This sequence comes from Fragum sueziense, assembly GCA_963680895.1. Lineage (NCBI taxonomy): Eukaryota > Metazoa > Mollusca > Bivalvia > Cardiida > Cardiidae > Fragum > Fragum sueziense. The sequence continues at coordinate 47,826,536 of OY804592.1, forward strand.
CAAATCTAGGTAATTTTTTGGAAATAATATATTACAACGAGGTACCTAGTAAAATGTTAAGGCAAACTACGGCTAAAAGGCTATACAAAGATAACTGGAATTAAGAATTGAATTTCTTCTTTTTTCCTGAATGTTTTCACAAAATTGGCAATAAACTACATTATAAAATCCAGGACTTATTGATAAAGAGTTAATTAGAACAAGGTCACCAAGTAAAAAGCTAGGATATAGTATGGCCAAAAGAAGTTCACTAGAATTGATTTACAAAGTATCCATGTGAATCAATACACTTTGAGATTACGGTCTTTCAGGGACTTTTCTTTACTCTAGCTCTCACAAAATATCAATAAAACCCTCCTACATTTATACAGGGCTGTACATAAGTTTGTATCACATAATGGAGGCTGAAAAAGATATGATTTGTGTACAATACGGAGTAAACAAGAGGGCCAGAATGGCCCTATATCACTCACCTGAAAGAAGTTTAAGACACGCCCACTTTTTTTGACGAATCAAAAATTTGCAAACAAATTTTGAAAAGGGTCACTCAAGGAACATCGTTGCCAAATTTGTTTCAAATTGACCCAATGCTTGATTTTTAAAGAATTTTCTTATGATTTCTCTAAGTCTGATAAGCCACGCCCTGCCACGCCCACTTTTTTTACCAATACACAATTTGCCAACATATATTTTGAAAAGGGTCACTCAAGGAACATTTCTGTAAAGTTTGCTTCAAATTGGGCCTATGGTTGATTTTTAAAGAATTTTCTTAGGATTTCTGTAAGTCCAATAAGCCACGCCCAATTTTTTCTGACGAATAAAAAATTTGAGAAAAAATTTTGAAAAGAGTCACCCAAGGAACATTTCTGCCAAGTGTGGTTCAAATTGGGCCAATGGTTGATTTTTAAAGAATTTTCTTATGATTTCTCCAAGTCCGGTAAATGCTGACCTGCCACGCCCACAATTTTGGATGAATAAAAAATCCTCAAAGAAATCTTAAGAAGGGTCACCCAAGGAACATTCCTGCCAAATTTGGTTTTAATTGGCCCTACGGTTAAGGAGAAGAAGATATTTGAAGAATTTTTTAAACAATTTCTCTTGGTTAGATAAGCCCCACCCTGCCACACCCACATTTTTTGACGAAACTATAAATTTATGAACAAATGTTGAAAAGGGTCACTCAAGGAACAATTCTGCAAAGTTTGGTTCAAATTGGCCCATTGGTTGATTTTTAAAGAATATTCTTATGATTTCTCTAAGGCTCATAATCCCCTTCCTCCTTGCCACGCCCTCATTTTTTGACAAATGTAAAAATTTGTGAATCAATTTTGGAAAGAGAGACTCAAAGAACATTCCTGCAAAGTCTGCTTCAAATAGGCCCAATGGTTAATTTTTAAAGAATTTTCTTATAATTTTTCTAAGTCTGATAAGCCCCTATCTCCCTGCCACAGCTATGTTTTTTGACGAATCAAAAATTTGAGAACAAGTTTTGAGAAGGGTCACTCAATGAACAATTCTGCCAGGTTTGGTTCAAATTGGAACAATGGTTGATTTTTAAAGAATTTTCTTATGATTTTTCTAAGTCTGATAAGCCCCTTTCTCCCTGCCACGGCTACGCTTTTTGACGAATCAAAAATTTGAGAACAAGTTTTGAGAAGGATCACTCAAGGAACAATTCTGCCAAGTTTGGTTCAAATTGGAACAATGGTTGATTTTTAAAGAATTTTCTTATGATTTTTCTAAGTCTAATAAGCCCCTTTCTCCCTGCCACGGCTACGTTTTTTGACGAATCAATAATTTGAGAACAAGTTTTGAGAAGGGTCACTCAAGGAACAATTCTGCCAAGTTTGGTTCAAATTGGAACGATGGTTGATTTTTAAAGAATTTTCTTAGGATTTCTCTAAGTGCGATAAGCCCCGCCCTGCCACGCCCACATTTTTTGACGAATCAAAAATCCGCGAACAATTTTGAGAAGGGTCGCTCAAGGAACATTCCTGCCAAGTTTGGTCAAAATTGGCCTGTTAGTTTTGGAGAAGAAGATGTTTGAAGAAATTGTGGACGGACAGATGGACAGACGGACGACGGACGGTGAGTGACCACAATAGCTCCCCTCGAGCACTTCGTGCTCAGGTGAGCTAAAAATATAGAGGCAAAAGGAGAAAATGTTCATAATAAGTTTTTTCTCCTTTTGTCTCATTGTTTTCCTAGCCTTTTCTAGCTAAATGTTATTATGTAGATCAATACTTTTGAGATTACGGTCTTCTTTTCTTTTACTCTAGCTCTCACAAAATATCAATAAAACCCTCCTACATTTGTATAGGGCTGTGCAATAGTTTTAGCTCAGCTACCTCATCCTAACAATAATTTATTGCTCTAACAGTCATTAGCATTATCATGCCACATTTTAGACTGGTCTTAATTCAAAGATGTTGCAGAAAACGATTTCAGATGAACAGAATTCTTCATTATGTATGTCTAGTTGAGTAGAAAACACTGTGGGAAATAAAGAAATTGCTTGTCACAGGCAAATCATTCATTTTCCACATTATTTTCCAAAGCCTTTACCTTCTTGCCTGGGTGTCAAAAGGTGTCATTATGTGGTGATGGGTTAAAGAATCAAGCTTACCTAGTTTAACCCTTTCGTTTGCAAGCGCGCTTTAAAGCGCGCTTCAGGCACGCTTTTACTGTATAGGGGGGCATCGGCTTTTAAAAGCGATTTTTACACTGTTGAAGTTACAATGACACCGGAAAATGTTGAAATATTGCGCAATATTGTTATTTCCTCGAAAAATGAGAAGAAAAACGCAGTTTTTGGGTTTGTATGAGCTGTTACGATGGCCAGGAGAGTTCAATATTCTGCAGGAGAGGTCCGGCAAATCATCATGTCAGTGCCGGACAAAGATGATAGCGATTACCCTGATTTTTGGGGGGAGGAAAAGGTAATTTGAACATTAGTTGAGACTTCAAATAGTGACTGAGATAGTGATTCCGATAACCCTAGACCGAATCCAGTCCCAAAATAGTAGGGGTGGGGTGGTTGGGGGGTCGGGCCAGGGAGTCTAACAGGGGTCTTGGGGCTAGAGGTCCAGATTTTGATGAGATGCAAATTTTCTATCAGTTACTCATCATATTGTGAAGGGAAATTGAATATCGTTTCCATTGATATATAGGTTTATGGGTATTCTGCTAGTAAAATCTATCTATTTTGCATGTGTATACATGAAGTCCTTGGATATAAGGAAAATAGTCATTTCTTGGAAATAATTCTGCAAACGAAAGGGTTAATTACCTTTTCCAAAAGATATTTTCAAAAGAAAACATGGAGAGAAAAGTAGAGGCTGCTGATAATTGGCATTTCCCCTTTTTACGCCCCTTTTAATCCAACAAAACTTAAAAGCCTGACGGTTTAAAAATCAAATCCTGAATTTTCTAAAACCATCTTTCAAATGACAGTTGCAGTGCAATTGCCATTTTGGGAAGAGCTGATTATCATTTGTCTACAAATGTAATACTACGTGGCATCACCCTATATCTATTTATGTATAGCAAGGTCAGGACTCAAGTCACTAGTGTTATTTATTTTTGTATGATTACCAAATATGACACAACTTTTGTCGAGGCCTGTATACAGCACTAGCAGCCTAATTCCAGGCATCATAAGTACAGTCTACACAAACAAAACTTTTCCAATACAAACAAATCACAGTCATCAAGGATAATGTTCATTTCAGCATAGCCACAGATAAAGGGGGTGATGCTTTTCAAAATGTAATTTTCAATCATTATTCACCATACCCTATGTTGTGGGTGCTCATTGGAATTGTCTCATCAAGACAATTCCAATGAGTACCCACAATATAGGGTTTGTGATTAAAATAACAAATTAGAATGTGTCCACCCACTCTTATCTGTAGCTCAGTTTTAGTCTCCCTACACAAGGCCATCAGTAACCAATTATATTGATCATTAATTAAAGCCTAAATGAGTATCGTTAGAGCTTTTTCAAACAAACTATTGATTTCCTGAAGACTTAACCCATTACTGCAAAACTTTGGAATGTTCCAAATTCACAGATGTTGCAGAGTAATTGAAATTTTACATTTTCTGGTCTTTTGGGGGTAGAAAACATTGAGGTAAAAGAAGAAATTGCTTGACAAAAGCAATTTCTTTGATACCAAAATGTTTTCAAAAGCTTTTATCTTGTGGCAGTCAGAAGGTGTCATATTGTGGGAATGGGTTAACAAGAGCTTCGCAGAGCGGCGCATATACGCCCGAGAGGGGCTTGTCAGTAAAAATTGGCCATTTTTTTCAATTCAAGGGCAGATAATTCAAACATGAAAAGTTACCAAAATTTTGTTTGCATAACAAGGCATTATAGAGATTCATTGTGGCTAGTTTGATTAAATTCTGGTTGAAACTGTAGAAGTAGCGCACAGGAGAAAATGGGCATTTTTGAGAAAATGGGCATTTTTCCTTAAATTCAAGGGCAGATAATTCAAGAACGAAAACAGTTATCCAAATTCCGTAAGCGATGTGCACAACTAGACACCATGGAGATTCATTGTAAAAAGTTTGATCAAATTCTGATCAAAACTGTAGGAGGAGTTGTGCACACAAGAAAATGGGCATTTTTTCAATTCAAGGGCAGATAATTCAAGAACGAAAAGAGTTAACTGAAGCGTAAGCGAGGTGCACAACTAGACACCATGGAGATTTATTGTGGCAAGTTTGATCAAATTCTGATCAAAACTGTAGGAGGAGTTGCGCATACAAGAAATTGCTAACGGACGGACAGACAGACAGACAGAGAGACAGACAGACGGACGAGCGGGGCCATAACATAATACGACCCTTCGGGCGTATAAAAACAAATGAATAGAAATACAATTATAAATATCTCTGATATTTAAAGAAAATCTTGTTTCAGTAATTGATCCAATTTAAAGATATACTTGTGTCATACTTGTGTCATGCAATCTGTATTTCTAACATTATCAAGTTTAGAGCAGTAAATAAAGACCATTACACTTAAAGAGACATTTCATCCCCATTTCATTTTTCTAAAGTTTGTCTTGAACCAAGATTGGTTATTCTAATTGGTATAAACGCTATCAGTTTTTGGAAGTTGTTGATTATAAGCAATCAACACGACTTTAAAGTTCAGACAGAAACGACAAATTCTATGTACATCTGAACTGTTGTGGACAACAATTTGGTTAATTTTAACACAAAAATACATATTTCTCGCAAACGGCGCAATTTTTTGGCTTGAAATTTTCAGAATTTTCATAAGAAAATATGCTCTTTTAGATAGAAATAAAAGTTTAATTTATGAAAAAAAATTCTGTAATGTCACTTTGATGCTCAAATCTTGATTTTTCATGCATTTAAGACAAATATGTGGTAAAACAATTAGGCATTTTCTATTTTTTGCCTAATTAATTGTGGTATGTTATATTAACAAACCACAGGCCGATCCCAGATTTTTTTCAAGGGGGGGGGGGGGGGGGGTCCAGCCCCTCGACAATTATTCCAGGAGGGTCCAAGCCCAAATGATGGCTTTAACCCTTTCCCAAACAAGACCTGGTTTTGACGTCCCTGATATAAAAGGCTTTGGAAAACATTGAAACAAAAGAAGAAACTGCTGATAACCAGCAGTTTCTCCTTTTGTCTCAATATTTTCTATGCAATATTTTACACAAATTCTAACTTTAATAACATCCATTTTGTCATTTGTGTCAGTTTTTGAAGTGGATCACCCTAAAATTTTGTTGTTTGGGAAAGGGTTAAAATGTGTTAAATATGTAACATTATACTAACATTCTACTATCAAAAATTGATTTTTGGCCAATGCCATGGGGGGGACCCAGACCCTACCCATGCAAACTAATACTTTCTTTATCAATATTTATTAATTTTTAATCTATTTCCATAACAGGATTCAAATTAGTTTTTGTTGTTGTTCATTTTTCAAAAACAATTTTCAAAGGATTTGAGGAACTATAATTCCTCTTCCTTTAAAAAAATGAACAATTTTCGGTGGAAACCTTTCATTCAGTGCTAACAATAGAAATGTTCAAAAGAACATGGCAGAGAGAGACAGGGAGATATTGATTTACAATTGACACTTAGCAGAATCACATATAATTGATAGGGTCTCTTCTGTCCTCTTTTAGTATTTCTGAGGTAGCTAAACCCATTCCAAAACAAGCCCTGGTTTTGGTGGCCCATATTTATGATGCTTGGGTAAATATTGCTGCAAAAGAAGACCTCATCCAAAATAGACATCAACTTTAACACCCCTTACTGAAAAGGCTTGGAAAAACATTGATGCAAAAGAATATTCCATCCAAAATAAACCTTTACTTTGACATCCATTATTGAAATGGCTTGGAAAAACATTGATGCAAAAATAAAGATGGTATCCCATCCAAATAGACCTTGACTTTGAAATCCTTTATTAAAAGGCTTGGAAAATCATTGATGCAAAAGAATATCCCATCCAAAATAAACCTTGACTTTGACATCCCTTATTAAAAGGCTTGGAAAATCATTGATGCAAAAGAATATCCCATCAAAAATAAACCTTGACTTTGACATCCCTTATTAAAAGGCTTGGAAAAACATTGATGCAAAAGAAGACCTCATCCCAAAATGACTGACTTAATCATCCCCTATTGAAAAGGTTTGGAAAAACGTTGATGCAAAAGAAGATCCCATCCAAAATAGACCTTGACTTTGACATCCATTATTGAAAAGGCTTGGAAAAACACTGATGCAAAAGAAGACACTATCCATACCAAACCCTGACATTGACATCCTTTATAATTGAAAAGGCTTGGATGAATAATGAATCTTTGCCTGGACCATAACATTATAACTGTCACAAAATCATTTGCAAACTTACAAAGCAATATAGCATCATGGGTAGAAATAGATATGACACTTGCCAGTGGCTCTTTCACCTCTGCATTATGCCAAATCCCAGGTGAGTGGAAGAGCCCCAATATCCCCCAAAAGTCAAGCTGAAAATGTTCCCAATAGCTCCTGTAAGTCTTATTCAATTGACCAAACGCCAATCGACAGATCGCTCCGCCCAACATTGGGGATGTTATCGTTAATAGGGAACGATTTTATCCAGTAAATCGTGACGTAAATTCGGACAAACAAAATAGTATTTCGTAGGTGTTGTTATAAAATCTCGTAACTACGGCTTGATTTAAGCCATAGTTACGAGATTTTATAACAACACCGACGGTTTATCAAAACATAAAGGTAAACCTAGTCTATTGTTAGCACAAAATTCTTTGCCCTTGGCATGTCGATTGTTTTGATTGTCAGTCGATAAATCGATACAATAACACATGCAATGATGAACAATTGGGGCATGACATATTTCTGATCGTCCATTGGCTAATCAATGTTTTTGATTGAAAGTTGGCGTTAGGTCAATTACCATAGACTGCATTGCCCGCTTGTTTTTATTCTGTATTATAACAATTGCTCAAACCTAAAACCTAAAGCAAAAGCATCTCCTCTATTTCATTAGTCGCCGGCCAGAAGCCGGCGACTATATTTTTAGACGTTTTTTCAGTTTGTACATGGGGAACGGGGGCAATTATTAATTGCATAGTGTTGTTTTATTCCCAATTAATTTTTCTCTATAATAAACTTACAAATAGTTATAGAATGTATATCTACAATACTAATTATTGATTTACTTGAAAACATCGTTCTCTTTAATGTGTAATGCATGTTGCATAGTCAAAAATCAAAAAGGTAATAATAACTGGTCCCTCTAGAAAAAGATAGAATGAGCCAAATGTGGGGGGTAAAGTTATCAAATAAACATGGCACCGTATATTGAAATGAATAACTGTTTTCCTTATTGAATAATTTCATCTTTATGGCAGTGTTAATTTTAAACATTAATTTGCAATGCGAAGGTGATTGCAATTCTTGTTTTGCGGTTTAAAGTTTAGCTGATTTTTTTTACAAGGAAATAGACTCGTCCGTACAGTAAAAGTGGCACGTGAGAAAACGGTGGTCGATCCAAGGCATCGGCGTATCTTTTTCAATTTTTTTAATGAAATACTTAATGCAAACACAGTCATATCTAAGATCGTTTTTTGTATTTTACCTTACTTAAAACCTTTCCAAACAAAATTTTAGATTGTTCCAAATTAATTACTTCATAGATGCAAACATAACTATTTGAAATAAATCTAGCTCCATTATCGGCCTGTCCGATCAGACCCGATGACGATGTGTCCGAAATAACCCGTCGTTGATTCATTTTGTTTTCCTCATGGTACCCGGTTTTATACGCTTAATACATACTTCTCATTACCGATGCCGGGGAAAAGGCTTAGAATTTTCTGATTGTGGCATACAGTTTTTCTCTGCACATATCTTAAATAATAGCTGACGATCGCTTAACTGTCCAAATTTACCCGATGTTGCTCTACAGCAGAGAGGCAAAATGGTAAGAGGGATTCGGGGAAATGTTCATCGAGGTTGCGATGTTTTTCAACCATTTAACGGCATGCAATGTACTGAGATAGCCTTAGTTGCTTTATTATTCCTTTCAGCTGATGTTAATGAAGTTTGATTTATTTTTTTCGTTAACTGCAAGTGAAATTCTTTCTCCGGCGACTTTGATGCTTTGCATCAACTTTCTCTTGTATTTAATATTGATCTGTCACAAGTCAGATTATGATAATGGTACACTTCACTAATATTGCACAATCAAATTCAATTATCTTTGGGATACTCTTCATTGGTATAGACCAGAAAAAACTCTTAGAATGAGGCCAATTGGTCATGCTTTTTTGCATATGCTGCCATTTGCATTGAAAACATTTAGGCAAAAGGAGAAAATGCTGGTAATCAGCCTTTTTTTCTTTTACCCCAATATTTTCCTAGACTTATTGGACTGAACACATCAAACTAAAATCAGGTTCAGGAAAGGATTAACCAATATTGCGTAATCATGTTCAATTATCTTTGGGATACTTGTCACTGGAATAGACCAGAAAATATTCCTTGAATGAGGCCAATTATGGTTATCTGTGTAGAGCTTAAAGACTTTATGGCAATTATCTCCAGCAGGCTTTCCAATATTGGTCTTGTATATTTTGTTACATCTTCGCAAGCCAAGGGTTACTACCTCCACTTTGTTCCTTACGCACCCTTGGCCGCTCGCTTCTATTGAAATCGAAAGTACCACCATGCCACCTTTCGGCGATAAAGAGTCGCGGCCCTTTGCAGTTGCTATTTCTGGCCAATCAAAAGCCTCGTACTAAAACGTGTTAGGCGATGCATCAAATACGGATATCGATTTTCACGTCAGCCGTGACGTTTTCGTTTTGACAAAGACGGCTTGTTTAGTGTGTTTTGATTGGATAATGGGAAAGTTATCGCGTCCAATGAAATCGCACGGTGGTACTTTCGATTTCCATAGAGGCGAGCGGCCAAGGGTTCGTAAGGAACAAAGTGGAGGTAGTAACCCTTGGCTTGCGAAGATGATTTTGTTATAATGTAGGTATTACAGGTTTCATTTCACATGTCGCAGCTTTAGCTTTTACTATCATAAATTACATGCATGGGCTTTTTTAAATAACAATTCAGTAATATTTTCTTGTATATCTGTTAGATCTGGGTCCTATGATACATGCCTTTTTGAAGAATGTTATGCTATATGCGATATATGAACACATTTTGAATAAAGGTCAGTGTCAGGTCAAATGAAATCAGTTATACAGAGCTATGGATAAGAGAGGGAAAAGGCTATCGGACTAAAAAACATCTTACTCACAAAACCCTATTGGATACTCCTTGAAATTGTCAAATTGACTCATTGAAAATGATTCTCTTTCTCGTTACAAAATGACAGAATCTTGATTCTGTTCATTTTGAAAGGTGTTGCAAACAACAAATTAATTATTAGACAAAGAAAGGATAAAATGTTTTTTCTTCTTTTCCTTTAACCCATTACCAAACGACAAATTTTGGGCTGTTCCAAATTCACAGATCACGCAGACGTCAACTTCATGTGTATGGAAGTTTACATTTTTTGGTCTTTTTGGGTAGAAAACATTGTGGAAAATGATGAAATTGCTTGTCACAAGCAATTTCTTCATTTTCCACTATGTTTTCTATAGCCATTATCTTAAGGGGAGTCAAAAAGAGTCACTGTGGTAATGGGTTAATCTTTTCTAATAATTATATTCTCTACTTAAGAGACATCAAAATCTGTAAAAACTTGTTGTTTATGCTAGGTTCCCACTGCCGATCAGATAAATTTGATCAACACGACCACCTAATTTACCCGATCAAGCCCGACCAAATGTATGTACACGACTTCTTCTCGATCTCTAGTCGATCAAACTAGACCCCCGCCGGAGCAATCCCTATTATTTCCCGATTGAAGCCCAACCATCTTTCCGATTTCTACCCGATCACCCATCCTTAATTCGAGCCCTGCACGATCAAGACCCGACCATCTCGAACAGTACACGACCAGATCAAGCTGATTCTATTCTAGGTGTTCTGAATGAAACTCTTTTTACAGTGTCAGTGATTATCACATAATCATAATAACTTCAGAATATTGTCGGTTTAAATATGTAGGTAATTTAAATGTGACATAGATGCACTTTTAGCTATATTTCTAAATTATATGAAGTAAGTTTCTGAATGTTTCTAAATGGGACATCAAAACAAGACATTGCCAGGAAAAGAATTATAAAGATTCAACTCATAGAAAGAATAAAACTGGTTGGTCAATAGTATATGTCATAAACTTCTATAACTACAAATAATTCTAGGTACCAAACCATATGAACTGGGATCTGACCCTTTTAGCTTTTTTGGTCATGCATGTTTTAACCCATTCCCACACAAGACCTGGTTTTGACATCCCTATAAGAAAAGGATTGGGAAAACATTGAGACAAAGAAGAAACTGCTGAAAACCAGCAGTTTCTATTTTTGCCTCAATATTTTCTGTGCTATATTCCAAACTAATCCAATCTTTATTTATTTAAATTTTGTTGTCTGCAGCATCTTTAAAATTGTGCTAATACCCCAAATTTTGTTGTTTGGGAAAGGGTTAAGATCAACCTGTACTTAAGTGCAGTCTGATCAGGCTCTATGCTGTTCTTCTAAAGATGCTACAGGTCATGAAGATGGTATTAGAGAAGAGCATAGATTTTTATTACACTGCTCTTATTCACAGCCTGATAGGGACGGTCCAACCCAAGGTGGTCTCCGATACCATAAAGGTCCTTTCTCCAAATCCACACAAAACAGCGCTCTCCCCAGCCTAATAAGCTGTATCTGCCCCACTACAGCTTCATGTAAATCACTATGATGCCCCTACAGCTTCAAAATTACCCCTACAGCTTAATTTTTTAAAGATTGTCACCAAATATAGAGATATTTATATGTATTTCATGTTAAAAACTGGTAAATAATGTATTCTTATACATTAAAATGTGATCATTCTGTACAAAACCATAATGGGAAAAGAAGAAATTGCTCAAGACGAGCAATTTCTTCTTTTCCCATTATGTTTTTATTCAGAGTTTTTTGCATGAGCACAATTTCAATTTGCCAAGTGCTACGGCTTCAAATTATTCTGCAGAGAACCCTGCTGAAAATATACTCGAGCCCAGAACTGGAAAAATGTCCCTAAAGTATAATATTAGCATATTAGATTCTAGATCAACATTGTGGTCAAATGCAGTATAATAAAGACTCATTCTACTAGCTTACAGCTGACACAGCTACTTAAGATGCTATATGAGGACAAATTACAATGTGGATCAGGCTGAGCTATATCCACATTGTTGAGTTCTTAAATGCCATATGGGACCTTTTTTAAGATCCCAGCTCAAATGTTAATTAACCCTTTCCCAAACAAGACAGGGTTTTGACGTACCTTATAGAAAAGGCTTGGGAAAACATTGAGACAAAAGGCAAAATAACCAGCAGTTTCTCTTTTTGTCTCAATATTTTCTATGTCACATTTCACACAAATCTATCTTTTATAACTTCCATTTGGTCATTTTTGGCAGTTTTTTAAGTGGATCACCCTAAAATTTTGTCGGTTGGGAAAGAGTTAAGAAGCTATATGAGAACAAGGTGGATCAGGCTGATCTAGATCCATGTTGTTGAGTTCTCAAACCCCATTATGGGATCTTTTGTAAGATCCCGGCTCAAATGCAGTCATGGCGAAGACTGTCGGACCGGCAGACATGTCCGATGAAATTTCCCTCGGTCTGATATTTTTTTTTGTTAATGTCAGTCCCACTGTCTGACCTTGTTTTAGACCTGTAAGCTAGACAATGATGGTTCGGACTGACAAAATTTTATTCTGTCTGACAGGTAACTCATTACTGTCAGACCGAATGTCTGACAAAGATTTGTTGTTCTTCGCTATGTCTGAAATGTTAATTAATTTCCAACCTACCTGATACCCCTAGGTCCGCAAGAACTGCATACTTTCTGTGCTGCACACTACTCATATTATCAAACATTGCATCCAATATCAAAAAGCCTATACAGAAGAGGAATGCTAGTACACCTATGCCAATGCCGTAGCCGCATGCGTTTGAATCTCCGCTCATTTGGCAATGGTGATGATTGTAGTACCCTCCAGCTGATATACATCCGAAAACTATGATAGAAAATACCTGAAGATAGAAAAATATCCTGTATAATTTCATATTCAGAGCAACAGATAAGAGAGGGTGATTCTTGTGTTTAGAACATTTAGTGGGAAATGAAGAAATTGCACTTTATTCTTTTCCAAAAATTGATAAAATATGATATCATTTTGTTAGTATCAGTATCATATCATTCTTATTCAGTAGGCAGTGGCGGATCCAGTGGGGGTTCGGGGGTTCAAACGAACCCCCCTCTCAGTTTGTATCCTGATTATTTCATTTTCATGCAGAAATTCAGTCAAATTGTGAAATACTAGGAAAACAAGAGATGTTTGCAAAACATATATGCCCCCTCAAGGGCCTACATTTGATGTAGGTCAAAGTCCAAGGTCAAGTTAACAAGGTCCAAGGTCATGGTCAAATATGAAAGGTCTTAGTAGGAGGTGTCTATATGTGAAATATCAAATCTGTATATGTAAAAGTTAAATGAAACATAGGCCAGGTTAAAGTTTTTAAAAGTAGGCCAAATGCCAAGGTTACGGTCATGGTCAAATGTGAAAGGTCTTTTTTGGAGGTGTCCATGTGTGAAATATCAAGGCTGTAGGTGTAAAAGGACATGATATATATGCCTGGTTTCAGTCTTTTTAAAAGTAGGTCAAACTCCAAGGTCAAGGTTGCATTATTCCAGGCCATGGTCAAATGTGAAAGGTCTCGGTAGGAGGTGTCTATGTGTGAAATATCAAGGCTGTAGGTGTAATAGGACATAAGATAAAGGCTAGGTTAAAGATTTCTAAAAGTATGTAAAAATCAAAGGTCAAGGTCACACAGGCCATGGTCATGGTCAAATGTACAAGGTCTTGGTAGGAGGTGTCCATGTGTAAAATACTGAGACTGTATAGGTAACAGGACATGAGATATAGGCCCAGTTTAATCTTTTTTAAAGTAGGTCAAACTCCAAAGTCAAAGTCACAAGGTCCGAGGTCATGGTCAAATGTGAAAGGTCTTGGTAGGATGTGTCCATGTATGAAATATCAAGGCTGTATGTGTAATAGCACATGAGATATAGGCCCAGTTTAATTTTTTTAAAAGTAGGTCAAACTTCAAGGTCAAGGCCACATGGTCCAAGGCCATAGTCGTAAGTGATAGGTCTTGGTCAGAGGTTTCAATGTGTCAAATATCAAGGCTGTATGTGTAAAAGGAAATGATATATCGGCCAGGTTAAAGTTTTTTAAAAGTAGGTCAAACTCCAAGGTCAAAGTCACAAAGTCCAAAGGTCATGGTCAATTGTGAAAGGTCTTGGTAAGATGTGTCCATGTGTGAAATATCAAGGCTGTATTTGTAAAAGGTCATGAGATATAGGCCCAGTTTAATTTTTTTCAAAGAAGTTCAAACTCTAAGGTCAAAGTCACAAGGTCTAAGGTCATGGTTAAATGTGAACGATGTTGATAGGAGGTATCTATGTGTGAGATATCAAGGCTGTATGTGTAAAAGGACATGAGATATAGGCAAGATAAAGAATTAAGTGTAAAATCAACAAAGGGCAATAACTCCAAGAATTTGATTGGCAGAGTTACGGTTCTTGTGCACTGCACCTCTCCATAATGAGATCTGTTCACCTGTAAAGTTTCATGATTCTACCTTACATACTTTTTGAGTTGTGCTCCGGACAAGAATCAAGTTATAAAATCAACAGAGGGCAATAACTCAAAAAAATTGATCAGAAGAGTTAAAGTTCTTGTGCACTGCACCTTTCCATAATGAGATCTATTCACCTGTAAAGTTTCATGATTCTACCTTACATACTTTTTGAGTTATGCTCCGAACAATAATCAAGTTTGAAAATCAACAAAGGGCAATAACTCCAAAAAATATGGTTGGCAGAGTTATGGTTCTTGTGCACTGCACCTCTCCATAATGAGATCTATTAACCTGTAAAGTTTCATGATTCTACCTAACATAGTTTTTGAGTTATGCTCCTGACAAGAATCAAGTTTGAAAATCAACAAAGGGCAATAACTCAAAAAAATTGATCAGCAGAGTTACGGTTCTTCTGCACTGCACCTCTCCATAATAAGATCTATCCACCTACAGTTTCATGATTGTACCTTAGATATTTTTTGAGTTATGCTCCGGACAAGAATCAAGTTATAAAATCAACAAAGGGCAATAACTCAAAAAATTTGATCGGCAGAGTTACGGTTCTTATGCACTGCACCTCTTCATAATGAGATCTATCCACCTATGAAGTTTCATGATTCTACCTTTAATACTTTTCGAGTTATGCTCCAGACAAGGTTTGGTCTACGGACAGACCGACCGACCTACGGACCGACCGACCGACCAACCAACCGACTGACCGACCGACCTTCCGACCGACACTTGCAAAACAATATACCCCCATTTTCTTCGAAAGGGGGCATAATGAACCGTTCTATTTATATATTCAAATCCCCCCTCAAAGAAATCCTGGATATGCCGCTGATAGGCTAACTAATCCTACTTGACAAATATACAAGTTTTATCTTACGAGTTCAGGGTTTTCCCTTGACTTTTTCTAGACGGGGTCATTATGTCCCCCTAGTCTTCAAATTAGGGGGCCGTGTCTATTGTTACATTGTTTCTTCATGTCCCAGCTGTTAATTTTCAGGGGATCATTTAAGATAAAACTGCGCCAAAACGGGCAATTTTGTGCGGTAGGGAAAACCTAATCCCAGTTTTCTCTGATGAAATTCGCTCCTTGATATATTGATGTCGCTCATTTACATCAGAGCGCACTAGTGACACTACCATACAAAAACAAAGGAAAGTTTGACACACATTATGGCGCTTTGTTTACCGTCCGATCTTAAACCCTATCCTTAAAACGCCTTAAGATACCGATCAATGAACCATTAAATATTTATAGGCAATTTTTGCAACAACCCTCACCTGAACAGCCATTGTTTACAATGACCAACTTTCCTTTGTTTTTGAATGGTAGTGCGCTCTGATGTAAATTATGAGCAACATCAGCATATCAAAGAGCAAATTTCATCAAAGAAAACTTGTATTAGGGAAAACCCTGGACTTATTTTTGCGTCAATTTTGGGACATATCCTTTAAAGAACAACTGTATGCACCATATTAAGCTTTTATTTTTCAAAATGAAAACCAAATTGGTGAGTGAATTTGACTTTATGCTAGTGGTTTCAAAAGCCACTAGCAAAATATCGCGAGTCATATTTTAGGGAAATTCTAGCTCTGTCAAGAGGGATTAAAATAAGTTGTAAAAATTAGCTTCCCAATCGAAAAAAAATAAATATAATGTCTGAATGGAGCTCCAAATAAGACGGGGTGACAACTTTTTAACCCTTTCCCAAACGACAGAATTTTAGGGTGATCCACTTCAAAAACTGCTACAAATGACAAAATGGATGTTATCAAAGATAGGATTTGTGTAAAATATGGCACAGAAAATATTGAGAAAAAAGGAGAAACTGCTAGTTATCAGCAGTTTCTTCTTTTGTTTCAATGTTTTCCCAAGCCTTTTCTATTAGAGACGTCAAAACCAGGTCTTGTTTGGGAAAGGGTAAAACTGCAACAATTCTGTTATTGTTCACCAAACCCTATATTGTGTGTACTCATTTGTATCTTCTCGTCAAAGTAATGTCTGAATGGAGCTCCAGATAAGACGGGGTGACAACTTTTTAAACTGCAACAATTATGTTATTGTTCACCAAACCCTATATTGTGTGTACTCATTTGTATCTTCTCGTCAAAGTAATGTCTGAATGGAGCTCCAGATAAGACGGGGTGACAACTTTTTAAACTGCAACAATTCTGTTATTGTTCACCAAACCCTATATTGTGTGTACTCATTTGTATCCTCTCGTCATAGTAATATCTGAATGGAGCTCCAGATAAGACAGGGTGACAACTTTTTAAACTGCAACAATTCTATTATTGTTCACCAAACCCTATATTGTGATTACTCATTTGTATCACATCGTTGCGACGATTCAAATGCGTACTCACAACAGAGAGTTTGGAATTGAAATAAGAAAGTTAGAACTGAATGTCTTCAACCCTACTTATCCGTAGTCCTGAAGGTAGAAGATACTGTGATGTATACAATTTTATTTAGGGGATATTGCCCGGACAATTTAAAAACATTACTTTTACATTACCAGTAAACCCTAAAATTACCCTTTCCCAATCACGATCTATTTCTGATGTCACTGAATGAAAAGACTTTTGAAAACATTGAGGCAAATTTGAAAGGAAGACACTGCTGATAATCCGGCGGCAAGAACTCCCAAATCGGTATCACACCAAAACGGCCCAATGGCAAAACGACCCAAGAGCAAAACGGCCCTACTTTGGTCAAAACGGCCCAAATCGGTTTTCCAACTTGGTCAAAACAGCCCAAAAAATAAATAGATAAAATTAAAAAAAAGATTTTCTTAGAAAATCAATCAGATCTAGTGGTATAAATATATATTCTATAGGCCCTACCAATAATATATACTTTATAATACACTTTACCTAACCATTTTACCATTAAGAAAATTTTATCGCATGGTTATGAAAAAAATGTTGGCAATTTAACAATAAGGTAAACAATATTTTCTGCTTTTATCTCACTATTTACTTTTATTAATACATTTTTATCTTCAAATTCTTTAAGACATAGCAAGAGCTTTCTAGATAACCCAGCCTCAAATAGCCTATTGCCGTTTGGATAGGTTTGACCCGTGTCGCGTGTCAACAAATTATCAGTAGCACGGGACGATTAAGATAGGTGCAATATACACTGCATTTAAGATATGTGTGAAATATTGTGTTACTTATGCCCACCGTTTGTCACCGGACCAAATAAACAGAAGTGTCAGATCACATTTTTAATATTAGTGTTTTACTTTGATCCATTTAATGAAAAAAATGAACACTTGCATTATTTTATCTTATTGAAAGTGGAGAGAAGAGGAGAAACTGCTATTTATGCATTCTTTTTCCCCTCCTTTTCTGTAAAGTTTCATCTTACAACAATCTGGTAAAAATAAATCTGGTAATTAGGCTAACAAACAGAAAAAAACTTTAATCTTCAGGTAAGTAACAAAAATATGTAAAATCATAGCCAAACTTTGTCAGTAATTGACCACGATTAAAGCGATTATTCCAATTAAAGAAATGTTTATTACAATATACATAGGGCTTTTCTTCCAAAAATTGGGAAGGGGCCCTGGTCAGTCATTTTGGGAAATTTTAGCGCAATTTTGGTCAAATTGTTAAAAAAATAATAAATGGGAATAAATATAGAAATGAGAATATATTTTCTTAAACAACACTTTATAAACAGAATAACTGAATTACAGAAGACACAATGCTTCTTTGTGACTTGAATTGTCAGTTGATAAATGAACATTATCTATTTTCCAAATTTTAGGAATTTTAGTTTTGAATATTTGGAAATTCTTACTCTGAAATTGGGATAAAAGGAGCCCTTTTCCAATTGGGAAGCCACCGAATTTCGGCCCTTGTTATAGAAGGAAGAGAAGCCCTGATACATGTAACAAATTCATTATTGATAATGCTATACAAATTAACGATCAATTAGATCACCTGTTAACAATTAGACAATTCACATTACATGCGTTTGTCTTTAATATGACACAATCAATATAATTATCCCAATAATTAACAAACAATCAACAAACAACTGATAACTGTAACAAACATCACATACAATTTAAATTTATCAACTCGTTAACAATTAGGAAATGCACATTATAGACGTTCGACTTTAATTTGGCACAAGCAGAAGATCAATAGACAACTGTTTGATAATTTTTTAATTAATCAACGTAATATTAGTAATTAACAAAAAAACTT